>JAVIWB010001588.1:0-236249 GCA_031893035.1 Dermolepida albohirtum | reverse complement strand
CCAAACTTGTATATGTATCTATCGTGTTTTAGACGGCTGTCTTACCAATTAGACCACCAAGTAGTACAGTTTCATGTCCTTTAGTATAGCATAAATGTTGCATTATGTAACAGGTTATTATACCGTGCAGTCAGGTTTTGATGTTAATAATAATATATAAATATACAGTGTGTATCAGCCAAATGTAATAAATTCGATAATAATTAAATGGAAGGGTGTTCGAAAAAACGCTCGGACACGTAGATTGGGATTTTTAGTTGCGTATTTTTTTAAATAAAAAGTTTATATACAGGGTATGTCATGTAAAAGTGGTCAATACCAACTTTCTTATTTTAAATATAACACCTTGTCAAATATTAAATTTTTGGATTCTTTAGAAAATTCCAGACATATTTCATATACAATTGTACTATACCTATCTTCGACGGTTTCGGAAATATTAAATGTTTACAGATTAATAATTTTGTTTACAATTAAAATAAGATTTTCACATAATAGTTTGTTTACCGTTTGTCAGTGTCATAACTGTTTGAATTTCGTTAACTACATTTCAGTAAAATGGTTCATTTAACAGAAATGCACAAAATAACAATTCTGCAGATGGTTGGTTATGGAGATAACACACGGACACAAATGGAAGTTGCTCACTTATTTCATGAGAAATTTCCAAATTTGCCGCCTATATCCCAAGGAACAATTAGTAAAACACAAAAGCAGTTTCGCGAGTTTGGACATGTAAGGCAAATAAAAAATGCAGCTGCGAATGCAGTAAGTAATGATACCAAACTGGATATTGTGCTTGAGTTTGAAGAAAACCCGCATACCTCTAGTAGACAAGCAGCGTCAATGTTCGATGTTTGCAGCACTACCCCATTACCAAATCAATGTCCGGCAGTACCTCAACCAAATATTCCTGAATCTGTGGATAGGTAGGCGAGGATCGATGGAATGGCCAGCACGATCCCCTGATCTAACGCCATTAGACTTCTTCTTACGGAAATATATCAAAGGTATAGTATACAAAACTAAACCCCTCGACTTAGCTGACTTAAGAAGACGAATAATAGTTGCGATTAGATCGGTCACACCTGAGATGTTGAGCAACGTTAGAAAAAATTTTTATTTAAGATTAGGATGTTGTCAAGACGTTTGCGGCGAACACTTTGAACAGCTCCTACAGTGACATTAATGTTTTTCTTGTTATTTTTTACATTATCAAAAATTTTTCAAATTAATCTGAAAACATTTAATATTTCCGAAACAGTCAAAGATAGGTATAGGACATTGTACATGAAATATGTCTGGAATTTTCTAGGGAATCCAAAAATTTAATATTTGACAGGGTGTTATATTTAAAATAAGAAAGTTGGTATTGACCACTTTTACATGACACACCCTGTATATAAACTTTTTAATTAAAAAAATACGCAACTAAAAATCCCAATCCACTTGTCCCAGCGTTTTTTCGAACACCCTTCCATTTAGTTATTATCGAATTTATTCCATTTGGCTGATACGCACTGTATAATTCAGCGCTTCACGATGGGAATCTAAAGAATACCATCTACAGAATCAAGAAGCTCAAGTAGGAGGCAAGCCGTAAACAACGACCCTTGGTGCATGGGGTACAATGTCAACTGGCTCAAATTCGCAACAAGGCAGCGAATTCTTCTCGAATGGAATCAGATGCGGAACATCGTCGATGCGCTGTTCTCCCACGCAAAGCAACATCTCTCTAAGTAGGGAGGACGAGTTGTTAAGAGCGTAGAAGTTGCTAAAGAACAGGAAGGATTCCCGCTGGAGGCCTTCAAGACCGTGGTACGTATATGTCCGGATCTACTCTTGAATGTGTATAATCCCTTCGAGGAGAAGGAGTCTTTTTCAGAAGATGGAATGTCTGACGACTTTTTGATAGCCAAAAGGCAAGGGTTACTTGGCTACGGTTTTAGCATACAGATTATTGTGCATGTTGGTCATGTCCGGCAAACTCTTAGAAAGGTTGCTGAAAACTCGACTGAAGAAGAGCATTGGTAAATCGGTAAAGACCTTCGATACCGCTCAGTGGAGAAATCATTACTCGAGGCCCGTGGTGTTAATGCTGTATTTAAGGAACGCCTTCCATTTGACGGGATAGAATGCGGTTTTGGACGGCTTAGAGAGAGGGTTCAGCTCACCATCTTGTCTACTTAGGATTATACGTAGTTAGGCGTCAACTTGTGGAATATGTCCTAAGATGGCATTTGCAGAATGAAACTGCCGCAAGATACCTACTTTATAAAATACGCACATAACATCGCAGTAGTTATCGTTGGTCAACTAGATCACGAGAAGGGTGACCTCATGAATGGACGACTATGGCCTAATCCTAGCAACAGCAAAGACGGAAGTCGTCCTACCCTAGGAGAAGAATCACTAGGGGATAGAGATTACTGTGGCACTGGATATTATATCCACTTGAACCTCCGTGAAGTATCGTGGACGGTGGTTGGACAACAAGATGGGTTTCTGGTAACAGATTCGGTCATCGAACGAAAAAGCTGCTTGAGAAAGAACGACGTTGAGGCGATTCATCGCCAATGTGGTAAGACCAACGGCAAGTAAACACCGACTCCTGATGATTGTCACCCAATTCATACTACTATATGCTTTGCAGCAGGAGGAGTGCAGGTGGATAGCTTCAATTGAAAGATGGGGTGCTCTCAGAAGTTCAGGCTCATAGCATAGTTTCCGAACCGGCGATACTAGTGATTGCACTGGTGATTACGGGTGTAACCTCTCATAGACATACCGGCCCAGGAAAAGAAGAAACTCTACAAGACTCAAGTGACAAGACAAAAGTGGCAAGAACACAGGTGGAACGAAACAATAAGACGGTGGACGGATAGACTGATCCACAACATTACGGAGTAGATAGACCTGGACCATGACGAAGTAAACTACTACCTCATCCAGTTCTTCAGCGAGCACAGGTATTTCAACGTCTACCTGGTCAGAATGGGTAAAGTAGAAGACGCGGCTTACCCTTACTACGCCTTATTCGAGCGCGACAGATGAACCGAGTACAGAGACACGCTACAAAAGGAAGTAGGCACTTCGTATCCGGAGAATGTTGTGGAAGTGATGTTTTCTGGAAACGATCGTTGGCAGGAGATCGTCATGTGCTTCGAAAAGGTGCTGAGGATGAAAAAGAGTGAGAGACAAGGAACGTGGTAGCCAATTAAGGCTAATTATGAAGTGCCATTCTGAAGTAATGAGTTGAGGTAAATATATTAACGATCCCAAGACGGAATTTTCAACAGGTTTTTTTTTAGTGGATGCGGGTCTTTCACACCGAGGACGCTGGTCTTGAACCTGATGGTGCGATTAGGCATCTTTTCTAATTAAAAAAAAAATTATTGTTATAAAGAATTACTGATTTTCATATTTTAGACAGAATCGAATAATTTTGATTTGTCTATATTTATCATACTAACAAGGAGAGCTTACGCATTGTTGTCTCTTACACAATAACTTTTGACTGACAAAAGAAACAATTTTTTCTAGAATTGTTATTTATTCACATTATTATACGCATAAAATTAAATGAGAACTGGCTCTGCATATTTATAGTTATGTACGACAGCACCTAAAACAGTCATGATATTTGGTTTTTGGCATAAAAAATACCGTATAATTTATGCCAAGATCATGATGCATTTCAATGTCAATATGTATGTAGATGCCTGGTGTACTAACGGCTAATTAAAATGCACCAGACTAATCACCACTGGAGAAAATTTAACGATCGTTAATATGAAACTGGGTTCGATATTTTTTTCGTGCAAAGTTTTATAGCACACCTCAGCTCACATACCTGTAGAAACTTTTAAAATAATGATAAATGAGCTACTTCTAGAAACATGGAAAACGAGAGACCAGTTTTTTTAATGCGAAAGTGTATTGGCTCTACTTAATGTTTCACTAAAATTTCCAGATTAAAGTATATTTTAGGCTCTACTAAGCTCGAAATTAAAGGAACATCGCCCGTAAAATATCAGGTAATTGAAAGAAAATATTGAATATAGTGATGCGTTGTCGCCATTGAAAAGAGTTGCAAATTCAACTTATAATGTGAAATTTTAGATCAAGAATTTTTAAATGTTCTAATTAAGATTCTCAGAGGTGTACAAGTAATTATATGTATAGATATCACTTACGAGGTGATGTATTGTGACTACGTCATCGTTGTAAATATTATAGTAACAAAAAACAATTACATTTATTTCTTTTATCGAACTTTGTATCACAATTTGTAGAACGAAATGACAAATTAATCCAATCTAGTCAAGTTTCTTTTTGCGAGAGAGAAATTCGAATAGTTTTCGAGATCGAATGATCGATCTATACTCACACATATGAATATTTATAAAATTTTTAACACCTGTTAATATATTTACCTCAACTCATACATTATTAATCGATTTCCGCATAAAGGTTCTGAAGCAATAGAGAAACATAAACATTTTTTAAACAATACCCAGCTCGTTTCTAACAAAGTACGCACACCTGTTCATTTTGTTTCAATACGGATGAAAAAAATATGATTTTTTATGCAATTAGGAGTTGGAATGGTATTGAACAAATTGTAAAATTCCTGTACAGAAGCCGATAAACATCAATTAATTTAACGTAATGATGTAATTGTAACAGTTTTTAAGATTATGTATGTAATCGCAAATGCAATTTGTGTGGTTAGGCAGATTTATATACATATGTTCACATTTATTAATAACCGAAAAATTTAATTACTTTGTCGAATGAATTAAGAGAAAGACCTAATAACGAAACACGTGACTTAAAAAAATATTACTTTACTTAGTTTTGACCTAAATTACACGATTAATCAGTTCACAAGAATTCAAGGTTTGCCAAGAAGTAAGCTGACAACATATTCACGAATACTGATACAGCTCAAGAAGTTACAACATATACTATATGTATATCTGACCATAGAGAGTTATAATTCAGCACAAAGGGCTGCCAGGCAACAAAACAAAATTATATTAAAACGAACCACGCGAACACACCAAAATTATGATATACTTGAAAATTACTTACGTGAAACCACAAAGACGGAAAAACATGCAAATCTTCATTCACGTTTTGCGAGTTTGCAACATGATCTAATTTTAACACAATTAATTTCCAGTGTAAACATTTCCTCTAAAAACCAGGCTAGTTAGCATGACTAAAACCACTCAGCCAATTAGAATTAGTATCGAACTTAGATTAAAGAAATACTCACATGAATACAAGAAGTATATAATCGTCCAGGCGGTAATGATCTAAAAATATATTTAATAATTACAAAAACTTGTTTCAGATAAGCAAGAGAAGAATTCCGATGCTAAGAAATCCGATGGACAAAATAAAGTGCAAAAATCAAGGCTTGTATGAAATACCTTGTAAGGAATGTCACGGTACCTACATAGGCCAAACCAATCGCAAGATCTCAGCACGCACGTAGGAACATGCTGTGATAGATAAATAGATTTCCAAAATACAAGGACAATAGCATTCATAGAAAATTCCCGAGCAAGAACATACAGAAAGACGATAGAGGTTGAAAAACGAGGAAACACCTTAAATTCTAGGAATGATGGTTTGCGCATTTTTTCCACCTATCATAAAACAATCCTGTCAAATATCCGCAAACAAACAACCCATTAACATTAATTTACCTTATTTTAATCCTATTAAACCTGGATCGAATGTTCCACAACACATTAAAAACTCATTCAAATCCCATTACACCGAAGCCAAAACCGATGTAACACGAAGAGTTATGAGGAACCAGTATATAAAGCAGCGGGAAGAGCAGTCACAGCCAGATTAAGGTTACCGCTTTACTACGAAACAACTCCTAAAGAAGATGATTGAGATGTCGTCGAAACGTCAAGACACTGATTCTTTTGAGAATTTCTGTTTAACATCGTGAAGAGCCCGAGAATCTAATATTACCCTTACTTACAACTGCGAAAATCTTCGGTCAAATATATATATATATACATATATATATACATATAAATATATAATATATATATATATATATATATATATATATATATATATATATATAAAAATATTCACAACACTGTTTATGCAAATATTAGATATTTTTCATTCATATAAGCTTCAATTAGACTGTTTAATACAATTTTTTATCGATGTTGAAGAATATTATTTCTTATCACAATGTTTATCAAAAACTATTTTGGACTAACTTGTACTGACATTTTACGTATTCCTTCTTACAACAGCATTTATCAACTATCATGTTGTTTTAGAAAATCCTTTCTATACTAACTTCAAACCGGCTAATTAAATGAATGAATTAATAAATAACAAATGCATATCAATAAATATTAATGGAATTTAACGGTTTCAAAATAAAGTTAACTTAAATTGTGATAAAATAAAATATATAAGTATAAATAAAATTATTTTATATATGTATAGTATACCTATAATAATAGAAATTCAAAATTTGACTTGTTAAATAGTGCTGTACCTATCTTATTATTTCTTTAATATTTCCAAATTTTAACTGTTGGAAACTTATCCTTTTCCTTTATTTTATCTCTGTTATCTCAATATATTTTTAATTTATAATAAATTTGCATCACTCTCAATTTTTGTAAACAATTATCAACTATTTGCCAAGATATCTTTCATATAATCTTATTCTTTTATAGTAATTAATTTATATACAAACTCTTAATTCACATTCATATAATTTTACCCTTATATTAGCTCTATTTACTAAAACTCTTTCAACTTGTTCGAACTATATTTATGCCTACCAAATGCTTAATTAAAATGATTATATGCATTTTATAATAATTTATTATATTATATTATACATATTAATATGAATCGATTGTAGGAAATATTTTAATCAATTTAATCAAATTTCGTCAAACGAAAGTACATATAATGTTTATTATTAGTTTATTGCGATTTAAATACTAGATCATCAGAAATTACCATAAGCAAACAGTCAATGGTACATATTCTATTGTAGTATACATTGGTGTTTTTTGAAAAGTGAAACATATTTTCTGATAAAGTTTCTGTCTATGAAATGGAAAGTATTAGAGCTACTACAATAATATACTTTTTTAAAAGTGTGTATGGGCGTCTCTCTCTTTCTCTCCTTCCCTCCCTCCCCCTCCGCTCCCCCTACTCCTACTAGTGTATCATTATTACTCTTGATCATACTTTTGAATTCTATTTTCTAAGCACATTTGTTGTATCGCTGACTACAGATTGACAGTTTCGTGAAGTGCGTGTTGAAAACGACGAAAAGTGAGACCGAAGCAACGGCGATTGACAATAAAGGTTAATTATAAGGTACCATCCTGAAGTAATGCAAATAGCGGTTCCAGGATGGAGGTTTCACCTTGACAGAGTGAGATTTCTGATGGTGCAAACCCTACGCAACAGAAAACTTGGTCTCTTCATTGAATGCGTTAGGCATTTTTCACACTCAAAAAAAAATAGTGTATAATTTTACTGCGTAATGATGTTATATAGTTATTATTGTAATGATGTATGATACATTAGTGCAATATAATACAAATCATACTTACTTGTGTATTTTACTTAGTTGGGCTTATACGAGGGTACCCGTTTATATTTCGGGAATAGCAAACAAAACAAATTTTTTTTTATTATCGAAAATAATTTTATTGCTTTTCAAAATATGCTCCTTGAAAATTAATGCACTTTTGCATTCGTTTAAACCAATCCGAAAAGCATTGCTGCCACTCTGAATCTCCAAAATAAGAGCTTCGAATGCCTCAACTGCCTCTTCCGGCGTAGAAAACCATTGATCACGAAGTTTTTTCTTCACGTGTGGGAACAAAAAGAAATCACAGGATGCTAGATCAGGGCTGTACGGCGGATGGCTCATCAATTCAATGCTATGTCCGGTCAAATATTCAATTGTTTGAACTGACCTGTGAGAGCTCGCATTGTCATGGTGGAGAATGATCTGTCGTTTTCGGTTAGTTTTCCTTATTTTTTCAAAAACTTTTGGCAAACAAATAGTTATGTACCATTCGGAATTGACCGTTCTACAACTCTCTAAAGGCACGGCTGCAACCTAACCGGATTTTCCGAAAAAAACAGGCGACCGTTTGTTTTGATGTCCTTCGAGCGCGAACAATATTTGTTGGCTTTGGCTCATCTTGGAATACCCGCACAGTCGGCTGCTGTGTACTATCGGGCTCGTGCGTGTATAAATGTTCTTTGCAGCACCGCCATTGTATTTTTTGTGCATTTCTTGGTACCAATCGAGGCGAGTTCTTTTTTGAACGGTTATCAAATTACGAGGTACCCAACGTGAACATAGCTTCTTAGCGGCTAAATGTTCATGCAGGATCTTATGCACGCTGGTGTTACTAGATACATGATACATGACGGTCTTGTATTATCAATTCAGACACTGCACTAATATTTTCCGACACAACAACATTTGTGGGACGACCTTCACGAAATTCATTATCCAAAGAATGCCGCCCAAGTTTGAATTCACTGTACCAACGATATACTGTAGTTTTCGATGGTGCTTCATCACCATATAAAGAATTCAGCTCGTCGATGCATTCTTGTTGAGATAATTCACGCCGAAGGTTATGAAAAATAATTGTACGAAAATGTTCGCGAGTTAATTCCAATTTTTCGTTGACAACAAATTTTCAAGTTACTGCCAACAATAGAAATAGCCACCGGATTATAAAACTGTCAAGGTAAATATATTGTCAAAAATGACAAATTTAACAATGCAATCATCAGATCGGAGGCAACACTGTCAGTGTTACCAGTTCCCAAAATATAAACGGCTACCCTCGTATCTTATCTTTTATTTTTTTAATATTTATTTTTATTTAATATTTATTTTTTAAAAAGTAGTAATGCTCTGTTGAGTGTTTGAGCAATTGCAAGGATTGAACTCAGTATGTATTCTGCTAGTTCATTCATCCAAACAGTTCAAAAGAGAATCCTTACCTTGGTCACTTTTGTATTTGAACATTATTTAAAATTGTTAATAAAATATAATTTATTACTAACATCGAAATTAGTTACTTCAATACTACTTACTTCAAAATAAATCATTAAACACTTGAATACTCATTATTTGGGGTTTAATAGTAACTGCATTTATTTTTAATATATTTTATTTTTAAATTTCAAAATAATAAAAAATGATTACTTGGTCAATTTAATTCTACACTCCGCGCAACATGAATAGGACCACCCGACTTGTTGCAAGCTTTCGGTGGTTTGAAAAACAATTCATTTACTAAAAATACAATGCAAGTTTGTAATGGTATGATATGGCAAATAATACGCATTATTGCGCAATAGTGCCTGACGTTATGCATTGGGTGACGTAAGTACCACATACATATAAAATGCACCGCGCCGGTTGGATACGACCAGTATTTAATAGTAAGCTACCGGATGAGTGTCGAGTTACAACGTGTATCCGGATAAACAAACATCTGTAATTAGGGGTATTGTGCAACGATGGGACGACAGAAGTGCTTAAGTATGGAAGAAATTGGAAAAATTAAAGCGTTCCATCAAGAAGGGTATTCCTCAAGGGCTACTGCAAAGAAAATAAGTCGATCACACCAGGTTGTGAACAATTTTATTAGGGATCCCGAGAATTATGGTAAACGTTTTAAAGGGCGAACAACATCCGTTACAACTAAGAGAGAACGTCGAGCCATATTACGCGAAGCATCGAATTCGGCATTAACGGCAAGACAAATCGCGAATAACGTTGGAACGAATGCATCGGTAAGAACTGTACAGAAGTTACTGAAGACCTGTCCGCATTTAAAACGTTTGAAAATTAAACAACGGCCTCCTTTAAGGGAATTTCAGCGCACTGCACGTCTTCAGTTTGCTCAAGCAAAAATGGGGTGGACAAGAGAATGGCAAACTGTTATTTTCAGTGACGAGAAGAAGTTTAATTTAGATGGCCCGGATGGGTTTTCTTATTATTTCCACGATTTACGTAAAGATGAAGTGATTCGGTCACGAAGGGGAGCCGATGTTGGTTCAGTCATGGTATGGGGAGCTGTTTCCTATAACGGACCTGTTGATTTAGTAATAGTGAAGGGCAGACAGAATTCGGAAAAGTACGTCCAGCTGCTGCAACAGGTGAAAGACAAATTTTCCAACGTTATGGCAGGTGGGCCATTTATTTTCCAACAGGATAATGCCAGTATTCACACTGCGCGCATTGTTCGACGCTGGTTTCAAGAACAAGGCATGGAGGTTCTCGATTGGCCATCGCTCTCCCCCGACCTGAACATCATAGAAAATGTTTGGGGATGGTTGTCGCGTAAATTGTACTCCAATGCTACCCAATTCAGTTGCGCTGACGAACTAGAGCAGGCGCTGAAACGAAGTTGGGCGGAACTTCCCGTTAACTACTTGAGAACCCTGTATAATTCTATTCCATCCCGACTATTTGAGGTTATAAGAAATAATGGCAAAAGTACTCATTATTGAACAATAAAGTATTTTGTTATTGCAAACGAATCTTTTATTTTGTAGATTGGTCGTATTCAAGTGGCGTTTAATTACCCTACTTATTGTCATTAGTAACGTACATTTGCACTGACTTTTACAAAAATTATATTTGGTACCTACATACATCTTTTTATCAACCCTCTTATTTTCGAAAATAACAATTCCAGCGCGCTACCATGTTTATACCAACTACAAATGTCATATATGCAGTTGGTCCTATTCATGTTGCGCGGATGTATTATCTAACAGAATTCTGAATTATGTTTAAATTAAATTAGTAAATAAAGTCAATGAATCATTTAAATCATACAATATATTAACAGTAATCAAATAAACAAATATATAAATCATTTTTTACATGAAATATAGAAAATAGAAAACTTATGTTTACTTCAAATTTGAATTTAATATTTATACTACCTTAATTATTGGTATTTATAAAATCTGTATTCTGTATATATATATATATATATATATATATATATACATACACTGTTATGTATATGTGCCGACAATGCGTGTTAATTGTTAAAATGTTTATTTATAAATAAGTCTCATGTTGGCTGCCAAATTGTTGTGTATAGTTTGATGAAAGTGTTTAGGATGTTTTCCAAGCTCCACATTATATCATCAGTTGTTATGAATATGATGTACGAAATAATGATGTATAACTATACCCCACGTTGGCTAGCTAATTGTTATGAATTGTATCTGTGTAATGGATATGAGTGTTTAACTCTGAAAATAATTATAATATATTCTATACCTGCTGTAATATCTTATCTTTTTTTTAAATAATATATTGAACTTTTGTATCTTATTATGAAACTCCCTCGGTTTTAGGTATCGTGCAAATCTCGGTATGCATAAGGGTAATCTATGCCTATATTCCAAAAAAACATAAAAGCCTTTCTTTTTCTATTATTATATGTACTTTATTAAACGCGCAAATATTCTTTGTTTAACACTCATTGTAATACTCAAGCAATTTTCACTGAATGACGAGATATTTCCTTCCCCTTTTGCGTCGACAAAAGAAAAATTACCGACAAATCTCCGACATACAAATAAAATAAATTGATTGTCGTTTAGCAGATCAAACTTGAAACTAATTAAATTATTTATTCGTTTCTGAATAAGATATTCGGATTCTCCAAATTTTAATTAGTTAGGTCTTCGTCTTTTTACTGTGCAAGCACAAGGAATACATACATCAAATTATTAATTATTTGCATAGATGATTTAATATTCCGGGGCAATTTCATAAAATATGATACATTCATTGTGAAATAATTGTAAAGGGTATATGGAATCCATGTTGATGTAATGTCATTAAAGGGAAAATTTTAAAAAATTATATAGTATTTTTTAAATTTTTGTTTCGTTGAATTCGTATCAGGCGGGCTGTTATGCGCCGACAAAATTGATCATCTCTACTAATTATTATCATCGGTTTTTGAAAATGAAGTACAAATTATTCAGCAATGTCGTAGAGCATAATATAGAATAATGTGCTAAACACTTAATATCCGCTCAATGAATATTTTTTTTGTATATTAAGCAGTTTGTAAAAACTCTAAACCCTAATTTCTGTTTGTTTTCACAAAGTTGATTAATAATTAGTTTACATGCTTCGCTTTATAATAACATGCTCATTTAATTGGAAAACTATTTACACAATGTGTATACATGTAATATCCTGATATTTCAACTGCATAGGTAGTGCATTATCTAAAATATCAAAAGATGTACTCAAGCTTAACGCTGGAAGTATTATTAAGTAGTGAAATGTATAATTCTTGTATGCTCTGTGTTTGGGTTTTTAACCATTAGAAATAACAAACTAGTTCATATTAAAGATATTTCGAGGAATTCCCTTTTTCAAGTTTAGATTTTATACGTAATTAATTGATGAATTTCTTTTAGTAATATTTATAAGTACGTACGTATATTAATTTAAAAAATCCTTCAATTAATTATATGTAAAATCGATGTATTGTAAATTAAAGAAAAAAATGGAAAACTACTAAATAAAATAATTTGAAAGAGAGGAAAAATCCTCCGAAACGTCGTTAATATAAACTAATTGTTTTATTACTCCTAATGGTCGTAAACCCAAACACAAAAGAATAAAATTTATTGTTAGAATAAAAGCACCAACATATTAAAAAAGAAAAAACATTGTATAACTCATATGAAATAAGATATATGTCTTTTTCTATCACTAAGAGATATTACTGATTTTCCATATTTGGAGATTCAGTTTTAGGAATATTTATTAACTTTCCATGCATCAACAATATGAAAATGTAATTATTTAGACAGTTTAATACATAGTTACTTATTTATAGGTACCTAGGAATTATTTACTCTTAGCACTACCTTTTGAATAAAGATGGCAGCATATCCTAATAGGTATAAGACTAAGTAAAGATTTCTACTACATTTCTATTTCATACTTACGACTTTTAGATGGCACATCAATGAAAAGGTAAAAGTATATTTTCACATTATGTATTATCAAAAATTTAATTAAATAACATCATTTGATTTCAACATAAAAATAAATAAAGAATGTATACAAATTACTTAAATATTACATATTTTAACTGTATTACATAGTATGAAAAGTTTGTTTTACATTTTGGAAATACTTTAAATTATGATTCTGGAAGTTTAGGACCGCATATTTACACATAACAATACATTCTCGTCATATTGTGAAACTAAATTCTTAGACGTTAAATTATTTTGATTAAGAATTATTTAATTTGTACATTCTTCTAATTATTTTCCTGAAATATATCAAGAATGTTAAGAAATATATTAATAAAGTTCATAGCTTCATTTTTAATTTCTGAAATATAAATTAATTGCAGAATATAATTTATTAATACGTATTTTAGTAATCACTCGACTTACTAATGTGTAACTACATGAACAGTCTACATAGTAAAATATTTCCGTTAATATACGAGCATTTCTCAGGAAAGAGTAAATTGTGTTTTTTTTAATAGTGGTCATTTTAAAATGAATTTTAAAGATTGATTCTTTTTTATTTTCATGTGTTCTCTTGAATGTAGGTAATAAAAATACGAATAGATTTGGAAATGCAAACTGCTGAAATCATTATATTTATTTAAATATTTTAACATTAAGTAAGAAAAAACACATTTTTAAGAAATAATTTAACATTCAGTCAGGCATAATTACATTACAAACTGAGTATTATACATACATTAGCAGAATGACCAAAACACAAAATAACTAATTATGACACCTTAGTAATACTTAATACTTGAAATTTATGTCAAAAAACAGGAGTCCTATTAAATTAGGGAAGGTTTTTATCAATTCTTTATTTAATTTTCTGTATATGTAAATCTCATTTTTTGGTCCCTCAATCCGACAGCCTTAACCAAATATAGATGTACGAAAGCAACTGTTCGAAGATTATATTGACTTAGTACACTATTGAGAACGTAATTTCGGCCTCCCGGTTCAACGTAGTTTGATCAGTAGCTTCCCTCGTGCTCGCAGCCACGCGACGCTGTCGATTGCAATCGATCTGTTTAAATTCCAGACGATGCATTTAAATTAATGAAGATTTAAATTCGAAGCGGCGTTTTGCCTAATGGCTATTAAACGTTTTTAACTTTAAATTGAACACCGAAAACTTTTTTGTTGTATTTTAGAATCCTTAAATCGTATGTCTTTGATGCGGTTCTGTAAATATCGAATCCTTGTGTATATTGTATTGATCTATTGCAAGTAGGTTAAATGATTCATTACATTTTACTCATCAATTAAATAAGATTACTTGTTTGCCGAATTTTTATTTAGAAAATGTACTTCATATTATAACAAGCTTGTATACAGAAGAGGTTATATTTAACTCTAAATATGGAACTAATAAGATCAGGAAAAATACCCAAAAAATTGAGTTTTCCTTTTTATACATTTAGGGGAATCTATTTTGATTTACATTATTATAAATTAGTCTTAGCCAACAAAAAACATTCTTTGATGTTGTTAAGATCTGCCCCAGAACACTTTTATAGTTTTTTTACGAACTGAAAGTAGAATACTAATGACTGAATGTGAAAATTTAGTTATATAATGTATTAATTTCACTTGAATCGAAATGGAAAATTGATTCCTTAAGGTAGATACTTTCTTCTAGCGTCTATTACAACTAAGAAAAACAAATAAGTACAGATTACCTATAATGAATTAAAAACATTGAACCGATTTATATTTAAAAAGAACTTTGTAGTTTATGTGACTTTGACAAGTTCAAGCTTATGATTTCGTATAACGCGAAAGTTTGTCCATAGATTTTTGCAATATTATCTTAGGAATATATATAGTTTATCATAATTTATAAGAAACAAATTAGTCGTAATTTTTGAAATAAGTTTTCGACTATATAACTTTATTATTAGTTCGTAGTTATGACAGCAATGTTCGTACATGTTTGTCTATACGGTCTTTACGAGAATCATCTACAATAGTCAACTTTTTCATTTATGAAGATAAAGAGATGGTTAAATGGAAATCCATATACTTTTCAATCTACATCCGTTTCAATAAAGCGAAGAAAGAAAAGACATCGAGTTATTAGATTGTTTATTTTTTTTTAATAGACACACCTAGTGTGTGAACTAACATTTACGTACGAAGAAATCGGTCAAAATGACAATATACACAAAATTATTTATTCTAATTCAAATAGGGAAGAATCTTCCATCATGGGTAGATAGGATTAGCATATTTGAACTTCTTTGCTGGTCCAGACGTGCTATTAAATAATAGGTGCGGACAAAAATTTAGAGATATTTAAAGGTTTATATTCTTACAAAAACACTAAAACCATATACTCGTCAAATAGACCTCTAGAACTTGAAAATGTGGTGCTTCAAAATTTAGCTGAGGTAGATTTGATAACTGATAAAAGGGAAGCCAAATTCAAAGAATAAGTAGTAGATTATAGAAATATTAAGAAACGTAGTTATATTCGAAAGTTGAATGTATGGATTGCTCACATATTGAGTAAAGAGAATAACATGGTGTAACAACTACTAGTAAAAACAACCATTGAAATATATAAATCAAATCATTTATATCTCAAATCTTGATTCGTAATAGCTTGAACAAATTTATTAACAAACAGGAATGAGCTCTATTTTAATAAAATCGTGGTGGCGTCAATAATGTAATATCAAAAAAGTTGTATTCAGCGCAGTCACGAACTATGTCGACTATTTTTTTATATTAACGAGGAGGGCGTCAACAAAATAAAAAAAATTACCTACTATAATAAAAAACATTTTATTGAAAAATAAGACATTGTATTTCGTGTAGTAAACATAATTTGCTGGTTGGTTTCGTTCAATAAGATAATATACATATACCCAATAAAATATTTAATTTAAAATATTCGCTTTGAATTGTCCAATGACAGTCTTACTGATATTGTGAAAAGTTTTAGTTGTGACATATAGTCAACAGTAATACATAGAATGTCGCCGAAAAAGTAACATTGTATAGCAATTATAAAATATATTATATTAGAACTGGCAACAGACTCTAATTGTGGTATATGGTATGTACTAGCAATTGTACATACAAAGGGTACTAGGAAAGCATTGCAATACAGCTTTGTTTATCTTTTAAAATAATTTCCTCTACACTTAATACACTTCTCCATCCTCCGAAACCAATCTTTAAACCAGTTCTGTCAAGTTTCACTAGGAAGTAAAGCACATTCGTTTTCCCAAGCCCGCAGAAGGTCTTCGTCATTGGAAAACCGCCTCCCTTTTATCTTTATTTTCACATGCGGGAATAGTGCGAAGTGGCAGGGAGCAAGATCTGGACTGTAGGGAGGGTGCTCGAGAGGTTTCAATGCTGTTGTGGTCAAATATTAGGTGCAGGTGGAGCATTATCACGATGGAGGAATCAAGTGTCCATTCTTGACTTTGACCGCAGGTTCTTCATAGATCCAATGACTTTAGGCAGGCACTGTTCAGTATACCACTTAGCTGTGACTGTCTTCTGTGTGTCCAAAACGACGCGTTCCACAATTCCACTCGATTTGAAAAATACAGCTATCATTTTCTTCTTTACATATCGGGATTTTCTGGCAACTACGGATGTGTCCTCATCATCAAAGACCCAAACTTTGTTTTGAGCTTTGGTCGGCACATCGTAATAGTATAGCCAAGTCTCGTCACCTGTCACGATGTTGTTCACATACCGAGATTGTCCCTTATTAAACTTTTTTAGCATTTCCCGGCACCAAACCACACGTCGTGTCATCTGCGCTTCAGTCTTCTTCACATGCAAATGATCATGCAGAATTGAACGAATTGCTGTTGCATTTAGGCCTGAAGTACCCTCTATCTGTTGGTAAGTCAAAGCCTGTCCCCGCCAAGCATTTTCCTCACAGTAGTAACGTTTTCCTCCTTAACTGACGTTCGTGGCCTTTTCGGACTCTCAGCATCTTCCACATTTAAATTTCCCCTTTGGAATTCTCTATACCACCTGAATATCGTTGTGCGATGTAAACAAATATCACCTAGTGCAAGAGCCATTTCTTCGAAGCAATGGTCTATGTTTAAACCACGCACGAAATTATAATGCAAAACTGCCCTTATCTCATTTCGTGACCACGATGCCATCGCAAGGACTTTACACTCTCACTGCTAATGATTAACTGAGCCCATCGACCTAGCGCGGCGGCTGCTATGCACGCACGAACATGTCTCAACATGTAACAACAAGCATCTTCCTACGATTCATTGTTGCGTCATATTGTAAAACTTTCCAAGTACCCTTTGTACATCTTTTGCAGTTCCTACACATCTACATTATTACTTTATGCACTAGTAGCTGTAGTTTTGTTATTAAATATTATATTGTATATATTATATTTATTCTTTTGTCGTTTCCAGGCTGCTAATTAACGGGAAAATACCTAGTCCATATTTGAATAGTAGTTGACTAAACGATTGCCGGTGAAAATCAGTAGTTTACTATTTAATTCTTCAAGATTTTATGGAGTTTGATCACTTTCAGTAGATGTCGTCGATTGTAGACATAAACCTTCAAAAGGTGAATTGCTAGAGCAATTGTGAGTGAACCATGAGTGAAGCATAGAAATAAATTCCGCTCAACAAACTTACAATTTATTTTACGATCAATTTATGCCATTTTATATAACGATTGATAGGATCGTAAATGCATTCAAAAATATGGATGTGTGGTCGGAAATTGCAGAATATGCCAAAAAGAGAATGAACTTTCTCAAGTTTCTATGAATTCCGTTAGGGAGGCACGTGGAAATTAATGCGCCTTGCTCTAGACAGATTTCTAACGAAACCGGTATTAAAAAAAGGATTGTCAGAAATATTTTAAAGTGCAACGAATACAATTGTTTCCAATTTAAAAAAAAGCCATTAGTTTTGTGAAACCATGATTGAGATGGCTAATCGAAATGAATATTTTGTAGTCCTCTTTTCCATTTTATTTGAAATTGTTGCAAAATGATATTATTCCTTCAGTCTGCAATTAATGTCAATGTCAAGGAAATTTGATTTCAACATGACGGTTGTCTCGCGCATGACTCTAGAGCAGTGACGTAGTTTTTACGAACTACCCTCCCTGGCCGTGTTATTGCCGGAAATGCTTCGATAAAAAGATAGATCACCTGACCACACTGTGACTTCTTTCTCTGCAGTAATGTACAAGGGAAGCTGTATCATTTTGAAAGCACGCTTAATTTAGAACAGTTGCAAGAAAAATTTTGAGTTTTTGAAACGATCATTACTAGACTGCTCGAAAATGTTAGATAGATTTATGAAAGTTAGGTTACCGTTTGGCTAGAAAGGCATTATTTTCGAACCATTTATAAAATAACATTATGTAAGCTTTTTTATCATCACAAGAAGTAAAGATGCATAGAAGAAATGAGCTAGTACCAGATTCTCTATTGGCTAATCCTATAATGAGGCAAACGATCCTTAGTGTTTGAGCAGCATCATAACATTATTAAGTTTGTCTTTGACCTTCGTGTGTTAAATGATGATTTTATTGTGCATATAAACTCTTATATTTTATTCTAACATTTAGTATTGTAACAGAATCTTGGTTAGTTAATAGTTATTTCATAATAAAAATATTATATCTGTCTTTTTATTTTAAAAAACCAAGAAGTGACGAACAAGTAATTTAATTCATATAAATATAGAATTTACAGCGTCATACTTCTTTGAGTAATACCCCGATCATCGTTTACAATATATATATATATATATATATATATATATATATATATATATATATATATATGTATATAGAGGACTGCTTTAGAACAATTTAATGCTTTGTAACCTCGGAAATGATTGGTTGTATGGCTATTTTCATAATTCATCAACGACGCTATCCGCTTTAGACGGGAAAAATTCATTTCACGGATTTGCTTTTCGAAACGAGTTTTTCTGTATCACAGAATTCATCAGATCAATACTACTAGATGTTTTATAAAAATACCAAACGAGATGTTCAGTTAAATGCATTCCCAGAAAAGTAAGCCTCAGAGCTCTGAAAACCATGTGGCTATCTATCATCGACCTACTTTTTTATACTTCGATATATGTATATATGTTAAATCAAATTAATTGACATTAAATCGGCGAAGCCCAGATAAGAAATCAATTTAAAACTATAAAATTTTAATGAAATGAAATAAATTAAATATTTTAAAATCTCATTAGCACCTTAAATGAAGCATAAGAGACTGACATAAAGTTTTATTCGAGCGCTTATTTACATAATTTTCATTCGCCTGATTGCTTCGAAATGCAAACGAATTCTCTTATGATTGCTTGTTGTTTTTTTTTAGCGGGTTAACGCCGCGAAATGCAGACGATTTTTCCCTGAATCGACTGTTTCCCCGTCTTTTATATCCCGCTTTAAGATAATTGGTAGGGAATCCTTCATGCAACCAAAGAGCCAAAAGGACTAGCCGTGTCACGTCTTCATCAACCACATCATCGTTTTGTTAATTCCATTTTCCCTTTTCAAAATGTCTTAAATTGATTTTATTTTGCATTTTGATTTAATTTCTCTCGTATATAACTGAATTTCACATTAAATTTTTACTTTCAATACTTTTAAATAAAATTATATTATATTGCATAATTTCTTGCTACGGTTAGATATCTTTTCTACAATATCGTCTTACAATTCTTGTAATATAACGTTGTTATTGACGTATATTGCGTAATCTAGGCATTGGCTTTACCTTATAAACTATTAATTATTTTACCAAATCACAATTTTAATTGATAAGTTTATATTTCAATTTCTCGTTATAAGGCATTATTTAGATACGCCTTATTCTTTTACCAATTTGTTCATATTATATGTAATCTTGCACAAAGTTATTTTTAGGTATATATCAACTTTTAAACTGTAATTAAAACATACTCAAAGAGAAGGATACAGAGAGAGTGAGGATGGAGAGAGGGGGAGAGAGAGAAAGGAGCGAGAAAGGAAGAAGGAGAAGGAGCGAAGGAGAAAAGCAAGAGGGCAAGGAGGAGAAAGAGGAATAAGGAGAGGGTGAGATACGGGAGGGGAAAGAGAGGGGGGGAACACATGTATGTATATAAGCTGCCTTATATTGTGTGTGATGTGTGTGTGTGGATATGGGTGCTGGTGCATATGGCTGTGTGTGTGCGTGAGAAAGGTTTTCGCGACAATATTTAGGCTGTTTTAACTTCTGGAACTAACCTTGCGTGAAGGTGGAGAAGTAAATAAACAAAATTAGAATGTCCCAGAGAGGGTTGCTATCCCTCCCGAACTTTTCTGTAGCCGCGTTTTAGAATTCCACCCGTCCTTGATATACAGGGGCTGGATTCAAAACTAATAGAGACAATATATGGACGCCACAATGTTTTTCAATCCTCGGTTTGGTCAAAATATTACTATCCAATTCGCAGATGGCAAAGCAGGGTACAGGCGAAAATAGCGATATATACACAAAAGAAAGAAACCAAACATTCATAGGCAAACTATGTAATTGTACAAAAATAAAAAAAGATGTAATGGTAATAGCAAAAATGAAATTAACTATAGGCAATACTTAGACTGATCAAGTTATTTTTCTATATACAATAAGCTTCGCAAAAAATTTTTGTCCAAATAAACGTGTATATGATACGTAGAAATTAGTTACAGTTGAAAAAAGGAAATTACAACGCTGACCCCAAAATCTACATGTATAGAATTTAAAATGATTCTTACTAAATTTACTGACTATATATGTAATATGGAACTTTTGAAGTTATAATTAAAAAAACTAACTATGTTACATTAATTGTTAGCATTGACATTACCGGATATTTTTTATTATACTATTGCGTTGGAATCAAGAAAAAAACTAACTTTGTCATATTAAATTATTCCGTTAAAATTACTGAATGTTTTCTATGAGAATAGTTTTGTTAACGAGAAATCCTAAGAAATAATTAACTTGATTCTAAGGTAAGATTATTTTTAGTATTTCTTGATAGGAATTATATTCGTATTTTGATCACTGAAGGTTGATATATAACCCCTGCCACATTAATTTTCGTATTCTGTATACGTATTTCGACAACTAAGTTGTCATCATCAGCAGATAATTAAAAAGCGTCGCACCTGGAAAACTACGGATTTTGTTTTCGTACAGGTATTTTTCGCCGTAGTGTCGAAATACGTATACAGAATACGAAAATTAATGTGGCAAGGGGTTATATATCAACCGTCAGTGATCAAGTGAATCAACCACAGACTCCATCAAAATTACCTATATTTGTATTTATTCAAAATTACAACATTATCTGATATAACTGCATATATCATTTTACCTTACTAAGAAACTGATATAGCGAGACGAAAAAGTTAGTGCGATAGAATCGTACTTTTCATTTTAGTTTCATTTGAAAAAATTTTCGTACATTTGTATGCTTGTATTTGATTTGTAGGTTTCTATTTCGTCAGTATAAAAATACGTACATGGTCCTGTCCCCTGCCGACTGTTTTTTTTCATTTTCTTCAGTGGTTGTTCTCGAAATATTTCAACGTGTACGTTATTTTTTCATTAAAATGTTTGCAAATCTATTATTATCTATTTTCTGTACAGAAATCCGCTATTTTGAGCACTTTGGTATGATTTATTTATGTCTGTAGTATAATTGAATGAATAAATGAGAACGGCTTATAAGTCGGATCAGCAAGGCACTTACAGAAAAAATAATAACTACATCTTAATGCAAGGAAAGTTTTAGGTAAGGGATAATTTTTGTGTAATTTGATAAATTGTTTTGTAACGGGTGTTTTTTTTAGAGGTATAGAACTTTGAAATGGAATAAAACAAATATGATTTTTTTAAATTGACATGGAATTTACTTTATTCGAAAGATAATCTTCTGGCATTATAATTTAAATATGACTTCTGGCATATGACCGCCACGGCTGGCTCGGACGTAGTCTAATCTGGAGAGCCAATTTTCGATGACTTTTTCCAACATTTGTGGCCGTATATCGGCAATAACGCGGCGAATGTTGTCCTCCAAGTGGTCAATCGTTTCGGGCTTATCGGCGTAGACTAGCGACTTCACATATCCCCACAGAAAATAGTCAAGCGGCGTTAAATCGCACGATCTTGAAGGCCAATTCACGGGTCCGAAACGTGAAACTATGCGGTTATCAAGCGTTTCCTTCAATAAATCAATTGTGGCACGAGCTGTGTGATTTGTTGCGCCGTCTTGTTGAAACCACAAGTCCTGCACATCATGATTGTTCAATTGAAGAACGAAAAAGTCAGTAATCATGGCTCTATAGCGGTCACCATTGACTGTAATGTTCTGGCCAGCTTCGTTTTTAAAGAAGTACGGACCAATTATTCCACCAGCCCATAAAGCACACCAAACAGTCAGTTTTTCTGGATATAACGGTGTCTCAACATACACTTGAGGATTATCATCACTCCAAATACGGCAGTTTTGTTTATCGACGTATCCATTCAACCAAAAGCGAGCTTCATCGCTAAACAAAATTCGATTATGAAAATCGGGATCAACGGCAATCTTGTTTTGGGCCCATTCACCGAATCTACGCCTTGCTAGGTGATCGTGTGGCTTCAATTCTTGCACGAGTTGGATTTTGTAAGCACATAAAAGGGATGGATAAAGTGGATGGACACATATCCAATTCCTGTGCACGATGGCGGATAGACTGATTCGGGTCTTCCTCTACGCTACGCTCTACAGCAGCAATGACTTCTTCTGTAGGCACTGTACGACGTCTCTCTGGATGCGTGTTATCATTTAGAGTATACGTGGTGCGAAAACGTTCCATAGTTAATCGAATTAATTGCTCTGATGGACGATTATGTTGACCGTAATATTGACGTAGTGCGCGATACGTATTTCGAACAGAACCATTATTTTCAAAATAAATTTGCACAATTTGCAAGCGTTGTTCAGGCGTCAGTCTATTCATGTTGAAATGACAAACCAAACTAAATATAAATCACTTAACAGCTGACAAAATGGCCGCCAGTTAAAAAAGTGTTGCCAACTTAAAGTTCTATACCTCTAAAAAAAACACCCGTTATTTACCTAACTAGATATTTTAAAATTTTTCCTAATAAGCTAGTTATTCTTATCGTAAGAATTGCATTTCCTGCATCCTTATAAAGATGGCACTGCAAATACCTTGTGCTATTATCAAGAATATATATTTTTAAACAAAGGCAGTAGTTAACGAACATTCAAGTCAGGAATGAGTAGCAGGCGTACCTTTTTATTTAGAGTTCAAAAAGCTTAATATACACTTCATTCCTTGTCTTAAATGTAAAATAAATGTATTTAATGTTAATAGCTGCTTTAGTACTGTAATTAACTTCTTTTACTTTTCTCTTCATTTTGTTTCTTCTCTAAATTTGATCATATTAAATTTTATGTCTTTTCCTTTTTATAGGCAATAAAACACATTTCTCTAGTAAAGTAAGACTCACTTGCATATTGCACGTTTCGCATATAAAATTGTTGTTAGTCAATATGTGATTTCATCGACAAATTATTTTCTTATATATTATCATATTTTTATGATACAGCAAAAAGATGAAGAGAATAAGAATAAATAAAATATAGATGACGCACTGAATTTGTCAGGGTATGTGGGCATTTAAAAAGTGTGATGTATGACATTTATAAAAATGGCTTCGTACATGGTACAACAACGTGTTTAAACTGTTGAATTATTTTATGAAAATCAGCGTGAATTACGTGAATTTTATGGTTTACATAATCGTCCATCTGAAAGCACTATTGGTCGAATTATTAAAAAATTTCAAGAGACCGGTTCCGTGGAAGATCGAAAAAATGTTGCTGAAGATCCTGAAATGTCCATTAGACGACGTTCACAACAACTTGGACTTAGTGGATCAACAACATGGCGTATTTTACACAAGGATTTAGCTATGAAGGCATATAAGGTTCAAATAACACAGGAACTGAAGCCATTAGATCATTTAAAACGTCGTTCATTTGTCAATTTCACTAATGAACAACCAGCTGATTTTTCCTAAAAAATAATGTTTTCCGATGAGGCACATTTTGCACTTGGTGGCTTACGTTAATAAACAAAATTTCCGTATATGGGATGAGGAAAATCCACGAATTATTCATGAGAAAGCTATGCATCCTAAACGAGTTACTGTTTGGTGTGCATTATGGTCAAGTGGTGTAATTGGACATTACTTCTTTGAAAATGCTGCTGGTGAAGCTGTAACTGCCAATGGTGATCGATATCGTCGGATGATAGCCGAATTTTTGTGACCTGAATTAAAGAATATTAATCTAGAGGATATGTGGTTTTAACAGGATGGCGCTACACCTGACTTTGCACACAAATCAATTGATTTATCGAGAGAAAAATTTCCTAGACGTGTAATCTCAGGAAACGATGATGTTAATTGGTCACCAAGATCATGTGATTTGACACCGTTACACTATTTTTTTTGGGGGTTATATGAAAAGTCAGGTTTATAAAAACAATCCACAATCAATTCCTGCTTTGAAAGATGAAATTATTCGTATCATTGGTGAGATAGAGCTTCAATTATGTCAAAATGTCATTGAAAATTTTAACAAAAGAGTGGACGTCTTGGAGCTGCAAGAGGAGGCCATTTGGCAGATATTATTTTTCGCATATAAATGTCAAAACTGATACTTCAATTACCAATAAAGAGTTTTTGAAAGTGAATGCAAATTATGTGTTTTATTTATTCTTTAAGAAAACCACGACATTTGAAACACCCTTACTTATATTGTTTAGTTTATGTAGTTCTTTTTACTTCGTGATATGGAAATATAGGTTTTTCACCTTTCAAATTACATTTTTTATTAACTAATAATGCAAGTTAGAACAATAAACATCATAACATTAAAAGTTCTATTTTCAGTCGGGTTGTAAAAGGAACTTCCATTTTTATTATCCAAGAGCATTACACCACATTTTGACGAGTTCTACAATGTTGGTAATAAGCATTAGCCGGCACACTCAATTAAAAAAACGATCTGTTAATGAAGCTATTCATATATTATAACTAACATAACTCTTTCAGAACATGACACCTAAATGAAAAAAAAACGAACATGATATATACATGCATTTAAAAAATTTAGTGTAAATGACATATTTGATAATACGATCATTGTTCATTCATTAGACACTTATGGATTTTGCGTACACTATATTACATGTTTATTGCAAGAATCAGACTCCAACAAAATTTAGAGAATATAAAAAGGTTATATGTACTTTCATTAATTGTTAACTTCGATTTCTTTTGAAAACTCAAAAATATAGATATCGAAAAATTAATAATGTGTGTAAATGAAAAGTTATTCAATCTGGATCAATAAATGAAAGATTACCACAATAAAGAAAATATAAAGAAAGCCTGTGTTGAATAGGCAAAAAATTAAGTAGTACAAGTAAGTACGTGTAATTTTATTTTTATTCGCGTATTTGCCTATTCTATCTATTGACTTGTTAAAATGCCAAAAACACATTCAACTATTCCTCGAAATAATTTATAGTTAAAGATATCTTCACCAGTCCTGTAGTACCTCGACTATAAGTTTTCGTTAGGTAAGTCTTCAAAGGATATGCAACATCTTCCAACATAACATGAAAGAGCTTTGTGTTACTGTTAGATAATTTTTTCTCAATCATATCGAGGAAATTATCTTCTACATCGTGGTAGCGAGGATAAAGTGAACACTTCACCATCTCACTGTTTCCCAATCCACCTACATCAGTGGCAATAAATTTATAATTTGGCGATTCGGCGGATTGTTGTACATGACATTCAAAATGAACATACCATAGAACGGAAAGCCAATCCAGTTAAAAACTATCTGAAAATAAAATTTTATTCTCATTACTATTGCAGAAGAGTTAATTAAAATTAAGCATTTTGAACAAAATCTGTAAGAAGGAATGATATGCGCTCCGAAAATACTCCAACGTCTAAAATGGTCATATTTCCCAAATACGATTCCAAACAGACCAGTTTATACCCTGTAAGACTACTGGTAACATTCCTGAGCATATCAATGAAGAAAATCCAGTCAATATTATTGATAAAAATGAAGAATCTGAAAGAAATATGTTGACGCTATGTCAATTATTAACTACAAACACTAGAGTTTCAGTCAAATAATGAACAAGGACAGATAATATAATATAATAATACTTCTCGAAATAGTACATCAGAAATTATCACGTCGACGAAATTAATCAACGAATTATCATTGCGTTCTGACTATTGTCTCTTACTTAAAATGCTTATAGCTCGAAGAAAAGTTTATGTACGAGCAAAAACTTTAGAATTACTATACCACGAACATGACACATTAGATAGTTCAGTGTGACCATTGTCAGGTCAATCATTTACAAGGGTAGCCGTTTATCGTTGGTATAGTGAATTTAAACTTGGACGGCGTTTTTTGGATAATGAATTTCGTGAAGGTCGTCCCACAAATGTTGTTGTGTCAGAAAACATTAATGCAGTGTCTGAATTGATAATACAAGACCGTCATGTGACATACCGTGAGATCGAGACTTCTCTAGGTATTAGTAACATCAGCGTGCATAAGATCCTGCATGAACATTTAGCCGATAAGAAGCTATGTTCACGTTGGGTACAACATAATTTGACAACCGCTCGAAAAAGGACTCGCGTCGATTGCTGCCAAGAAATGCACAAAAAATACAATGGCGGTACTTCAAAGAACATTTATAAAGTCATCATAAGTGATGAATCTTGGATCTATACGTACGAGCCTGATAGTAAACAGCAGCCGACTGTGTGGGTATTCCAAGATGAGCCAGAACCAACAAATATTGTTCGTGCATAAGGACATAAAAACAAATGGTCGCCTGGTTTTTCGGAAAAACCGTTCAGGTTGCAACCTTACCTTTAGATAGTTGTAGAACGGTCAATTCCGAATGGTACACAACTATTTCTTTGCCAAAAATTTTTGAAGAAGTAAAGAAAACAAACCGAAAACGACAGACCATGACAATGCGACCTCTCACAGGTCGGTTCAAACAATTGAATATTCTTTTTGTCCCCACACGTGAAGAATAAACTTAGTGATCAACGGTTTTCTACGCCGGAAGAGGCAGTTGAGGCATATTTTGGAGATACCGCCTTCACAGTGACAGCAATGCTTTTCGGATTGGTTTAAACGAATGCAAAACTGCATTGATTTTCAAGTAGAATATTTTGAAAAGCAGTAAAACTGTTTTCGAGAATAAAAATTTTCTTTTTGTTTGCTATTCCCGAAATATAAACGGCTACCCTCGTGTGATCGCGACAATAACCTTGACGCCGAAACCAGATTAATTATTCTCACTCATTTTGCACCAAATATCTCTTGGAAACATATATAAAATATTTGGTTTCTTAGAGGTGTTGTTTTACTTACCTTAACTAGCTAACTCTTTGGAATAATACATTTAAGAAATTTAAAATATCTTAGAAGAGAATTTTGGCTTTTCTATAATATATAAATAAAACTTTTCGGTTTCATTCTAAAATAATATTTTCGTGGTTGTCCTAAAAGTTTATAATAATTAATGAATTTAATATTAACATTTGTTTTTAAGAGTTAATAAAGAATTTTAGATTATTTTCTACAAAAATACATATATTATTTGCAAATTCATATTTTTGACTTTCACAAAAAATCACCACACCATATCGTCATGTACGAAAGTCCCAACGGAATTCGGAGGACTTAATTCTTTATATATCCGTATCATAAGTAATGATAGCCTTACTAGTATGATTTTGCAAATTGAAATTTTGAACACAGTTCGTATATTTGTTCGCATAATATCATATTTTTATTTATTGGATGAAACGTAAGCAATTCTAGACTCATTTTATATACTTTTCTTACGTTTGAAACACCTGCACATCAAAGTATTGATTTAAAATTAATTTCATTGTACATCATTATAGTTAGTTAGATATGGTGCTTCGTTCATAAAATTACGCGTCCTATTAATTTATAGAAATAGTCACTGTTACCTAGCAATGATTCGACAAAATTGATGATTTCTGTAATCAAAAGACCTGACAGCTTAATGCAAAATCACGCGGGGGTGTCGAGATCGAAACCGAGAAGATTTTTCGTGATTTTCTTTCTTGTTTTAGTAAATGCCATTATTATTATAAAAGTTTGAAATGATCCTAATCAATTGCAACAAATGCATTATGCATTTAGGTAATGATGAAAGTTGACCTTATTTATGACGAAAAAAAATGGAAACTGTGTATGCATTGATTAGTTCCATTTGAACGCCTCTACCCACATTAGGTTGCCATAGTAGCAGTCTAAAGATATTTGGACTCAGCCTAAATCATTGTTTGAAAAACATTTCAAAGAGAATAACAAAAAAGTTTTGTATTGGGTTGGCAACTAAGTACTTTCGGTTTTGTAGTATAAAATAAAACACTTTTTTTTAAACAAAGAATAGTTTTTAATCAATTATATATTTTCCATTTTGCTCAATGACCTTTTGCCATCTTTCTTTCAGCTGCATGATTCCGCGCTCATAAAATTTCTGGTCCTTATCAGCAAAAAAGTGAACCAGGTGCGAGTGAAGGTCATCGTTATTTGTGAAAGTTTTACCATTCAAAGAATTCTGCAAACTTCGAAATAAATGGTAATCAGATGGTGCTAGATCAGGGCTGTATGGGGGATGTGGCATCACTTCCCAGCCAAGCTCCAATAGTTTCCCACGAGTTGCCAAAGATGTGTGAACCCTTGCATTATCTTGGTGGAAAACTACACCTTTCCGATTTGACAATTCTGGCGGTTTTTCTTTGATTGCTTCATCCAGTTTTATTAGGGTCATAGGGGTATAAGGGTCAGTTTCATTTCGTCTAAGGTGCATATCGCAAAAGTTGATTCTTTGTGTTAAATGAATTTCTTTCAATTCGTGAGGTACCCAAATATCAAGCTTCTTAACTAGCCCAAGACATTTTAAATGTTTTTCAATTGTTGTGTGCGATATATGTAGCCTCTTCAATTATGACTTTGATTTGGTCATCATCAACTTCAGTAGGCCGACCAGAGCGTTGCTCATCTTTGAGGGAAAAATCTCCAGAACGGAATTTTTTATACCAATTCTGACACGTGCGCTCTGTTAAGCAATTAGCACCATAAACTTCACATATATTTTTGTGAGCCGCAGCAGCTATCTTTCCTTTACGGAAATAAAATATTAAAATATGTCGAAAATGTTCGATTCTGCACTCAATTTAAAATTAACCCACAACTAATAGCTTTAATAAAAATCACGCACTACTTGCTTCTGAAGTTACGTCAATATGACTAGTATCACGCGACAAACGGTAAAGTACAGCATTAACATACGTTATTAAAAAAATTAAACAACGCCCCCTATCAGTAAAAACCGAAAGTACTTAATTGCCAACCCAATAATATACAAGTGCTTTGTGGAACATTATTTTCCATGCGGAATCAGTTTTGTATTTTATTTAAACACAAAAAACATTTATTTTCTTTCTAGTAAAGCCATTTTGAGGAATAATTTTCAATAAAAATTCAGTAAAAAGGCCTTCTTATTTTTATAACAGGATTTATACTTCTCGGAATACTTTCATATGCTATTACTATAAAGGTTTTATTGCTGGAGGTACTTTTTGCCAAAATAAAAAAAAATAAAAACTCTTGACATTTGTTTTTTTAATTATTTCTTAAAATGTAAAAATTAAATGTAAACTTTGGACTTTACGTAGCCCCAAAAGGAAAAGTCTCATATGATCTAGTCGGCCATCACACATGTTCATTACGTGAAAATAAATATTCACCAAATTGTTCTCGCAATAAAGCCTTGTTCTCGCGGGCTATGTGGCAAGTATCGCCGTCTTGTGGAAACCAAATGTTGTCAAGATCACGGGCTTCAATTTCAGCCAGAAGCAGTCCGATATCATGGCGGGATAACAAATGCCATTCGCAATCACGTTGCGGCCATCTTCATTTTTGAATAAATAGGGACCGATGATTCCACTTGTCATTAACAAAACACGAAACCGTGGTTTTGTGTCGATGTAATGGCAGCTCTTGAACCTGCTCGGGTTGTTCTTCACTCCAAATACGTTGCCTATTTACGTAACCTATTTACGTAGCAATTTCTAAACGAATTGAATTTTGTATGCTTTTAAACTAAAATTTGTACATAAGATACCCCAAGTTGTGGCATACGATAAGCCAAACAGTTGAGGATCTATATAGACCGATTCTTCACGGTCATTGCGTACACTCTCGACTACCATTGCTATATTTTCATCACTACGTGTTGGATGTGGCCTATTTGGTTGTATGTTATATTATCCTATAATGAAAACTGCGTTTCAAATTTTTCGATGATATAGCGAATTGTATGTTCGGTGCTCCGATTACATAGACCATAAGTTGCTCTAAGCACAAGAAACACATTTCTCGTGGAACGCTGATTTTCGTAATATAGCTTAATAATTTGTAGACGCTGTGCCGGACTGAGTTTTTCCATAATAAAATGTCACACAATACTTAACTAAAATAGCATGAAAGTTTGACACGACTCTCGCTTTACCGGTCAAAAAATCGCTATTGAATAAAGTACATCATAATGAATGATCCATTATTATGAAATCTTATTTTTCAACACGTTCCGCTGATAAATAATGCGTCATTACTTTTGAATTTGTAGAATACTCTGGGAATGGTCCTTCCTTTATTTAAGAAATATACCTTAATAAATAATAGTGGTAATATTGCAAAATAATCATCATATAATTAAAGTAATTAACACCATGTATTCCCTTACACAATATTAATCTTTATTTAACCGTCGGGGGTGTACATTTCATGTTTTCTTTCTAATTTTTTAAGTTAGATGCTCACTTTGCCATGGGGTGTTTTTTTAAGAGCTTGAGAACTTAAAATGATACAAAACAGAAATATTGTTGGAATGAATCTTTTTTATTATGATCTGGTAGATAATTTCATGGCATTTATTTTTTAAATATGATTTCCGGCATATGTCCGCCGCGGCTACGAGTTACATGGTCCATTCGATCGGTACAATATTGTCTACTGCTTCCAATAAATCTGGCCCTATGGCGTCAATGGAGGCTTGAATATTGGCTTCCAATGCTTCAAGAGTTGCTGCTTTGGCGGCATAAACCAATGACTTAATGTAGCTTCATAAACAGTAATCCAGCGGCATTAAATTGCACAAACGAGGAGGCCAGAGAACAGGACCACTTCTGGAAATAAAGTTGTCACCAAGTTGATTTTGCAATAAATCGATTGTTAAGCGCGCTGTATGGCAAGTTGCGCCGTCTTGTTGGAACCAAATGTCGTCGGTGTTTGGCTGTTTATTTTTGGAAACAAAAATTCAATCAGCATGGCTCGATAGCGCTCGCCATTTACCGTAAAGGCAGCGCCAGCGTGTAAACTGCACCAAACAGTCAGTTTTAATGGATGTAATGGTGATTCTTTAACGGCTTGAGGATTGTCTTCGTTCCAAATACGGCAATTTTGCTTATTGCGGCAGCCATTTAATCAGAAATGAGGTTCATCACTAAACACAATTCTTTGATAAAAATGCTCATCTTTGGCCAGTTTCAAATGAGCCCAATCAGCAAAAATGCGACGCAAACGATGGTCGTTTGGCTTCAATTCTTATGGTCGTTTGGCTCCAATTCTTGCATGAACTGTATTTTATAGGCACGTAAATCAAGACTCTTACATAAAATTTTCGACGTAGTCGAAGGGCAATGGCCAACAAGTTGAGAATGACGACGAATCGAGATTTCAGCGTCTTTTTCAATACTTCGCACTACAGCAGCAATATTCTCTTCGGTACGCAGATTGCTCTGCCTTGTTGATGGTTTTGAATCGAGAAGAGTAAAATTTGTGCGAAAACGATCAATAACTGCACGAATTGCTTGCTCACTAGGCCGATTATATTGACCGTAAAATGGACGAAGTGCTCGATGAACTTCGCGAAGAGATTTATTTTTTTCAAATTTCCACAATTTGGAAGCGTTGTTCTGGCGTTAAACGATTCATGGTGACTTGCCAAACCGTACTGAACAGAAACGTCAACACAGTTTGTCATTATCAGCTGTCAAACCATAGTTATCGATATCGATAGTTCTCATGCAGCTTAAAAAACACGCATTAGCTTTAAATGTCTAGTTTTATTTTCTTTAGTTATTATAAATGTACAAATATGTGATCTTTTAAAAAAGGCTGGATTTCATTCTAACAATACACTTTTTTTTTTCCGATTAATTAAGTTCGAAATTTCTATTTATTTGAAAGCTTATTTTTTCTGCAAGTACTTGATTTACCAGAACATATTTTTAGAAAGGCTTAGCTTTGAAATCGATATTACTGCTTCTAAAAATATGAATTCGTGTCAACGTTTCTGTTTTCAAATATTTTTGTTCCCTATACTTCCATATAGAATATTGAAATTTTCTACTAATTTAACCTTTAGTTTCAAAAACGAAACTATTAGTCCATTACATATAATTATTTATTTAATGTATATAATATGACTGGTATTCCTGGGTAAATTTATGACAGGCCTTTTCAATAATAATTTAGTTAACCTTGACGTATATATGTAGGTGTAGGCGTGGGGCGGCTGTGTTAGAGGGAGGTGGCTGCGTAAGATACACACCTCCCGGATTTACTTACGCCCCAAACAATTGCAACACTGTAAAATTTATTGAAATAATGTTTTGCTTATACATTGATTTTTAAAATAAATTAATCAGGAAACAAGTAAAAATTATCCCAATATATAGAATGATATTTGTATTATTAGCAATTTTGGTTATAAGAAACATCATTTAAAAGAATTTGTTGTTTAATTGTGGTAGGAATTACGAAACCTAAAAAAATTCTTATCCTAGTGAACATAATAGCCACCTCTAGTGTTTATAAAAACGTTCGTTTATTTTATAACTATATCTCGTAATAGCAATATAATATACAAAACATCGAACAGTGAATAAAGTAATATTGTGGTTATTATTTTTTATTATAATTTATCATTAGAGTATAATAAATGTATATATGAGTTAGGCGCCATAAATGCTCGGTCTGATATAGAAAAAATAAGCTTGGTAAAATATTAATAAAATTTTTATTTTTCATTGCAATCTCCCCTAACTGCAATACATTTATTACAACTATCGATTAATAATTCTAAACCCTTGTAAAAATAATCTAAAATATGTATCTCAAAATGTTTTATTACAGCTGCTTTCAGCTTATTATTGTCATTGACACGACGTCCCCTATGTCCGAATTATATGGTGAATGCTTCGATTCCTGAATGTCGCTTCGCGGATGGTAGCTTGTGAAATAGCCGCAGTATGGATGGGTGCATTGTCATGTAGTAATCGAACACCGCTGATTAAACAACTTCCGCATTTCTGGGACGGAGTTCATTGGGTCGTTGGCGTTCTATCGATCTATGATTCTAAGAATCATAAAACATAACCACTACTTCATCTCCTGTGACAACGGACTCCAAAAGTTTTAGATCATCTCCAGACACATTTAAAAACGAGCGTATAAATTCGTCCCGGTCTGGACATTGGAGAGCAGAAAGAAGACGCGGTACCCATCTTGCACTAATCTTATTCATTCCCAAATGGTCATGGAGAATTTATCTAACACTTATTTCAGAAATTTTAAACGTCTTTGCTAATTCCACTACCAACAATTGAAATTTGTTGAGGCGTTATCACAACGATTCTCTCCCCAAACGGAAACATTTTACTTACTTTTTTTACAGTGGAATATGGATGAGATAAATCACCATAAACGCCGTCTTCTTCTTCTTGTTGAAAATTTAATGACCATGCGGTACTCAATTTTCATTAGCTGACACATTTCCATGTTCTAGTTACGTTGTCTGTCTGTCTACTAGAACTACTACACTTTGAGTCATGGTATTTATAGTGTATGCCTTGCACATGTGCAACCACCACGCAACAGTCAAAACATTTGAACCTGTTAGGTTTGCACTTATAAGTTTCATCATGCATCTTGGTTTATCTAGCATATTGCTTATAGTACATACCATATCCAAATCACTTCATTTTTATTCATCTTCTAAGATAGATCTATTTATAATTAATTATTGTTACGATCTTCCTTAATTAGATGATGTATGTGAATAATTTTTTATATTATTGACTTCATAAAATTTGCAATCTGTATATCTAGATCTAAACTATTTTATGCAACATCCTGAATTGTTTTCGTGCTTGCTTGGATATGATTGCACATATTATTTTTAAACTAGCCTCTTGGACTTATTACTTTCAGTATTTGGACCAAGTCTATTGTTTTTAAAGTTTTCTGGCAAAACTATAATAATATATTGAGATTACTTTTAGGATCCCCTTTTAATATCAAGACGTAAGCATAATCTGCTACTAAAACAGTACTTTTATCTTCAAGATTATCAGCATAAATTTATGTAGAGCAAGTTGAAAACGCTTAGTTTTCAAAAATTTAAGAACATATTCTATCCCAGTTACCTAAGTGTGACACAAATTTCTTAGAGTATCAAAAATTATGCTATACTACAATCCCTAGATATTCTTTGCAAAAATGTTGGTGTTGTATAGAAAATATTTAAAGATGAAAATCTGTATGCTCTAATACTCTGCCTATTTAGCAGATGTAGTAATAATTTGTCTTACGAGGTGTGTCAATTAAATAACGAGGCTGGTGTGAGAAATGTTATTTATTGCAAATAAAGATATATTTGACTTTTATCTCCTTCAACATACTCTCCTTTTCATTTGTACACGGCTGTATACGTTTCTTCCATTGTTCAAAACAATGCTGTAGTTCATCAGTTGTCAGTCTCTTCAATGCCCCGTTGTTGTTGCTTTTACATGTTCAACAGATTGAAAACGCGTTTTCTTTAATGCACTTGCGAGATCTGGAGAAAACGGAGTATGATCAAGCACAGCGATGCGCTTGTCCGCTAAAAACTGCTTCACAAATAGGGTATTGGAGCTGGTGCGTTGTCTTGGTGCAGAATCCACAAATCGTTCTTCGACAAATCCGGTCTTCTCTTTCTCACTCTTTCCCGAAGCTTGCTTACGACTTCTTCTTACAAATCCTATTTCTGATTAACGGTTTGACACTCAGGCACCCAATCAGTCGTGATAACACCCTTGATATGGAAAAAACGATCAGCATTGCCTTTAATTTCGACTTGCTCATTCATATCTTCAAAAACTCGCGCACGCGATATAATATTATCACCAAAGACCTCCTTTAACATTTATAAACATTCTTTTGGCGATTTTTTTAATTCGACAAGGAATTTCAGGTTAATTCACTGCTCTATTTTTATGTCACGATACTACTAAGAAACAGTATCCTCTACATTTAAAGCTCGAAAATAAACTAAAGCAGACAGAGAGACGAAACTACAGGTTGTTGCTTGGGAAGTATCAAGGATAATAGGTGAATGACATTCCAATTACAACCTCGCCCGATGCGGCTGCGCGATGAAAGCAGCGCAGTCTCGTTATTTAATTGCCATATCTCGTATATAGAATGTCCTAGACCTCGAGGGTCTTCAATTTTTTGATTTTGTTGAATTTGAAGAAATTATTTTGCTACATCGTTGAGATCTTGTAAAATGTTCAATAAATTTTTCCAGCTTATATTTTTTTGAGCACTTATTCTGTTTTTGTTATACAGCTTTTTCTTTTATACCTATTTGTTGATTTTAAATAATGGAAATGATAAAATACTTGATTTTCTTTTATTCTAATTCCAAGATCTTGCAGGAAATGTAAAAAATAAAAAATTATTTTATATAAAGATACTTATACAAAGTAAAATTATATGACATTCAACTAGCCTTGCACTATCTTCTACATCAAATGATATGGCGCAGAGTTATAAAACCATTGAAACTTCAACCTGAATTGATTGATCCAGTCTGTATAGTAATTTTAAGATGCTAATTTCTTATTAGTGGAACGATGGTAGAAGAACAGAAGGAGAGAATTAGGTGAAGGGACCGTATCCCTAATACACCTTGTACGTATTCATTGAGTCTTCATTCTTCTATAAGATAGACGTTCTAGGGACAAAAATGTCCATAACTGTTGCTGCAAGATATTTACGCAAGTCCGCGGGATTTATAAAGTTGTGGATTAATCGATATAAAACAACAAAGTCAGTAGATGACATTCCAAGTCGAGGGAGAATACGAGTAATCATAACGAAGCAAGATAAGGCTATTATCACTTTGTTTAAAGAAAAACCTGAAGTAACTTTGCGTAACGGATAAGTAAAATTGAGAAAGAAAATATTTAAACAAGAGAAATCTTGATTTTATTTACGCGTCAATTTAAAACATTCTTTTAAAGGCAAAAATGTACTTAATTAATTCAAAATACCTATTTCTTCACATTTTTAAGTTCCACTATTTTCAGTTCCTAAAGTTAAAATGTTCAGAAATTATAAGGTTTAAAATATATATTAGCTAATTAATAGTTACACAAGTTTAAATTGAATTACCTGTGATTTTAATAGGTAGACCAGATTAGCATCCTGGGGCCTTTGAAGACCTATTGTGACTTATTGACTGCATATTTCGTTAAAGCGTTTTTAGTCTTGTTACTTTGACTAGACTTGACAACTTCGAGAGCAGCTTTTCTATATAGAGTTCCACGTAAGAATATTCATCTCCCATTTGCAGAAACTGAATTCTTGCTAAACTTCGACATTGGCATAGTACATGATTCGCGATGCCTTCTTCTACTTGGCAGAATCTGTGGTTTCTTCTGTCAAATTCGTATTTTTGTTAAGCTTGCAACGCTTTGTTAGTAAGCCCATTATTATCCTAACAGACTCTCTACTTCTACTCTAACACGTAAATTCAAACATGAAATTGTAGTACTTGATTATTGATTGAATAATTTCAGGATGAAAAATAGTTGGTTCATTTTGACAACCTGCTATCCACTTGTATAAATATATTTTTTGTTGAATAGGAAATTGATACCGTGTGTCTTTGTTTCTAGTTCTATTTTTATATAATTACATCTTCAAAAAAGTATTTAATACGAAAACTATCAATATATTCCCACATACCTATATCAATTAACATATCTACATAATAAATCTTCGTAATGAATTTAATAAAAGTCAAATTGTCTCTTATAGTACACAAAAAAAAACAAAATATAGAACTGAATTAATAAATATTAATAATAACAATTTGATGATATAAATCGCAACTCCTTTCTTTTTAAACTTAAAGGTAATTTTGTACTTACAATATGGTATACTTTTTGAATATCCAGAACACACTTCATAAATAGCTGATTCACTTGAAATATTTTTATTTTCTTTTGATGTTCCTTTGGGTATTAACTTAGTCTTTTATATTTATTGATGATTTATGAATTAATAACTTAAATGATTTTTTAAATCTTCATCAACTGGATATTTTCTTATCTTGATGTTACAGAACAATTTTGAATCGAATATAACAAAATGCAATATTTAATTATTTACACATAAACCCAACATCCTAGGTTGGGTTTATGATCAATTTACAACCAAAAATATGAAATTATTTTTCGTTACACATAAGCTTGTAACCATAGCGAAAATGTTCTCAAATATCACTTTATCCTATAATTTATCCTCTTCAGTTTTTTTGACAAAGATTATTATTATAATTACTATGTTATTGTTATATTATAAAATTCAGCTGAAATTTTAATGATCATTATTTTCTAAAATATGTATGTATACAATTTAATTCAGATATAAATTAAGAATATAAAATGCTGAATGCTAATGTGTAAATATAAACAAAATTACAAAAAGGAAGAATTGAATTCACGAATACACATAGACGTTCTTACAAGGTGCTTAAAGCACCGTATATTACCTAGACGACTACTATTAAATACTCGAAAATCAGTCAGTCAGAAGTGAGGACGCTTTATTAAGAATTAACGTGCAATACAGACAGGTTCGCAAATAGAAATGCAATATAATATTATTGCCTCTCATCTATGGTATCGATCAATACATTTTAATTAGAAATTATTTAGTAGAGCTTGAAAATGGAAACGCGAAAAGAAGAAATTTTGGGATCTATAGTATTTCTTATTTTGATAAAATTCAACAAAGAGGCTTTTTTATTAGAAAACTTTCTTATTTAAAATTGCTATTTATTTGTACAAGTATATTGTCTTTGCTTTTGTTGGATTTTACATTTAACTTAGACTCAAGTTAAACTAAATAGATTAGAATTGTACTACCTATATGATTTCAATGTACGCTGAATTTACTCACAAGCACCCTCCATATGTCGCGAACACGTGAACATACTGCAATGAAAATTTGCTAAGTAATACAAAACAAACGTATTTTATATTCATAAGTTGAACGGTCCTATGCTGCTATGGAGAAATGCATTTATAGCAGGTGTATCCTATTCAAGCTGCCAGTATAGCAGCAACACGAGTCTACTAGCCAGTATAGCAGCAATGCAAGTCTACTAGGCAATGTATCGTGCATGGACCATGTAGCCTGGGCTCTTAAACATTAGCCAAGGGAGCCAGACATTGTTGAAGTCTCCCCGATCATGACCGAGACAGTACGATCGAGTTGAGATCTAGAGAACGAACCGTACAGGAAAGCGTTCGGAAGTTGTACTCTTGCACAAAGGTTTGTACTACACGAGTCATGCGTAATCGTGCGTTGTCGTGCATGCAAATCAAACGTGCGCGACACTGATCGTAGAGAAGTACTATTGGACGCAGCACTCTGCCCACATAACGACGACTTATCATTGTTTGCTCTATATGCACTAGAGTATTATACCCAGTTGCAGATAGACATAGCGTAGTTGAATGCACGCATTAATTAGGCGGTCACCACTACCCGATATGGTGTTATCTAGGAGTGTACTACTTATTTTGTATACGACGATCTTCCGATGTTAATGTAATGTGTTGCAACACAGTACGTGCTCACGAGTCCGCTATCCACTAAACACTAACGCACAGCTATTACACCTTCCCTCTCGACGAACCACACTTGTGTCAGTTGCCTGGAAGACGAAATACGCGACGCTATCAAAGTATGAACCAATATGCAATCCTCAAGCATTGTGGGCCCCGCTTGGGTACGGTGCGTATTTTTAGCCAGAGTTTGCTATGTGTGCCATGAAAGATCGTCAGCTCTGCCTGAGTGAGTTGAAGAGGGATCAAGTCATGGAAATGCATTTAACAGATTTCTTCTTTCAAGATGTCGCATGAACACATAGTTTCGATCGAAATGCTCCCGTCTCGGCCGATATCATGCGTTCCTTAGTTTCTCGACATTCCACTGTAGCCACACTCTCTGAATACTGCTTAGAGATCGTTCCCTACGACAGTAATGAGCGTCTTACAAGACCTCTCGCTTTATTAAGATGGAATTGTGATTTTTGAAAATATTTTTTTTCTTTAAGAGGAATTCATATTTTTAGACAATTTTACAAAGTTTCAGAAATATATTACCATTTGCATAAAGCATGACGCATTTTTTGATATGCAATATTCAAGCCGTCACTTGTGAATTCAAGTAATTCGAACATGGCAAGCCCTCACTCCCATAATTCCCCACGAAGCATGCTGAGCCACATTTTTTATTATTAATTAATATTTTTAAATGTGTGAGTTTTTTTTTTAAATTGAGTTTAAATGCTAATGTCTGTTTCAAAATATAACATCATCTCAGTTTTAATACTATCTAATACCACAAGTTGGGAAATTCATATATGGCACGTGCCTCACCATATGTAATATTTTTTCGTTGTCTGTTCAGATTGTATGTGTTTCTTTTAGCATAGAGTTCGACTATTTATTGTTAACATTTTAATTGACGCTAAGGAAGCTTGCAATTTGTAAGCCAACTATTGGAAAAAAATACATAACTAAACTGAAATATTGTTCTTACTGGATTCTCGAAAATAATCTACATCAATCATATATATATATTTAAACATAATCTTGAATGGATGAAATTGTCTTAATAATGAAAACTTATAAAAAAATATATATATATATATATATATATATATATATTTAATTATTCTAGTGTTCTGTTTTGTACTGACATAGATATCGTCCATGAGTATACATGTAGGTCGAGGTTGTAAGCAAGCAAGCTCTGGTATTGATCCCCCGGGAATTTCTCTCGTGTAGCATTTACATATACATACATATACACAGAGTAAGCAAAATAGTCGTTGGTTTGTTTAATGTGTAGACATACATATCTACATATGCTATTTCGTGAAATATTTTTAAAATAATAATTATGGTAGCTAAGCCATTTTCCTTTTATATAGCGATAAATAAAGAGTATATATTTAAAATATACAAGGGTTTGTTCAACTGTATGGGAGCGATATATTAAGTTGGTACATTTGAAATGTCGAATTAAAATATAATTTTATAATTATTGTTTGTAGAAAGCAAATTATTGTTAACCAAAATAATTTTCATCTGCATAAATATCAACGTTTTCTTTATTAAGACACTATACTGCATTTAAGAATATGTCTAGATATTTAAAGAAATAATAATTTATTAGAGATACGTCTGGTGAATATGTTGAATGTAGAATTTCATCGTTTGAATCGTTTACAAATTAGTGTTCACAATATGTAGCTTCTTGCATTATAGTGTAAAAGAACTGAATGCTTTTCAACTTACCAATATAACCTCAAGTAGTAACACTTGCTCGAAAGACCTTGTTCCTGAAGAGGAGATTTATTGTAGTTTTTTCAGAAATATTATGCATGTTGTGTGTGTTGGTACGTCTAGGATGAAGACACCGGTTTTAAAATTGAAGGATCACAAAATAACGCGTTTACTGTTCAGTATTCTGATTTCAAATTGCATATCAAAATCTCAAAATCTTTAACCGTATTATTTCTTAATTCCGAAACGAGGTTGATATGACAAAAAAAATCTACAGTATCCACATCGAAGGTGAATGTGAATATTTACGACATTGAATCTTCAGTTCAAGAATAAATATATGGAGAAAACGAAAGATAATTCTATTTAACGTGCCTGAAGAAGAAACGGTTGCTAGCAAAAATGATAAGATAACAATACAGTTCAGAATTATAAAAATCTGAAAGCATCTATGAATTTAAAACAATAGATATATCAAAAAACAGAACTCTATATTAATTGATTTATACCGCAAAGTTAGACAAAATCGTTTACTAGAGAAAAGCTAATGAAACTGAAATGATTATTAAATATGACAAGGATATACCTGGAATAGTGAAATCGAAGAGTATTTTAAACTGGCAGTGCCCTGCATCACTACTTTATTTACTATTCATTACCAAAATGCTGGTAATCTACGTAAAAGATTAATGTGTTCACGCTCGAAATGGCGTTATAGATAAGGCATCGATTTATTTACCGAGACTTGGGTTAACTAGAGACGTAAATAATGAAAATTGTTTGGGACTTCATTTGTGGTTTACAAGAGTGATGCGAAGTTTTACTTAGTTAATATATCTTCTGGTATTTTTTTAGCATTTATAAATGCCTTTAACGGAAATCCAATTTTCATGACAATCTTAACAAGTTCAGTGTCACTAACAGACATAATAATGTACAAGTGACAGCTGCCTTTTTATCTGAGTATGTTATTAACTTATATATTCCTCCGGATATTGATTTGGAGGACTGATTATTTTTGGATGCGTTAGTTATTTTTCTTCTGGATAGATAATACATATATGTAATAATATTAATGCTGCTGCATTTGTTGAACAAAATTTAGATGATAGATAATGTATGACAGAATGTTTCACTTGATATTCAAAGTCTTGGATAGAGCAGTCGCACGGGATTTAACATCATTTATTGCTGAAAATTTGATCTAGGGGTTAGTGTATTTTTACAGTCCCCATTGAAACCATATATGTAATTTCCACCAGTATCCGTTAACATTTTCGTAATGCTAAAAATTCATACTTTACATTCTGAGCTGGCTGAAATGGATTAGAGTATTCTTGCTAGCTATAGTAACATAGAACGTGCTGTATACGGTTTCTATAATATGCTTTATAATGTCTTGAATTATTGCGTTTTAAAATTCGAAGGATAAAATCGCGATTACTGACTATGGTTCACAGAAGAATCCAATGATTACTTCAGGTAAAAGAATTTTATTTCCAAAAATAGAAGGACGCAAAGTGAGAGAGTATCACTGAAGTGAGTTTCACAGATTCGGGAAGCTACTTAAACAAAAATATGAAGTTAGCATATAAATATATGTTGAAATTTATTCACGAGCACACTTGATATATTGCGAAGAGTGAACATAGCGCAGTAAAATTTTTTTATACAGATAATACTAAACTAGTATAACTAATAGTCAGAGTGAATCGTGATTCGTAAGAAAACAAGATACGTGTTTATTCATCACACCAACATCATCAGGTATTAGTATAGTATACGATAGTATTCCGGTGTTAATAAAACGTGTTACAACGCATGATACGCTTGCAGTTAACTGCCTCTAAACGCTGCCATACAGTTCACCCAGTCAGTATACCTTCCTTCTCCATGGCCCACACTCATGCCAGTTGCTGGGAAAACGAAGTACGCGACGCTATCGCAGCATAAACTAAGCCACAATCCTCACACTCTATGGCCATGAAGGGGCACCTCAAGCGAGACCAATTGACATTTCACTCTCACCGTACCTACTGGGTACTACTGAGTGATCGTTTCATATGTCGCATGATATCTAGACAATACCAGCCCTCTAAATGCATTTCGACGACTTGACTCACCTCGAATTCACTCAAGTAGTGCTGGCGATCTTCCATTGTATACCTATCATGTATACACTCTGACAGGTGGAAATACACTTACATCTGTATGCATAAACAAGGCGCTACCACCATCACATTGATAGTAGTGAGAAGCTTCTCTCTCTCTCTCTTTCTGCTATCGCAACAGACAAATATGAAACTCGCCGACTCGAGTCGTATTCCGATTATTGTACCCCAAAAATTACGCTTATATCTCCAAGCTTCGTGAATGAATTTATCAAGGGTAAATTGTATCTGATATTTTTTCTAAACTCGTCTTTTTGGAACCTCAATAGGCATAATTTATATTGTAATGATGTGAAATATAGAAAACCATAAGATATTGTCAACAGTTTCGCGCAAGAGCTTTTCAAAATCTTTGGCCTAAATACGTCTGTTAATTCTGTAATGATCACCTGTTGCCCATCTTTTTATTGTTTACCCTCGGTACCGCTTACTGTACTTTTATGAACTTGCATTCTTCTTATCTATGTATTTTCTCGTTCGGTCATATTCATAGCCTTGTTTTGTGATCCTGTATTAGCGATATTTTTCTTACTAAATTTTATGTCTTTCTTCTCTTCATTAAATTGCTAATAAATTTAAGATAACGAACATTGACAAGACGCATTGTTGAAGAAATGACACGCTCCATATGCAAGAGTCTTTAAAACTATGTCAGTGTTAATAGGGAAAATTCCAAATTTATGTAAGACATTTAATTGGATCCACTACAAACTAGATCCCTTCATATCCATTTCAAGCTAAAATCGTTATCTTCACTTACTTTTAAATCCAAACTAGTTATTTTACCTAAATATTTTACTTGTTCTCGATGCTTGGCATATATGGATTGCACAAAAAATTGATAATATTACCGGTTTATATGTTGGCTTCAACTGTAATGTTTTTTAATTTATATGTTTACAATATTCCAAGACAATTTTCATAATAATAGTAATATCAAACAATATTTATTTTCAATGCATAGAAAAAATACAAAAAACCTATTTACAAAATTTGTTCGTTCTGTCAAGCTACTACTAAATTAAATAACAGACCATTTAGATAAGTTCTTTGACAAATCCAAAGTCACACAAATGCAAAAACATCCCTCGCTTTCTGTAATGAACTAAGACTTAAGTAAACTGAAATATATCAGTTTCAATAGTTCGGTATTTTAAGAAATCCTATTTAGAATATTTAAAGGCATTAGTGTGCACAACAATTGTGAATTCTATAATATACTAATTGAAATACATTAAATATGCGCAGAATACGTCTTCTTTCATGGTAAGAAGATTAAATTTTAGTATAGAACGAATAATTTCATGTAATGTGATTAACTTTAATACAATGGGTACTAGGAAAGTTTTGCATATGACGCAACAATGAATCGTAGGAAGCTGCTTGTTGCTGCATGTTGAGACATGTTAATACGGGTATAGTAGCCGCCGCGCCATATCGATTCGCTTAGATATTCATTAGCAGTGAGAGTGTAAAGTGCTTGCGATGGCATCGTGGTCACGAAATGAGATAAGGGCAGTTTTGCGTTATAATTTCGTGCGTGGTTTAAACATAGACCAGTGCTTCAAAGAATTGACTCTTGCACTAGGTGATGTTTCTCTCAAAGTTTGGGTCTTTGATGATTAGGACATATCCGTAGTTGTCAGAAAATCCTGATCTGTAAAGAAGAAAATGATAGCTGTATTTTTCAAATAGAGTGGAATTGTGGAACGCGTCGTTTTGGACACACAGAAGACAGTCACAGCTAAGTGGTATACTGAACGGTGCCTGCCTAAAGTCATTGGATCTATGAAGAACCTGAGGCCAAAGTCAAGAAAGGAAACCTGGTTCCTCCATCACGATAATGCTCCAGCTCACCGCGCCAAAGCCTGCACCGAATATTTGACCACGACAGGATTGAAACTTCTGGAGCACCCTCCGTACAGTCCAAATCTAGCTCCCTGCGACTTTGCACTGTTCCCGCATGTGAAAATGAAGCTAAAAGGGAGTCGGTTTTCTAGTGATGAGGATCTTCTACGGGCTTGGGACAACGAATGTGCTTTACTCCCTAGTGAAATTTGGCAGAACTGGTTTCGGAGGATGGAGAGGTGTATTGAGTGTAGAGGAAATTACTTTGAAAAAATGAAATAAACAAAGCTGTATTGCAAAACTTTCCTAGTACCCATTGTAGTTCAAATTAAATATTGACCAAAAACTTGCATTTAAATACTAGAACTTCTGAATCTTGAAATGCTATAGAGCAGAATGTGTAAACCGTTAATCAAATTAAATTTTCATCTTTTCCAAATCTTAGATAAATTTCTAATTCTTTTTTCGTTTTGCTAAGTTTTATACATATCAAACATAATTTCATGAATCATGTGAATTGAATGTTCTGCTTGGCATCGACTATTTTAGTACTTTATATCGCTCCTTTATGCTTAGTTTTTCAGTTCTAAATATTTTACAAATGGGTTTTTGTGATTAATACTTCATAATATGTTTAATATTTATTAAACTATAATTATATTGTTTCGACGATTACTTTATGAAAATCTATAGTAAATTTATTAATCTATAGTATGTATGAAAATCATTTCGCTAACACACTGCCTTTGTTAACTATGTATAGTGAATTTCGATTATAACGACTTTGCTAATAACGACTAGTCACATATATCGATACACATTTGAATGTAATTTTAATTTCAAAATTTAAAAGAGAAACCTTCTCTATAGACAAAAAGTGCCACAATAGCAAGAATGAAAATACCACCAAGCTATCTTCGGAATCTGACGATTCATATTCGATAATCTTAGCTGAAAAAATAATAAAAAATATGAAAGACCTTTGTTAGTAACATGTACAACTCGAGAATTCACAAAATGATTCAGACAAGTAGAAATGGTCCAATGAGTGGACAAATTCTAATATGTAAAGGCAAGAAGTTTGTTCTGCTGCTAAGAAAAATTGATTTCAAAGTTTGAAATGTTAAATCGATCAATTTAGAGTTAATCGTAATATCGTCTTTGGAGCGCATTATCGACGGACTGTGCAGTGCAGATTATACTGGATTGCTATTTTATGTTTAAGGGGGACAGATATGTAGGTGATAAAATGTCAAAAGAAGGAATTACTGTTTGATAATTGTGAATATGACAGGAAGTGAAAAAAATGCAAATTTGTCCTTATATGGATGTATAAAATTAGAATGAAGCGGTGGTATGGTTGCAATTCTTTTAGCCTGTTCAACTTATTTTATAATAATTAATAATAATTACATATTCCGTTTAATAATGTAAAGTGCTTCGTGATGAAAAGTGGGAATTTCGTTATTCACCCATTTGTGTTTGGTAACAATATCCGGAAACAAGAATTGTTATAATTCTTTATTAAATCACGCAAAATGATTGACGGTAATACGATCTTCAATGAATAAAATATAAAAGGAGTCGACACCGAAAAGAGGAAAAAGAAAAAGATAGAGAGATACAAACAGATATGTGTAATCTGAGAGACGGCAGGAGGCTGCCGCAGCGACACGAAGGGGTAGAATTTTTCAAGAGTTAATCTGAAAGCTAAAGTACCCTGAACGGCCGATAGGGGACCGTTAAGCGGACTCATCAGTTTTCAGTGATTTTCAAATAAACGATCTCCCCATCGTGATGATCTAGTGCTCCATGTCTTACGCTCCTATACTTTGCTAGATCTATACATTTTGAAATTTATTGTTCATCGTTCTAAAAAAAATAATATTTGATGTATTACAAAATCTTTTACAGATTTGTTGTATACAATTGAAAACAATAATAAATTATTACTTTTATTATTAATTACATTAAAACCATTTATTGATGGCTTTCTAACTATTAAAATTTCGTTACTCTGTACAATTATTGCATTATTTGACTTTAAGTTAGTGATATTAAGATTGAAGGTTTTTTCTAAGCTTTTCTAGCTTCATTTTCGTAATATTTCTTCTTCCAATTTCCCAAACTTTCCAATTTCTAATTATATTGAACTTTGATTTACAGTAGTAGTAGTATTCCGCTAAGTTTTAGGCCTAGTGTACAGTAATAACATAGTTATTTATTTTACGGATAAGTTTCCCCATTGTGTTTTTTTCGTTCATATAGTTTCTTTCCAATTCGATAGATGGAGGTATTTTTTCTGTTTACTACGTTAGTGTATCGTCTAATACATCGCGGAAAAGATAATGTTGATGAGGTCCGAGATTGACCGATGAGTCCTTGGATAGACAAAACGCGTCTCAAATAAGATCGTGTCGACAACAGTGTTTATTCAATTAATTTGTAGTGAACATATAAATATTTTCGATTGTAGAAAACAATTTTCATATATTTTTTGATATGTTTACATATGCACATATGTATATTGAATATTCAAAAATTTAGAAAGAATTTTTACATCTTTAGTATCGACTTTAAAAAGTTACTAAATTATCCGTAAATATTCGTGTATATATACTCTTTCCTTGTATTTCTATCTTTAACTATACATCATGTAGAAATATGTTAAATATGATGATTTACCTTTTTATTATTTTCTGGAAGTATTCATTTAATGTGATATATTTTCGAAAAATGTTGTACGCCTATCTGTCGGTAATATTATTTTCACCGTTATTATAGTATATTTAATTACAACACAAATTTTTAATATTCCATTATTTTTATTGTTTATTTAATATTTTAACTGACTAATTCTTTACTATTGAGTTCTGAATCTATAAAAAGCTCTATATGTTTTAAAAATGAAGTAATCTGTGATTGCGAGATCTGGAGACCTTGCAAAGAAACTACGAGTATATGTGTTAATGCATCGCCTTGTTATAAAAAGTATGTCTATATAAACAGCTTAATTGCCAAATAAAGCTTAGTTAATCAAACCTACTGCCAAGAAAAGTTAGTCGGATAATCTGGCTTTGTCGACGAGTTGGAATTAACGATAAGCTATGCGCTCCTGATGTCCCAGTGAGTGTATCGAAACAATATATATTTAGCTATTATCGGGTGTCCCACGACATGATTACTAAAGTTTAAAAATGTGTTACTGAAGTAATTTATAGTTGAAAATGCTTAATGAACACATGCCTAAAGCTCTATCCTCACTGAGCTACAAGCATTTGAAGTTTTAAATAACCTTACTAGGGAATCCCATTTTCGAGACATATTTTCGGTGAATGTTTGGTATGATATTGTTGGCGACCATCTCATTAGTCCGTTTATAATCGAAGGACGTCTCACGATAGCTTGTTCCTTACTCCTGGGAAATAACCTTACGAAATTACTGAATTGCTTAATGTAAGACGACGAATACAGCACGATAGAGCACCTTTGCATTTTGATAGACAAGTAACAGATTTTCTTAATCGAAATTATGCTCACCGGTGGATTGCAAGAGACTAAGTTGTTGCTTGGCCGCCAAGGTCACCAGACTTAAATTCTCTAGATTACTTTTTATGCAGAAGGTTGAAAAATTTATACGGAGAACAACTCGTTGCTAGAATTATGGATGCCATAGAAACTATCCATTCTGATCCCGAGCTGCTAGCAGAGCTACCTGTCCAATTTTAAAAAGAGCTAGACTATGTATACATTTTGAACAACTAATTCAATAAAGCTACATCTTTTTAAATGATTCGCATTGAGATTTTTGTCAGAGGTACATAATACCTGTACTAGTAGTATCTAAAATTTCAAATGCTTGTAGCTTAGATAGAGTTTTGGGTATATGTTCATTGGACATTTTTAATTTGAAATTGCTTCAGTAACATATCCTTAAGCCGTGGTAATCATGTCACAGGCCACCTGGTGTATATTTATATATAAGTCAGAGAGAACTATATGTTCATCTCTCGAATATAAGTAAAAGTACTTATATAATAATATAACTACCTAATTATTTCGTTTTTGAATTCTGTAAATCAAATAGGAAAGTATTTTAAGTAAACACCACACTGTTATTTTACACATTTATGTATCTTTTGCACATGCTTGTGTGCATACTTAAATGTGTAGTGCATTTTATCTGAAATCAACTAGAAAATAAAATTGAATGAAGTCTTTGCCATTGTAAAAAGAAAAGCAGTTGTTTCTTATCTTAAAATTCTCTAAATTTAGTCTAGTGACCATTTGTAATTCTTTTATTGAAGTAAAATAATTTAATGTTTTTAAGTGTTTCATTTAACTTTAAATGTGCGAATAATTCTAAAAATAGAATTCACAATTGAAGGTGATTTGGATGGAGCCTGTGGTTGATTAACTTAATCACTAAAGGTTGATACATAACCCCTTTCCACATTAATTTTCGTAATTTTGTATACGTATTTCGACAACTAAGTTGTCATCATCAGCAGATAATTAAACAGTGTCGCACCTGGAGAACTACGGCAAGGAATATCCGTACGAAAAAACTAATTCCGCACACGATCCGTGTGCGTCTTGTGTTTCAGCGGTACGGATCGTGTGCGGAATTAGTTTTTTCGTACGGGTATTCCTTGCCGTAGTTCTTCAGGTACGACACTGTTTAATTATCCGCTGATGATGACAACTTAGTTGTCGAAGTACGTATACAGAATTACGAAAATTAATGTGGAAAGGGATTATTTATCAACCTTTAGTGATTAAATCACAATTTAATGAAAAAACGAGACTTTAATACGTAATTCAGTATTTCATTTTCATTATTGAAAATATTTCTATTATTATATTTCAATAATTACACATTACTTGTAAATCACATAAAGCGAAATCCCAATATTTCGTGGAGACAATCATTGTAGTTCGTGTTAGCTTAAAACACCATACAATTCCCGACGATGTTTGGTGTATTCGGTTCACTGCTTTAGGAGACACAACTACCCCGCCGTTAAACGGCGCTTAGTGCCACGTGAAACGGTGCGGAAATCATCATTCTCTATAAATTGATGTCGGAACGACTTCATTTCTTTAAAACCGTTCAGTATAAATGAAATGTTACTAATCGAAAGGTTTGGTTTCCCTATATTGGAAAAATTACTAATATCGGATTTCTTTGAGTAGAATTATTAATGGATTTAGTTTATAAAGAATACATTGGCTTTAAATTTTATTTAGCCCTATATTTTTATTTATTAATTAGTCAATAGAAAAATTTATTATTAGAACGGATTAGTACAATCAAGTTTTACAATGGAAGAATACACATAAATAAATACGTAATATAAAGTATCTAAAGCAAAGTCAAAGTTACATTAAATATGGTACATACATACATATAATCTAAGTACAAAGGTATTATTTACATTATAAGTATCAATATGAAATACTATTCAAATATTCATATCTTTGAATTATGATTCAGTTGCGTGACACATTAGAGTAGTGACACAAAACCAAATCTTGAAACAAGAACACGAATCCTAAATAAAAGTAAAGGGAAATCAATTTGATTAAACACAATTTTCCATATACATTTTTTTTATAGCTCGAAGTGAAAACTCATGACAATTAAATTTTCTTTGTAGATTCTCCTTTTAGAATATCCACCGTTAAATGGAAATTTCAAGAACCGTCTCCGAATTTTATTAACGGGAACTTTCCGACATCTTAATGCAGTTACCAAATACTTATTTAAGGTGCATGCATTCTACCCGCGGATATACATATGTAAATAGGATATATATGTATGACTGTAGAAAGGTATAGGATCAAATCAGGTGTCGAAGATTTTCTGGCAAAATTAAATCCGAAAATGGTGTAATTATGAAAATATATGCTCAGACTTTCAAGAGTATAATAGAAAGAGCAAAGAACAAGTGTTTAGGACTAGAATCTTTAGATATTACAATTTTTATTCCTTATTTTCATAGAGTCAAAACACGGGTTGGGAATTTTATTGAGTAATCTTTGATGTCCTTCTCGAAAACGTGTTGGGTATCTTGTAATGTTTCAAACTTATGTGGCGGAATAACTCGAACACATCCAATGATAATTCATTGTATCAACTAGATGGTGCTACGGCCTATGGTGCAGGGACGTCAATGACATCCTTTCAGCAGTTGTTTGGTGACCATGAAATCTTACAGTTCGATAACATTGCTTGATCCTCAAGATCACTTGACTTGTCAGTGTGCAGCTTTTATCTGTGCGGTCACTTTGAGAGTAAACTGTATATCGTTCGAACAACAAGAATCAGGTTGTTCAACATCAAAATCCAAGATCAAATTCGCGAGGCTTCGATAGAGGTGCTGCAAAATGTTTTGAAAAATCTCCGAATTTGATTCAAGGAATGTGTGGAATCATGTATTTTAAGGAGCAGTGTTGTTTTCAAAAATTGGAACTTTTCGTGTTGAACCTTTAGTGGCATGCAGCGTAGTTTTCAATATCAATGTGAAAACTTGCAAAACCATAAATGTATATACAATTAGATTGAGTTATTAAATCAAATACAATATATTTACCTGAGTGAACATGAATTTCATTGCATACTTAATTTTCACCTGGGATTGTTCGGTGGGTAGATGAAGGAATTGAAACTCCTTAAGAGCAGTTAACACGGGAAGGATAAACAATAGAAAGAAAATTCCTGTGGTTTAAAAATTCTTCCCAATAGTGATTTCATTTAAAAAGACAGTACATAACAGAACAGCCATAAGATTAATAAATAAAAAAAGAATATAGTTTATGATGGATAATTAATTGAATGAGAACTTATTTACTTACAATAATTTGTGGAGATAAAATCCATAGTATTATTAATTGTATAATGAAAGACATTCTATGAACAATATTTGTGTAAGAAATGTTAACATGTTAGGTTAAAATCTATCGATATCTATAAATTCCTCTTAACTCTCACTCAATCTGCTAAGAATCTTCGATTACAGAAATCGATATGATTTTCCAATTTAAAGAACTAGCAAAAATTGAATTACTTGTTACATATAAGTAAAGTATAAGTTCATGACGTTTATTTTATACTGATAATTATATATAATTATATAATTAAGTACTTTACCAAGAGAAATTATTAAAAATTAGTATTTTCTGCTGTGCCATCGTTGATTACAATCGCAGAAATTAATTAAATATTTTAATCGTTTAATCTTTAATAATTATAACCCCCAACCAGGTTCTGATATTAATAATTATTATATATAAATATATAATGAAGTAATTTCTATGATTGTAATGAACGATGGCACAGCAGAAAATGCTAATTTTCATTAATTTCCTATCGTAAAGTATGTACTTTATAATAATTACTATTAAAACCTAACTGCGGGTTATAACTATTAGATCTGTTTCCATAATGTGATTTATGGTGTATTAAATTTATAGATTCGAAACTGTATTGCCTGGTGGTCTAATTGGCAAGGCGGTCATCTAACAAACAACAGCTACAGGTTTGAGTACTGCTCAAGCGCAATTTTTAATTAATTTTTGTGATTGGAATCAACGGTGTCACAGGAGAAAATACTAATTTTCATTTATTTTTATACATTAAATATTGAGATTTAATATAAGATTGTGATTCCAAATGAATCTAAGCATATCAAAAGTAATTACAAAAATAAAGCGCAGAGATTTCGCTCACACTACCGTATCCATAGGTCCGCCAGTTGCATTTTTATGCGCTTTTCCCCCAGACTTGCGATCTGTAAGTTATGTATAAAAGAGGAAACACGGACTGTCCAAAAAAGAGATAACAACCTTATTTAAGTCTAGTAACATCTCGTAAATATTTAAGAGATAGTAACACCTCATTAAAAGAGCATTTGTTTTAATAATACTTGATAACCAAGTTTCCGAGTCTAAATTTTTGTTTGCTTTTTAATTTCTATAAAAAATTATTTTATTTTGTTTTTTCTGATTTCTTTTATAATTTTCGGATAATTCAATTAATTTACACTTTCTATTCACGCTTTCATTTTGTACGTTTAAAAGTAATTTCCTATTTGTATATGTTAATTATTAAATTACGTAAGTACATGAGATAGCAGTCGTGAACCGAATAATGGGGATTTTTAATAATCTCATTAAAGTATTTTATGTTTTTATTGTAAAAAAATTGCATACACCATGCATATCAAATATGTAGCAATAACAATTTATCTATTGCGATAAATATTAAATATTTATCTATAAAATAAATACTACATTAAAATATATAAAATTTTAAGTTTTCATGTAAACCATTCTTATGACAAAAAATATTTAAAGCCCAATTATAATGACTACAAGTTACCAGATTTCTGTAATGCATTATTTATACCTTAATTCTAGAAATCATTACAAAAAACTATCTATTCTAATTTGATGTTTGGTTTTTTGACTAGTAATATAGATTTTAGCTTTTGAACAATTATTCATTTCTTAATTATTATGCTACGTAGAGTGTTTTCGTGTTAGAATTGAATGTTAACTATATAACTAATGCTACAGTATATATATATCATAAATACGATGATAAATAGTCGCGAATTTTTCTTTAAAATGGTTTAGCCGTAAGCCATGAAAACACAGGTTTAAGACATGCTTCAAAGCCTCTACTTCACTCATAAAAAGACTAATAACAGTTTAATCGAGTAATATCAATACAACTAATTATTACGCCTTATCTAATTGCAAAAACATATATAAATGCACTATAATTAAAAATACTAGATTCCAGGTAACTAGACTGTGTATACAATATTACAAGCCAACACATACATATGTTGTAAATAAAAATTTTGAAATTTAATTATGTAAACTATGAAATTCCGTAGCTTCCATAATGCATATTCGTTAGATTTATCTCTAAAAAATCATTTTCTTTAATATCTAGACACCTTTTTTAAAGCGCAAAAATTTCGTAGTGAAGAAGAGGTTAAAGACGCCCGCATTATCGCATTCATATTTTTTCAGAGATATGTATTTATATCCTTGTCAGTCGTTAGCAGAATTGTAATCAAGTAGACAGAAAAGTACTGTGGTTAATACAAATTTGTTTTTTGGAATTTAATTAGATTTAAACTTTGTTTACTAAATGCGACCATTTTTATATTATAAATTTTTTTCTTTCATTTTTATATTATAAATTTCTCAGCTTTTTTCTGTTTCTAGACTTTTAAAGTATTTTTATTCATACTGGTATGCGACATTAAGCCAAATAAAATGAACGATTAAAACAAAAAGTTTGAATAAAACCTAAACAGAAGAAACTTTTCGTTTTAATAAGGTTATGCCATTTGGTTAGTATATTAATACTCCTAGAGTGTTTGCAAATAATTCCAAAGTACTTATTAAAGTTTATTTTAACTACTTGGAAGGAACAGAAGTGTAGTCATCCAAATGTATGAATAGTAAGGTTAGTGTGGAAAAAATTACGCGAAAATAGGAGTTTATTTAATATAAATAAGTAAGTCGACAAAGTTATTTCACTGAAGCTGATAGTATATAAATATATTAAAATTAAGCATATATTTGAACTTCATTTGAAAATTTAAACTAGTTTCTTTTAGGTTTTAGATTTTCATAAACTAAAGTTGACATTATATACTATAATCTTACTATTTGTAGTTAATAATTAATTTATTTTTGGTTCCAATTCGAGTGCTAAAAAACTCCAGACGAAGTAAAAATACCAAAGAAATATATAGAATGCTCTTAATTCCATCTTCAGAACATTGTTTTAGATTATGTGTCACGCAAATGGTTTGAGTGTAAAATATTCTAAAAACGCTTTTTAGTAAATAAAAAAAGCAACTATCTTTTAAAGAATAGAATTTTTAAAGTATATATATCAAAGATATCCACTTTATATTGCTACTGGGAAAAAAATAAAAATATTAAGTATTAATGTAAAAGAGAAATTAACATCAGGAAAAAAACTAATTAAGCTTTTATTTTAATAACAGAAAAAGAAGAGGAATGCCGAAAAGTCCATGGAATGATTCTGTATAACTCATTTGTACGCCAATGCGACACACCAACTCGTTCTCTTTGGGGGTCCTTTAATTTAAATTCACTAACCGGGGCTTAACCGGCAGTCAGCAAAATCAGTTAATGAGATCTTGAAAACAATCGCTCGTGATTTCCAAAATGGCCGACCATTCACGTTTCCAAAACTCTGTCGGCAATTTTTTGCGATTTTTTTTAAATAGAAAATGCAGCTCTCTCTCTGTTCCATGTGCGTACTAGATATATAGAGCGTAGAAGACCTGGTATTATATTGAAACAATGTGTAACCTTGCATTTAGACGCCGCCTCCGAAAATCCCTGGTTGGCAGCTGTACTCGCGAACACACTAGTTACAAACAGACGTCAGAGTTGCAACTGTGGCAGGGCGCCAATAGTGGCGTCAACCCGGAGCCGGCGCCCGGAATAATACTGTTAACGTTGCCGGACCCATACAGCAGCCGGATCTGCTGAAGCTAGCTCACCGAAGCTCCTAACGGTAAGTCTTTGCATTTTTAGTACCATATTTTCGATTTCTTTTTGAAGAAGTGTTATAACATTTTAAATATGATCTTTAAACATTTAGCTTTGAATTAAATGAAACCTATTTTTTTCTTGTTGATAATGATATGTTTTGTCCAATAGACTACCACAAAGTATATATTTTCATGTCTTAGTAAAGAAATATAACACAAAAAATCGGTTTCCATATTTACATATTCGTTATGCCATAAACTAAAGAAGAAACTTAGCTAGCCAAATGTATTGACAGAAATCAATTAATTTTAATATACTCCCAGAATATGATTTAATATCGATAATACAAGCGGCTTAGAAATTTGTTGCTTCATTTACAAGTGAAAAATTAAATTTATTGTGGTACCTCTATACACAGGCCGTAAACCACTATCTAAACATTTTGAACAAAAGTAGTAGATTTTATACAACAAAGTAAACTTACTATAATTTCCATTTATAGTTTAGGTTTAGAAAACTATATGTACCAGACTTACATAATTATATAATGGTTGTTCCAACGTTTGCTCCATTTTTATTAAACTACCAAATTAATAGCTTCTGTTTTCAATGAAAATAGCTGAATTTTCAAGTAGAAGATTGAAAAAATATTCAAATAAATAAAATTCCATTGATCTTATATTGTATATATTGGTGCTAGTGATACATCCTGAAGAAAATGTACAGGCTGACTTTAGGTTCTTAAAACTGTCTAAATTTATTTATGTCTCTAACAATAATGTACCTGGATATTTAATAGAATTAGTAACTGTTTCGAATTAGCTAGTCTCTTGCTTGAAAAGGCTTAAAGCTAAAGGAATGTAAAACCGAAAAAATATTGAAACTAATATTCAGATTACAAATTATTTTAGTAATTATAATAGTAATTCTATAAATGTAAAAGTTCTAATATTATAATTTAAAACATTTTTGGATAATATTTGTATAGCTATATACTACATCTTGAGACTTAATATATTCTAAAATTTTACTACTTGACTAAAAATATAAATAATGATATAATGTTATTAGGAAGAAATTCTCTACATTCAAATTGAATTGTACTTTGAAGCGGTTATTTAAAATATTTTAAAGATGAATATTTTTAGTTTTAGAAAATGGACAGCGGTGGTGATCCTAATTTTCAAAATATAGTAGTTTAGTGCAAAACATCGAAATGATTGGATTCGAATCTTTCGGTGCTAAAACCGAATTTGGTTGGTAAGTTATTTTGCTATTTAAAAGCGCTCTTTGTATATATGTATACTCTAATGTATTTTCTCTATATAATGTATATTAACTTAATTATGTTTTACTTAAAAATAACAATACGTAGAAATTAAAGGTGTTTCTTTATAAATTGAATTTACTTTCTACATAATTATTTAATAATTCTATTTGTTTCAAATTTTAGATTTATTCGTATAATTCAGTGTATTTTCCATTTAATGTTAAAACGCTAACAAAAAACCAATCAATATATTTCTAATACAAAATCTTTAAGACAAAACAATTCCCGGTGCCATTTCAGCATAAGTAGGCAATTAATTCTAATACGTGTATGTAATTTTTTGCTTAATATGATTTTGAATTTTATGGATTACATATGAAGTGTCGCACAAATTACAGAAACTTTATACACACAATTTGAATAAAGTTTACTCGTGTTACTTATATTTACATATATATAACTTGAGTTCAAACAGAAACCTGATAAAATGTTGGGTCTTGGTCTGTTATTGCTGCTTTCGATATATTTTTCCACTTTTTCACAAAATAACTGTTCTTCTTCATTATATTCAACGTAAGTACAGTAACAACTAATTGTGAAACAACTTTTAAAATAATTTAAGAAAACATCAATAAGGCGTTACATTGCCTTTATAAAAGAACTGACCGTTTATGGTCATAGTATTGGAAGGCTTTTAATACGCAATTATGGTACAATGGAGATTTTTTCTCAGATAGTATTTCTGTAAAATTAAGATCACAGTTACTAAATTAATATAATACAAATTCCATTATTGTAAGCCAACTTGTTTTTCGTTCAAAATATAATATAATATTCCGCCATGGAGTGCTTTTCTATTCTTACACAATTTCACAGCGTATAATAAAGTCTTTTTTATGCAGTTTCTTGACATTTCACTACTCTTTGCCAATATACACATATCTACACATTATAATTTAAAAGGAAACTTGCATTTACTTTTAAGCAACCTTTAAGAGAGGTTTCTTATATCGAATTATTCGTTCCTTATAATATGTATATATAATATGTATGAAACTTAGTTTTGTTACTAAATATAAATATATCATTTTTGGTTCACAAAAGTTTATACTTTATCCAATATAATATTTTTGTAATTTATCCAATAAAAATTCTTTTTGACCTACCAATTGTATAAATTTAAGAATAAGATATTGTAAGCCACAGAAAAACAGACATTAAAGATCAAACAAAACTTGTGCATATATTTTTGATAGAATTCTCAGTCAATTAAAATTAAATTTATTTCTTTGCTACATTTAAAGAAATATTTTGCAAGTATCTTACATGCATTTCCGTGAAGATTTTGAAGTGATTTTTGAGAATGATTGCATATGAAATATGGGATTCTATGTTTTTAACTTAAAATTATTTTATTTCTAAAACACAAACTTATTAAGAAGAATAATTTCGAACTACTTGAATTCACTTCTGGCAAGAATTAATATGTGAGTTAATGTTTTTAATTCAGTTTTTTAAAAAATGATAGTTGATAAAAGTTCAAAAGTTGTTTTGTTAGCTCTTGTTTATTGAGAAATTATATTCTCATTGAGAACGTATACTGATGTCTAAATAAATAGTAATGAGTTGTAAATACGTTTGGTTAATATAAAGAATAAGGCTCTGCATGTTTATGAAAGTTGGATGTTACGTTTTCGATTTGTGGTGCATTTGTATATATTGGCATATTTAATGCTTTGCTTTGACCATCGAATAGGAAGGAATAATTAACTATAGCATGTGTATACTATCAAATTGTTACCAGAATTTTATCTTTAGGAATTTAAGGCTTTAGAGCATATTTTGAGAGTTTTGTCTTTGCTTAACCAGCGGGATTCTCCCCTATAATTGTTAGATAACATCTATTTTCTATTACATGTCATTTACTCGTTCAGAAAGATTTAAATTGCCTCTTATTGAATATGAAACTTATTAATTAGTTCCACCAATTAAGAAAAACATATAATTAAAGAATCTTAGCAAACTACCATCGTATTTAAAAAGTAACTGCTTGCTAAAACATGTCATCGCTACATACATACACAATGTCATACATATTATTTTGATATTCTCTTTGAGCTTTTACTTACCCTCGTACTTATTGAAAAAGTGTTTACAAATTCTGAGAATAAAATTTACTGTACTATATAACTATATAGCAAGGACAATATTTTTAAATTCAAGATTTTTGGTAAATTCTTTTACAAACTTTCTACGGGTTGAGCTGAGATTCTTTTGAATCAACTAAGTCTAGCGACTAGTTCAAGGCATTCAAATAAACGAAACGATTGAAAATTATTATTTTCTGCTAGACAACATCTGTGATTTTAATTAACGATGGCGTAGCAGAAAATAACAATTTTCGTTAATTTTCTATTGCAAGGAACTTCATTATATATTTATATATAATTATTAACATTAAAATAATCTGAGTGCGGGTTTTTAAAAATATTAGATGTTTCCATAATATGATTTATGACGTGTTAAAGGACTCGAATCTATATTGTATGGTGGCTGAATTGTTAAGGCAACTGTCAAGTAAATGGCAGATAGAGCTGTTCGAATCTTTCTCCAGGGCAGAAATTTTTAATTAATTTCTGTGATTTTAATTAACAATAGCATAGCAGAAAATAATAATTTTCATTAATTTTCCATCATAAAGAATTTAATTGTATTATCTTCTTCTGGGTTTCCGGATTGGAACCGCGTCACTGCTATAACTGCCCCAGAAGAAGATAATATGGACCACGACCGCGGAAGTCTACGTACCAGATTAACTTAATTATATGTTTATATGTAATTATTAACATCAAAATAACCTGACTACTGGTTTTTAAAAATATTAGATCTGTATCTGTAATACTATTTACAGCATGTTAAAGGACTCGAAGCTATATTGCCCAGTGACCTAATTGGTTAAGCGGCGATCTAGCAAACAGCATATTTTTAATTGATTTCCGCGATTTTAATTAACGATGGCATAGCAGAAAATAATAATTTTCATTGATTTCCCATCGTAAAGAACTTAATTATATATTTATATATAATTATAAATGTCAAACGAAACGATTGATTATAGCTTATAAATTATAGCGAGAGAAATTGATTTTTAAAGTATTTGTAATATTTGGAACAATTAACAAGAAATGAAATATATAGGCGAAGAAAATTATGTAATCTTCAAAAACATTTCAATATATTAAATAAACAGTAAAGAGTAAGATTCAAATTTTTATTATTTACAAATTTGAAATTAAAAGTTGTACCTAATAGTCCTAAAAAGATCTAGAGTCGACTTATGTCTAAAACGAAAACTCGACTAAATCAAAACTTGTATTGTAATGATTATATTCAAATAATTAGTCTTTGAATGTAAATTAAACCAAATCAACTAAATATAAATACAATCATTTATCACAATTATGCCCATCATCGATATACTTATATGACTTATGATTCCATATATCTTATAACAACTCACATAATTAATTTTGAAATCACACCAATTATAATCAAAATAATAAAGTAAGTCTTGATTTCTTATTTGCATTTTTTAAATAAATTACTCACAAGGTTACCAACTTCCTAGTGCACTTCCACAACTCGATGTTTAAATAAAAATTCGAAATTAAATTTTATTCAAACGTGATATAATATGAACCTAAGACATCACAAGTTTCATGGCCATTGTTGACCTGATGGACTTAGCTCTCTGTTCCGATTCATATATCTTCAATCGAAATTATTGATATATAACTGCTTTCCACTTTAATTTTCGTATTCCTTTTACGTATTTCGACAATTAAGTTGTCATCATTAGCAGTGTGCGTTTTGGCTTTCAACGGTACAGATCTTGTGCGGAATTTGTTTTCCAACGGGTATTTTGCCATAGTTCTCCAGGTGTGACACTGTTTAATTATATGCTGTTGATGACAACTTGATTATCGAAATACGTATACAGAATACGAAAATTAATGTGGAAAAGGCTTATATATCAACCTTCGGTTATTAAGTTAATCAACCACAGGCTCCATCAAAATTACCACCAATAAGAAATCAATTTAAAATTTTAAATTGAATGAAATTAAATTAATTAAAACATTTTAAAAATAGTATTAGTACCTTGTTGGTATAAGCACTGTTAAATATAATTGAATCAATTAAACAAGTTTTCACGATTTTGTGCTTTAAAACGCAGACGTATTCTCCAGTGGATTTCTGCTTTCCTGCCTTATACTCGTATATCCCGTGCCGCAACTTGAATTCTTTCCAATTTAATTTACCATTTAGAATTGAATTTTATATTAAATTTGTACTTTTTAATATTATTAATTCAAAATCTTTAATTTACTTATGTCATCTATTAGACATATTTTTTCTACATTTGGAATGCTATTTCTAATGGAATATTTTTAAACGATTTCTATAATATGATCTGTATCGATTCTTTAACCTTTATTGTTGAGATTTTACTTACCAGCAAATTAGCTAATATGTTAAATATATTGATGGGTTTTCACCTCCAATTGTCTTTGTACAGCATTTATCTTTTATTTAATGTATCGTTTATCGTAACCCATTTTTTTTATTGTTATTACAATTATTTGTGATGTGGAAGAAATTACAAAAAACTGGTGTACTTTTGCCTTTGTTTATTATCTCGGTGTTGGCTTTTTCTGGAACATTAGTTGCTCTATTATCAAGCCATCGAATGGTCCCGAGTTCCATTTATCTTTAAATTGTTATTGAAATTTATTTAACTGGTTCTAAGTCATTAAAATTGTAATGAAATTGCTAAGTGCATTGGCGTAAATTGATATTTTTACTCAATTTAAATTGCAACATATACATTTTTAGAGTTTCAAGAAATTATATACGAACTTGAAGAACTATTGTATATATGGTACCAATAAAAGTGTTTCGGTAAATGTTTTGTTATCTGTTTGGATTATGGGACACATAAATCTCACACAATAAAAAAATCTGACAGTTTCTAAAATATATCAGAATATCTGATCGAGTTTAAAGCAAGATAATAGATACATTCTGTTATAAATACATATCCTTTTTCAAATCAAATAAAATTTTTCTGAAATGTTATGTATATCTCTGTATGCATAAATTTTGTTTTAACTAAAACGCTCAACATTTTACATGAGAAATAGTGTACATAAATGAGTTTTGTATGATTTAAATTTCTCATTACGTTGTCTAACATTTGATTGTTGTTGAATACTGCTACATAAAACTTGGTCTAAAATACATAGCAATATATCCAGAAATATCAGCGAGCAACTAAATACTGTCTGGATTTAAGAGTATTCTTATAATTTCATCCTACAATAAGATGAACGATGTTCGCCAAGGTATTTTTTAGTATAAGTAATATTAATTACTATATGTTAGGCAGCCATTTTCTGGTTTCCGGTTTTCTACATGTTTACGATCTAATATTGCTTTTATAAAAGATATCTACCGTACTCTACCTACTTATACAATGACTCCAGTAACCCTTCCGCAGCTTCTTTGCTGAATTCTATTCCTCCTAATATATTTTTGAAGCAGCTTAACATATTTTCAGTTTTGTTTTAATTTAATACATTAGGCAACCTTCCATAATTTCTGATACATTGAAATTTTAACAAAAATGTAGTCCATTTAATACTTTTTCAAGTAAGTCTTGTCTTATAGTCATAATATTTGCTATTTTGTATATACTTTTCTACTGAATTTTATTTCATCGCGCTTTGTCTTCTAAATATGTTTCGACGTAATACATATCGCTAGGGAATATATTAAAAATTTATATTTAAAAGTTTTTCGTTAAACAAACATTATAGATATTTCAGTAAATATTTTGCGAAAATCTAAGAAAATTACTAGTTTACATAACACATTTTTACATAGAATTGTTAAAGGTCTGAACCAAAATAGCAAAATATCAATAGAATATGTACAAAAAATGTTTGTTGTCTATTAAGTGCAATCGGCAATATTAATAGTACTCTCATAAATTGTCTAAGGAGTTGTCATATATTGATTTCAGGTAAAGAATTTTTAATTTTAATTATTGACTTGAAGACTGATTAAGTTGTTTTAGATTTTAGCTACAAAAATATAGTATATATAGTATATGAATTACGTTTATACAAAGTTTAAGAGTTTGGTATTAATATAAATTAGATTAGTTACATAGAAAACGAAATAATTTAGTAATTATCGAGGAATCCACAACATAGTTTACTCTGTTTTGCACGAAGAGTAGTTGAAATACCTTTTATTTTATTAATTGAAAAATCAATCATCGTTAAAAGCAGCTTTCATATTGCATATAAATTAGTTATAAAAATAAAATAAATTAATTATCTTTGCTTATAAAACATAAAAAGAAATAAATGAGATAGTGTAAATATAATAAATTCCAGAAGTATAAATGTGAAATAACAGAAACTACACGAAATATTTTTTTCTCTGAAATCAATATTATACTATAAGAAGTTCTTCAAACAACTATAGAAAAGATGATAATTTTTAAAATGCTTCACGACATCAAGAAATTATGTTCGTGGAAAAATAAGAGAATCTTTACAAATTCCGGATCAATATAAATATGTCAATGTATCTCGTGATGTGTAATTCTTGACGATGGATTGTAATTCGATTTTGTGGAATGTAAGTATTCCGACGTTTCGGCAGTTACTCTACCTCCTTTCGCTTTCAGGGTAGTCCTAATAAAGATTATTTTTCTTGTCAAACTCATCGCTATAACTGGTAATTGATCTGGCTTGTATGTGTCTTCCCTAAGTTTCTATCGCTTGAAAATGTCCTGTGTGTGAGGTTTAGACCCAGTTTCGATTTTTCAAATTTGTAGAGTCCAGACACTTCGCCACTAAGCTATCCGAAAATAGGTATTACTATATTTACGTTACAGGTATCTGTACATCTGTTTCGTGCATACGTAGTTCTATTGACACGAAATAGTTCTTGGGTCATGGTATTCTATAAACACAGTCTTTTTTTTTTTGATTTTCACTGTCCGGCTTTATTTCTGTTAGAATCGACCTGTTTGTGTTCTTGATTTTTACAGCTATTCTAACCTATTCTCCTGTCTTTTATGTCAACCCTTGACGTATGGTATTACCACATTTTCTTTAGTTTGATCTCGTGTTATTTGATGCCTTACTTGTGATAATGCTGTTTCTGTGCAGCCATTTAATTTTAGGGTGTTGGTTATGACGTCAAGCTCTTTCATCTTATCTAGTTCATCCGTGCATATGCTTCGTACTCTATTGTATAAGCATATGGCTATTTCAATCTTAACATTGTAGGGATGATTGGAGTCGAAATGTAAATATTGCCCTGTGTGTGTAAACTTTCTATATATTCTAGTCTTGAATATGTCGTTCGCGTTTCCTAGATGACTAACACATCTAGAAAACGAATATGTCCATTTGCATTATGAATCTTCTATGTTGTTTAAATGTTTTAGGAACCCATCTATCGTAGTATCGTCAACGTATCTGAGCCACATCTTTGGTTTGAGACCGTATGAATCGATTGCTTTTCGTTCGAATTCTTCCATATAGTTAGATATATGCTTAGCATTGCAAATAGCAGGGAGCGCATAGCCATACCAGGCTCCTGTTGATAGAATTTGATGTTCACCTGAAAGCATGTCGTGTTGACAAAATAGATAGTAATTCTATGACCAGAGAGCTGCTAGAATATAATTACACAGAAGTATAATTTGTATGTCACTAAAATTTAATAATAATGGAGCAATGAGTATGAATTAAATAAATAAATACTATTTGAGGAATATATTTATTATTACTTCAAAATCTAAAAGCAATTCAGTCAATCAATAATGTTAGCGAGTTGCGAGCTAGTTAAAAAAGGGGTCTGTGCGAATAATAACCGGTACAGTTTTGATGGTTTCCTTAGTAAATCTACTAACTGGAGTACCTGGACTGCATTGCAACTCAGACATCCTCCAACTATCTTTGAGCCCTTTATACCATTGAAAGCATATGATAGATCTTGCAATATACGATTCCCCAAAGATTGTCTGGATCGAGCTTTGTTGCGGATTTTCCTAGATGAACACAAAATTTAATCGCATATATTCGCTTTTTCATATCAACTAAAAACATGATTTTTAGTGGCGCAGTAATATTATTAGAATATCGAGCTCATTTCAAATGAATAAATTGTGACAATTATCGTACTACTAAAAAAATAAAATCTTCTTAGATAGTATTCTGTACTTTCTAGTACTGTACTTCATGACCCAACACGGTAATAAATTCATTCTTACTTTTTGCTGAAAGATCCTCTCAAAATTCAGATTTAAAAGATATACATATGAAACAGTATAATAAAGGCTTTCAGATTCAAAGCGCTGTTGCATCTTACATGACATATTCATTTCTAGAAGCAGACCTGGAACTCATTTCGTAGCAATTTGAGTGTTCTTCTTAGAATGTAATCAATCTTAAAATTACTTTCTTATTTCTAGGTAGCATTCTACGTCGATTGTTTACTCCTGTTAAGTATATGGAATATGTTTTTGGTTTTGGTTGCTCACTTCTAAAATAATTAATCACATCTTCCGAATTGTATGTATGTAAGGAAATTTATTTATTATATTAAGAAGTACTACAGTCTATTTTTAACTAGCAGGAGTAAATGAATAAGCCACATTTACACTGACAAAATTATGAGATAAGTCATTATATTATTCTGGCGGCAAATTTATTGCTGTATACAATGTGATCTATTTATTCTTTTCACATTATTGACATTATCAATTTTCTTTCATCTATTGAAACCAAAACATTTAATTATTATAGAAATGAGTATTATTGCATATGTTACTCAATTATTATACTGTCATATACTTTATATTAAATATACACCCCTCTTCAATAAAACCATGTTGAAATTAAACTTTAATTCGATTAAACAGGAAAATGGTATAATTAATGGTAATCAATAAATTAATTTATTTACAAAATGGTGTTCATACACTATTTTAATAAGTAGTAATAGTATATGATTCGTCAAAATAAAATAAAATGTATAAATTTTACAAAAGCAAGTAAATAAATAAAATGCAGCACATGAATAAAGTAATGAAAGGACTTTTATACACACTTTACATAAAGTAAACTAAATACTTGAAAATATCACGATTACACTCGACACCAACGAACGGTTCAATAAAATTTTGAACATTTTCTATAACTTGTAATAAAGGTTATTTGCCTTCACTCAATTTAAGTGTAAAAATTATGCTTGAATGCTACTTTATTTTTTATTTTGACTCACATCAATTCTATTGGATTTTGTTCAAAGCGATAATGTGGTAACCTTAATACAAATTTATATCAAACCATATCATTTTGAATTCAATCTGCTGAGTTTACAGCCGCTTACGCATATTTTTCATTTTAGATCCCATTGTAGGAATTTTCTTTGGTTTATGGTTATGGTATGATGTATCCTCCATGACGATAACATCATTGTGAGGTAATTTAGGTAACAAATTACCTTTTCTCACGTTCATCTCCTTATGATCATCTCCAGATTTCTTATTTTCAAAAAGCAATAATTCTCCATCAGAAAAGCCATATTCAGATCCAAAGTGTAAAACAATATCCCTTATTACCTTTCCCGACAAGCTACTTAATTCTGTAGACAGACCTTCAATGAATGTTTGACAATTTAATATTTTTGTCTTCCTGTAATGATTTTATCTCGTTTTATGAGAATACTTTAGTGGTTTCTTTTCATGTACCTGAATTTAATTTGCTTCACGAATTTGTAATGATGAACAACACATTTGTGAAAAATTTTTGATTTCCATTAATTTTTTTTTTCCAAAGTAATACTTTCTTGTAGACAAACGCATACACTATTCGCTACACAGATTGCTTCATCATATGTGGAAACAATATCAGGAGAATGACTATATGTTTACTTACATACTTTTATATACATATAATAGTTCGATATATAGTACTGTCGATTTCGTAAGTCCTAAAAGCAAAAAACTAAACATTTGTTATAATATTCAATCGTTCAAAACATACCCACGGTATTGCTAATTTTGGAAATAATAAAAGTTTTGTTAAAATCCGTTTTTTCAGTTCTTAGCCGCTTACACATATTTAGTACATATTGCTTTTCAACTATCGATAAGTATCTTAAATCTAAATGTTTGCATTTGGCCAGGAATATGATCCTGAATTTGCTAGTACAGTATCCATATTAAGAACAGTATGATAGTACATTAAATGCTTTGCGAATTCTAAAAATTTGTTTGGATTTGTTCGCTCGTCCGAAATTTCATACATTTACAACATCATAGAAAACTATGCTTGCCTATGAAATAGAAGTTTATTATTCCTTTGTTGTTATATTAATGTGCGAATTTTTTAAATAATCAAACCTCATCTATGAGATTGTTCTTGCTTAAGATGTAATAACTTCTTAAGAGTATTGATGAAAAAATGTATTAGATTTGTAGTTATTAATATCAGAAAGTATACATAAACGATAAAATGAACACTGAAAGTATTTACATTATCACATCGCGCGATGTGTTTCTATGATCCTCTTTACTGTTCGCTGGTTACGTCTGATAAGAAATAATCCGAGATTTATGTTAGTTCTGGATTTCTTCCCTTACTGTATCTGTCCATCGATCGTTGCCACAAAGCAACTTTACTTATTTTCTTATTTTTTAATATCGCTTTTATCTTTTTACATTTTGTTCACGTATAAATTTATATTTATATACAAAAATGTATACTACTAATTTTTTATTTGCTTTGGAGTTATAAGATCAAAAGGGGGAAAAACTTGTTTATGGTTTCCCCAAGCTTGAAGTACGAATTGTCCCACTGGGAGATAGATTAAATTGTGTGCCAACTAGAGGTGAAACAAGCAATAACTAGTGATGACCGTAACAGAAATATTTCCATAGGTATGATACCTAATGTAATTTTATAAAATTTGAACGTTTTTCAGACATTAAGATATAAAGAATACATAAAATTAGCATTTTTCTATATTATGGCAAAATGATTTTCATTTTGCTTGAATAATAATGGCATAATTCCCTACAAAATCTAGAAAGTACTTTCAATGATTTTATAGCTGCTAACATTTTCAGCATTGGGATATCCTTTATTATAAAAGATATAGCTTTGTTTAAATTGGATAATTACTCACAGCATGGGGACATCCCTCATTATAACAGATGTAGCATAAATAAAGCTATATCTTTTGGATAATTACTCCCAAGGACTAGTGAAACTATAAGATATTTTTAAATTTCCAAACTTCCATGCATTTCAAGAGTTATATCTAGAAAAAGAAAAACGTCAAATTTACTCTCCTTGTAATAACTTTTTTGTCATAGTAAACCCATAATTTTTATTTACGCTTCCTTAAGGTACTTTTTGATACAGAATTTAAACGTCGACTTATATTTTTCTTGTACTTGCCAATATATATTGGGTCTGGGAAAAAGTTCGTGGCGTTTTTTCAGTAAAATTCAACTGGTCCCCGCATGGCGCGTGGACGAATTCATTTAAACCGAATATGCTCCATTATTATCGACAATGTTTCGCCATTTTTTTGGTAGATCCATGATCCCATCGGTGAAAAACTTCTGTGGTTTCTGGTCGAAAAACTGAATCAAGTAGTTTTCACAGGCTTCTTTTGAAACCAACTTAATTCCATTGAGAGAGTTCTGCAGAGATCGAAACAGATGATAGTCAGAGGGTGCTATATCCGGACTGTAAGGTGGGTGCATCAAAACTTCCCAACCAAACTCTCTCAATTTTTGACGGGTCATCAAAGAAGTGTGTGGTCGGGCGTTGTCATGATGGAAGACAACACCTTTCCTATTAATCAATTCGGGCCGTTTTCTTTCAATCGCCTGGCGTAATCTCTCTAGTTGTGCACAGTAGAGTTGAGAATCAATCGTCTGACCAGTTGGAAGTAGCTCGTAGTGGACGATTCCCCTCCAGTCCCACCATACACACAGCATCACTTTTTTTGGCGTCAATGTTGGCTTAGCGAACGCTTGTGACGGCTCACCATCCTTTATCCACGATCTTTTACGCTTCCGATTATCGTACGTAATCCATTTTTCATCTCCGGTTATTAAACGTTTCAGAAACGGCTCGATTTCATTCCGTTTCAGCAGCGCATCGCAGATGTTAATTCGGTCAATCATGTTTTTCACGCTCAACTCATGAGGAACCCATACGTCAAGCTTTTTTTTGTAACCAGCTTTGTGTAAATGGTTCAAAACAGTTTTGTGGTCAATGCCTAGCTCCATGCCAATATCGACACTGCTGATATGCTTATCTTGTTGGACTTTTTCAAGAATTTCATCAGATTTTTCAGTGATTGGATGACCGGAGCGTGACTCATCTTTCACATTGAAATTTCCAGAACGAAAGCGAGCGAACCATTTCCGCGCAACAGATTTCGATAAAGTACCTTCACCGTACACAGCACAAATTTTATCACAAGCCTGCGCAGCGTTCTTCCCCTTATCATAATAATATTGCAGAATATAGCGAAATTTCTCATTATTCTTCTCCATTTTCAAGTGCGAATAACTTTCCAACCACTGCACCGATTACAATGTTTCTACGCTCAAACTAACGTTCGGAAGGTCATCTAAAAAACGAGTCGTCGGTGGTGTCGCTGTGACTTGTTGTTCTTTAGTTATCGGCAACCAATGCCATCTATCGGGAAAAACGCCACGAACTTTTTCCCAGACCCAATATAAACGAGATGTGGCAATTAAATAATGAGACTGGCGTGAGAAATGTCATTTGTTGCAAATAAACTTACATTGAACTACACACCGCTGTATACGTGTCTTCCATTGTTCAAAAGAATGCCGTAGTTCGTCAATTGTCAGCCTCTTCAACAACTCTGTTTTTGCTTTTACATGTTCAAAAGACTAAAAATGTGTTCACTTTTGGGAACAGGTCACATGCTGCCAGATTTTGCGAATACGGAGGATGATCAAGTACAGCAATGCGCTGTCCGCTAAAAACTGCTTCACAGATAGGGCATTTTTGCTTTTGTCATGTTTAATTCATCATGCAAAATATGTCTTACTATTTCTTTGTTAATGTTTATCATATCGACAATCATTCAAATGCCCAAACGTTGGTCTTTCCGCATAATTTCATTAATTTTCTGAACGTTTCCTTCAGTTCTTGCAGTCACTGGCACGTTCATCATCTTCGACCTCTTCCTGACCTTCAGAAAACCATTTATGCCATTCAAAAACTCCGCACGTGACATAACATTATCACCAAACAACTCCTTTAAAATTTGTAAACAATCTGTTGACGATTTTTTTAATTTGACAAGGAATTTCAGGTTAATTCGCTGCTAGATTTTTATGCCAACCATTGTCACAGCATTACTAAGTAATAGTGTCCTCTACAATTAAAGCTCGAAAGTAAATTAAAGCAGACAGAGAGACTAAACTACTGATTGCTGCTCGGGAAGTATAAAGGTCAATGACATTCCAATTAGAGCCTCGCCCGATGCGGCTGCGTGATGGAAGGAGCGCAGTCTCGTTATTTAATTTCCATATATATGTATATATACATATGTGTGTGTGTGTGTATGTTTATGTGTTTTTGTGTACACTAATATGATGTGAGTGTACATATATAATAATTGATGTTACTATTAAACCGTCCGAAAAAGCTTAAAAAAAGATGAAGAGGATTGTATCGAATCGTCACTGAAGAAACTATCCTTCTAAGGATAATCAACCACGTAGAATAACCGAGAAGACCATGACTCATTGTACACCCATTCTACGAAACATATATATATATATATATATATGTGTGTGTGTGTGTACATGTTAGTTCTATGTTGTTCATCGTCACTCTAGCTACAAATCCCTATGCTACCGTTGAGATATCTTTACCATTTTATTATCGACAGATCGCGCTTTTTAAGATTAAAAGGATGTTTTTCTATTTCGATATCTTCTTTTGCAATCCTATCGCATCTTAACGTTGTCGAAATCAGTTTTGTTCCTTGTGTCTATCACATGCTTTGCCAGGAATGATGTTGCTGTTCTTTTTCTCTATCACATGCTCTGCCATGTTACTCTTCTTTGTTTTACTGCATTTCTATGATCTCGTGTACGCCAGTTGGTATGTCTCGCATTTTATTTCATATACGCCTTGATTTTCAAATGATATTGTTTCTTTAGGTGTAGGCAGGGTTTCTACTATTTTTTGATCCGTGTTGAAGACCTTGTCGGTACGTATTTTCTCAGTACATGATTTTTTTTATCTGTCATTCTTTTGGTTTTGGTTTTTTCAACGGTTTGTTTGTTTTGCAGACTTCTATTGATTATTCTGCAACTATAATTGCGGTTACAAAAACTTTAATTACAAAACCACAAGAATTTACGGATGAAGGGCACAACTTGAATGAAATGAAAACATTGACTAATATTCTAGCAACAAACAATTATAGTTGCAGAATAATCAATAGAAGTCTGCAAAACAAGGAAACCGTTGAAAAACCAAAACCAAAAGGACGACAGATAAAAAAACTCATGTACTGAGAAAATACGTATAGACACTGAAGACCGTGTCGATACGTATTTTTTCCCGCATAGAGTAATATTGAGTGGTTGTGCGATAGGGTGATAAGATATCTATTCACATGTGTCAGTTTGCGATAGATCATGAAACCTGTTGTTCCATCTTTTTTCTTCTTAATGCGTATAACTAAGAATGGCAGTTCATTTTGTTGTTCTCTCTCCGTGGTAAAATTGTTGTTCGAGTGGACGTTATCCGGGTATTCTCAAAATTCGTTTAGTTCTTCCTCCCCGTGTGGACGATTATTTCATAAAAGTATCGTCCACATATCTGAAACATGTTTTGGGTTTGTATTTCGCTGTTTTTATCGCTTTGGCTTTAAAATACTCTATGACAAGGTTTGCTAGTGTGGGAGATATAGATGCTCCCATGGGAGTCTCTTTAATTTGTTTGTACCGTTGTCCTTCATAAGTGAAATAAGTGTTAAATAGACAGCGTTTTGTGAAATTTTTTAATGTAGCCTGTGATTTGTGTTTCTTCTGAATTGCGTCACAGTTTTCCTCAATTGGTACTTGTGTAAATAATGATATTACATCAAAACTCACTAACATATCGTTCTCTTCAAGGCGCAAGTCTTTTATTAATAATGAAGTGCCTGTCGTTTCTTACATATGACGGCATAAGTTTTCCGAACTATAGTAAAGTAGTCACCAACGGAAATCACCATGATCTTAACGGAACATCTGTTTTGTAAATCTTCGGAAGTCCATACAACTTAGAGCATCTCAATGACTTTTCCCTTTATAATATCTTCCTTCGAATTTCTTTGTCAAGTGGTGATACTTTGATCTTCGCTTTGTTTGTTACTTCTTGATGAATTACTTTAGCTTAAACCTTTACTCAGAATAGATTTTGCAGCGCCGTTCAATTCAATATTCGTCAGATTATACACTACTCTTTCTTTATTCGTAGGTTTTATTTCAGTCGTTTTACTTTATAGATTTGTCAACCGCAGTATTTCGCACTTTTTCCTTGTTCTAATTATCGCATTTGAAATTGATTGATCTAATTAAAATTAACATAATACAGGGTGAAGTGTGTTACTTAAATGTAGATGGAGGTTGGACAAATATTGGTTTGTATAGTTAGAGTAACGTCAACTATTATATATGTACCACGTCACCCACACCCACACACATATATATATATATATATATATATATATATATTTCTATTTTGTTTTCATAACAAACCATCTTGCTTTTCAATAAGCGCGGTTAGCAGTATTACAAAAAGAATTGGATTTCAAAAAGTATCTGCTCATTGATAATCAGACTATTAGCAGCTAATCAACAACGTATGTTAATCACTACTGAGCCAAGTTTAGTGATAACTAACACAGTTAAAAGCTTTTGGAGAGATTTGAAACCCGACACGCCTTTGGGGCCCATAATTGCTATTTATAAGTACATAAATGTACAAAATATATAATGAACGATTTAAAAGTTCATTGCCTCTAGGAAAATTTCGGATTATTCTTCCGTCGGTAAGATTGTGGTGATAATTTTTTGAACCGTCAACATCCTGGTTAATCATCTACCATGTTAGAACATCGCCATATTAACTAAGCAATAACAAACCCCATCTGGTTCCCATTTAGAGAGATGGTTTTAAAGTTTTAGGACAGTTTTCTCATTCTCCTGATACGACCTTCAGTAATTACCTTTTCTTCCCTAAATAGAAAAAATGCCAGCGCGGAACTCATCTTTCACAGAAGATCTAATATATGTTGTAAATTAATGACTGAAGGGACACAGGAATTTTTCCTAACGATATCGAAGCTTCGTCATCAATACATCAATTTTATTACTGTTTTAGATGGTTATGTTGAAAAGTAAAATTGCTTGGAACATCACAATGGTTTCTCTTTATATAAGGGACTCCCCTCATAAAATAATCTTACATAGTAACGAAATTATGTACTTTCATAATTCTAACTTTTCAAAATACGCATATTATGTTTGTAACATAAATTCCAAAATATCCAACAATGCCGTTTACTGTTCAAATAGAAAATATAAAATTAACTAATTAGTTAAGTGTTAATTAGGTAGGCACCTCTTGTTAACCGAAAGTTAGAGTTGTTTCTTGATAATATCAATTTTAGTAAACTTATGACTTATCGATCAGGTTCTTGCTCTAATTAAAACAAAAATGGACTAGAATTTGTGAAAGAAGCACATGTTCATTTTAGACATTTTTTGATAAAGTGATTGTATCAAAAGGCAAAGTATTGTAAAAAGCACTACTTTTATATCAAAAAATTGGCAAATACTAAGAAAGAAAAATGTAGGTTCCTAATTATAATTATATATATTCGATTTCTACTATTTAATTATTATGATATTAAGTAGAAAAGTTTATAAACACGAGTTCTCTAAAAAATATGTTAATTATTTTCTATATATATACCAAGGCATTTTTCATTGACTCGAGGTTCATCTTGAAGTAAAGAAGCGCAGTGATATGTTTCTTGTACCAATTATTTTAACAGAGTCGTTTCGGAGGACAAAGGACGTGAAATATTGTGAAAATAAATCAATTGCGGTCGTAAAAATAGGAAACCCTGTTATATTCAGTTAGCGTCGAGACGTTTTGAAGGGAGACCACAGTTAAGAAGCAAACGACGACATATAAGGAAGATAAAGTGCGAGAAAATAAAATTTGTGTATGACAAAATACCCGCATTGATTTAGATACGAAAACGATTTTCCTAACTTTCCTTTCTGTAGATTTTAACGGACTAATGCGATATTGAAATAATTTATTTCGCAAAATTAGGATTATGTATAATTCTGAATGGAAATTTGAGTTTTTGATGTTAATAATAAAAATGGAATTGTTTAACAGGCACATATGAGATACTAAAAATATTTAGTCATAATGTGTGTTCAATGTGAGGATAATAATATTCCTATTTTTGTTTTTTTCGTTCTCTTTCTAGCATATGTTTAGTTCTATTACTTTTCTCGTTATTTGTCTAGTTATTAGTCAAATTATTAAATATAGATTGTAAAATAATAAATAGAGTAAGATCTGGAATTTTGAACATTCCTTTACTAATATATTCAATACAAAAAACAATGAAATATATTTGTGTCAAAACAATGAATAATTTAACAGCACTAATTCGTATACACATATACAGCATATGCAGCATATTCCCTAGAATATTCTGAAGACAGTTATGATATTGCTTTGGATCTGTTAAACAAACGTTTAGAAAATAAGCGGTTGATAATTCACAATTGTGTTAAAGGGATTTTTGATTTCAAAGAACTTAAGATGAGTATTACACATTACACACTTCTTTGCGCGTTTTATTAGACAACACGTTCAACATTGGCAGTCAGTAAAAAATCTAGATGAACCCGCATTGTCATAGGATACATTAATAATTTACGTGACATCAACCCAACTAAATTGAGTTTCCAAACGCGATATTAGAAACGTTACAGCCTTCTAATAATATTCAAAAATCCAAATCACAGCATACAGAACACGCAATCATACAATGTAGTATGCTCAGTAAACTTTCTTCTGAAGACTGTCTAGCAGAAGTCTATAGTTTAAACTGTCTAAAAAAGGGTCGTTTTTTGAACGTATGCAAATCTAAGTCATCTTCTAAAATATGCCGAAAAGGACACCATATATTGAGTCACGTAGAATTTCAACCTATAAAGTCACTTGACCTAATATCATCTTGCTCAAAAGCATCCGAAATATCTATATTAAATCACAGGGCTTGAAACCAACATTCTTATTCACAAATACTTTCATCTACTGCCTATATGCTTGTTAAGAATTTCGACACAAAATGGATTAGGTGTAGAGCCTTATTAGGTAGCGGCTCTCAATCTAATTTTATATCGAAAAAGTTTTATAAAACATTAAACCTTCCTTATATATATATATATATATATATATATATATATATATATATATATATAATCCACGGTGTTTGGAATAAACCAAGAAACCATCAATTTAGGTCAAAAAACTGAGATATAGCAGGCTTCTAATGAATCATTTGAAACCACTTCGGACTGCTTAGTAACATTAATGTTTGGACAGGTATACTAGGCAACAACTTTGTAGAACTGTTTCTCATTGACGGTAAACTAAGAGCGGGAAAGTATTTGAATTTGTTGCAAAATTAGATTTCGTAATGTTAATGCCAATGTCGGGAAAATTTGATGTTAACATGACGGTTGTCCCGCGCATGACTCTAGAACTCAGTGACGGAGTTTTTACGAAACACCTTTCCTGGTATATCACCAAACCACACTCCTCGCGATTTCTTTCTATGGGATTATGTACAAGGAAATCTATACCAATTTCGAAGGGCAAACAATTTAGAAGAGTCCTAAGAAAAAATTTTGAGAGTTTTCGAAACGATCACTTCTAAAATGTCTAAAATGTTAGGCAATCATTTTATGAGAGGTTAGGTTACTGTTTGGCTAAGAGAAGTGGCATTTTTGAACCATTTATAAAATAACATTGTGTAATCTTAGTATTATTTATCATCACAGGAAGTGGACGTGAAGATGCATAGAACAAATGAGCAAATACAAGATCTTCTATTGACTCATCCTATAATGGGTATTAATTAGTATTTGACTAACATCATAACAACATTACTACGTTTGTCTTTGGCTTTTGTATGCTAAATAATGGTTTTATTGTATATACGAACTCTCACATTTTATTCTAACATTTCGTATTGTCGCAGAATCTTGATTAGCCATTTTGTAATAAAGATATTGTATCTGTCTTGATTGTTATTTTAAAAAACCAACAAGTTACCGATAAATAATTAGTTAGTCTTATAAATACAGAATGTACAGTGTTGAAATTCTTTGTGTAATCGTCCGATCATCTTTTACCTATTATATATAGTTAATATAGCAAAAATATACAGTGTGTATCAGCCAAATGGAATAAATTCGATAATAATTAAATGGAAGGGTGTTCGAAAAAACGCTCGGACACGTACATTAGGATTTTTAGTTGCGTATTTTTTTAAATAAAAAGTTTATATACAGGGTATGTCATGTAAAAGTGGTCAATACCAACTTTCTTATTTTAAATACAACACCTTGTCAAATATTAAATTTTTGGATTCCTTAGAAAATTACAGACATATTTCATGTACAATGTCCTTTACCTATCTTCGACTGTTTTGGAAATATTAAATGTTTTCAGATTAATAATTTTGTTTAGAATTAAAATAAGATTTTCACATAATAGTTTGTTTACCGAACTATTAAGTGAAAATCTTTAATTGTACTTGTACTTCGCTTTAAAATACCTTGCCTTAGCAAAGTGTTGTCAGTGTCATAGTGTTGACAGTGTCATAACTGTTTGAATTTCGTTAACTACATTTCAGGAAAATGGTTCATTTAACAGAAATGCACAAAATAACAATTCTGCAGATGATTGGTTATGGAGATAACACACGGACACAAATGGAAATTGCTCACTTATTTCATGAGAAATTTCCAAATTTGCCGCCTATATCCCAAGGAACAATTAGTAAAACAGAAAAGCAGTTTCGCGAGTTTGGACATGTAAGGCAAATAAAAAAAGCAGCTGCGAATGCAGTAAGTAATGATACCAAACTGGATATTGTGCTTGAGTTTGAAGAAAACCCGCATACTTCTAGTAGACAAGCAGCGTCAATGTTCGATGTTTGCCATTCATCGATTATTCGCACATTAAAAGAAAATAAAATGCATCCCTATAAAATTATATCAACTCAGGAGCTCATGGAAGACGACTTTGATAGGAGAACGTATTTTTGTGAACAAATGATGACAATGTTAGATAACAATGTGATCCAATTAGAACATATTTTATTTTCTGATGAGTGTACCTTTACGCTTCACGGTCATGCTAATCGTCAAAATTGCCGCTATTGGTCCAGGGAAAATCCTCACTGGATGAGGGAAGAACACACGCAATACCCTGAGAATGTTAATGTTTGGGCAGGAATTGTTGGAGATCATATCGTAGGTCCTTTTTTCATTAATGGAAATTTGAATGGCCACAATTATTTAGCATTGCTTCAAAATAATCTCGTGCCAGCTTTGACAAACTTATATCCTGATCTAGCAAACCCACAAGTTCCAGCAAATACGATGTGGTTCCAGCAAGATGGAGCACCACCCCATTACCAAACCAATGTCCGGCAGTACCTCAACCAAATATTCCCGAATCTGTGGATAGGTAGGCGAGGATCGATGGAATGGCCAGCACGATCCCCTGATCTAACGCCATTAGACTTCTTCTTACGGAAATATGTCAAAGGTATAGTATACAAAACTAAACCCCTCGACTTAGCTGACTTAAGAAGACGAATAATAGTTGCGATTAGATCGGTCACACCTGAGATGTTGAGCAACGTTAGAAAAAATTTTTATTTAAGATTAGGATGTTGTCAAGACGTTTGCGGCGAACACTTTGAACATCTCCTACAGTGACATTAATGTTTTTCTTGTTATTTTTTACATTATCAAATATTTTTCAAATTAATCTGAAAACATTTAATATTTCCGAAACAGTCAAAGATAGGTATAGGACATTGTACATGAAATATGTCTGGAATTTTCTAGGGAATCCAAAAATTTAATATATGACAGGGTGTTGTACTTAAAATAAGAAAGTTGGTATTGATCACTTTTACATGACACACCCTGTATATAAACTTTTTATTTAAAAAAATACGCAACTAAAAATCCCAATCGACTTGTCCAAGCGTTTCTTCGAACACCCTTCCATTTAATTATTATCGAATTTATTCCATTTGGCTGATACACACTGTATACTGCAAACATAAGAAATGTGTATCAGTTTATAAATTTGTGCAAAATGTAATCTTAATTTTGACCTGAGATTTTATTAGTCGGTAAATATTAATTATACATGCCTATTTTCTAAATAACGGGGATACTTTTTCCAAAAAAAAATAAATCTTAAATTTTATCGTGTATTCGAGCATTTTAAGTGGTATTTGGCGAATAACGTGAGTAATGTTGGCTTCCAGTTGCTCAATCGTAGCTGGCTTATCCATGTAGATTTTGGATTTTACGTAGCCACAAAGGAAAAAGTCTAAAGATGGGATATCACATGATCTAGACGGCCATTGTAGATGTTCATTATGTGAAATTAAATGTTCACCAAATTGTGGTAGCCAAATGTTATCGAGATCGCAGGCTTCGATTTCAGGCAGCAAACAGTCCGTTATCATGGCGCGATAAAGGACGCATTCACAGTTTCGTTGCTGCAGTTTTGCTTTCAGTTTTGCAAAAATATGGACTGATGACTCCACTTGTCCATAAACCAGACCACTCTTAACTCCAAATACGACAATCATGCTTATTGATGTAACCATTAAGCCAGAAATGGGCCTTATCGCTGAACAAAGTTTTGGTCAAAAGCAGTGGGTCTTCAAGTTTTCAAGAGCCCAGAGACTGAAACTGTGACGATTCGAAAAGTCGGTCGCTTGCAATTCGTTAACGAATTGAATTTTGTATGCTTTTAAACCAAGATCTCAACGTAAAATACGCTAAGTTGCGGCATACGACAACCCAAGCTGATGAGATCTACGTCGAGACGAATCTTCACGGTGATCGCGTACACTATTTTCTTCACTACGTGCTGGATGTGGTCTATTTGGTCGCGTATTATCCAATAATGAAAATTACCGGTGGTCCGATTACGTAAACCACCGCTGAATAATTTGTAGAAGTTGTGCCGTGTTGAGTCTTTCCATAATAAAATGTCACACAATACTTAACTAAAATAGCGTGAAAGTTTGACACGATTCACGTTTTATCTGTAAAAAAATCACTATTAAAAAAGTACCTCATAATGAATCGCCCATGATAACTCGTAAAAGATTTCATTGTTCTCTATACTTTTAGAATTTTCTTGTCGGAAAATTATTTCTAATGGTATGTAACTGACATTGTTCTATATTACATCGAAACTATATACTTTCTGATTTCATTACCAACTTTTTCAGTTAGGCGGTCTTGTATGAGTTGAGCTTTTAGGTTTTTTTTTCAGGCAGGTTTATTTAAAAATTGTTAAAATTAAAATTTTTTATTTGAGTTTCACCGAACTAAAATTATATGACATTATTATTACCCCACTAAAAATCGTAATGTCAAAATAAAAAAGATTTGTTATCAAATTTTATTATTAAAAAGAACACAACGTTTTCAATTATATAAAAATGGTGAGAAAAACTGTAAGTGATTAGACCAGGTATTCCAATTAGTGTTCTAATAGAGAAAACTAACGGCACTCGAGCGTTTACAGTTTGTACTCGTTGGACTGCTTTGCTAATATTGTCTTAAAAAGCAATTAGAGTAGCAATTTGTAAGAAGTTCAAGAACAAAATGCAAAATGATTGTTACTATGGATGAAACTTGGATGTTTAGTTATAATCCAGAGGTGAAGCAACATAGCAAAAATATACCTTTGAAGTTAAGATCATAATATTTTCTTGATTATATGTAAATGGTGTATATTCATAAAGTTTCGCATGGTACTGCATTAACCATCAATCATGTACAAATTTTGTGTTAGTTAATGTTGAACCACAACCCCAGAAAATGACAAGCTGATTTGAAAGTACTATTTTCTAAAATTTCCCAGAGTCTCAAGTTTTCGAACAATGGTAGCAGTGTTGGGATAAATTTATTGCACTACTGGACGACTATCTAAAACTAAAGTAAAAATATTGTTTTTTTTTCTTTTTAATAAATTAAAATTAAAATAATATTAGTAACAATAATAAGATTTTCGGATCCTCTATTTATATAACCAAAATGCAAAGTGCTTATTTAAATTCGTTATCTGGCCACATGGACGTAATTCTGCAACAATTTTTTTACTTTTCTAAATTCCCAACACAGTTCCACACTCTATATCCAAGGTATTACTGACACCGTACCAATAGAGTCCTTCTGAAGTACAACATCCAAACTATTTTAAAATCCCAATTCCTCTATCGCACGCCTTTTCTGTCTACTCTATTCTACTCTATCGTACGCTTTTTCTGTATATATCGAATCTAAAAATTCTTGGTGTTTACAGAATTCCATGTTTGTGTGTTTAGTGACCTGACAAAGCATTCAGTCGGTACTCGTGTTGCTGAATGCATTCCATTCTGCAGTCCATATTATTATACCTTTAAGATCCGGAAATCCATGAAAATCCGAAAACCCCCTAACAAACAACAACTTTACATAAGATGTAGCAAACTCTCCTTTCAAAACCACTACACCGCAAACACAATGTTCCAGTGAAGCGGAGCAACTCCTATGTAATACCTTACCGAACCAACAGCGCTTCAGTTCTAGTGCAGTAGTGTGACGTATCAGCCCTAGGTTTGTCGCTTGAAGAAACTATGGACAACGACCGCGAAAGTATATAGATCATTATATATAGTTTTTGTTGAAAATCCATGGAACTTATTTTATGATAGATATTTGTGTTTTTTCTTCTTTTTTCTGTTTTCTATGTTATTATCTTCTAAATACTTCTTATCTACCAAATTGAAGTATTACTAGTATAACTTTAAACTTTTGAGAATGATGTTTCATGCAACATGATTTTCATCTAATTATGTAGTGCATCAACTTCTTTGAAGTATTTTTGAAAAGATCAAGATATACAAGCCCATATATCAAACCAAATACAACAAATCTGACATGTGAAGAAATTGTTGTTGCACGTCAACAGATTTTCAAGCTAGTATAATTTAATTGGCGGTTACACAGAGTGTAACTGTTGGATATGTTATTTATAAGAGTAAAAATTAATAAATGCTTGACTAGGAAATTGAAAGGAAGCCGAAATTACTGTATGGATGCGACTTCCATAACAATTGATTGACTATGGCAATAAATTTCAAGGTATAGTTTTACTTTTAAATTTTACAGTTGTCATGCTAAATGAATAAAATAAAAAGCTTGCCTTTAGGTAAGTTTTTACTATTTCTTATATATAATTATAGTTCAAATGTATATAAAGGCACTTGGTGATTTACTTTTTTATAATTATGAACAAATTTTCTGGAGGCTTTTTTATTGCTATTTAGAATAAATAATTGCATATTTATAGCTGTTGAATTTAAAATATTTCCCTATTCTGGCGAGCAATAATAGAATAATGTAATTTTTGTTTCAAAAAACTATTAAATATTATAATATATACATATATATATATATATATATATATATATATATATATATAAGTCAATTGTAACTTGTATGTAAATAATATACATAAATAGCTTATTTTTGAATATTTTTGTCTATCTTTTCATGATCTTTAATGTTAAAGTTATTCTCTTGTGTTTTATTTCGTAAGAACATCTCTGTAGACGAAAGTGCAACGATCCCTTGCAAGTAGTATTCGATTTTTCGCTTCTTTGATTCACGACACGTCTCCTTTTAGAGCCTGTTAATGCCATACTCATCGAGTAATTTGGTCACGTGACACGCACTTCATTCTTTTTTTCGTAGTACCACTTACTCCCCACAATATTTTTATAAGCCATGCTAATATGAATCGGCATTGTTTCTCTAAATAAGTATCCAAACTATCCGCAGAACAATTAGCCATTCGCCATTGCTCGTATAGAAATATAATTTAAATGAACGGTACTAAGTGTTTGAAATATCTGCATCTATGAAAATAAAAATTAAAAAAAAAGATTAATTTTGTCACATATACACCAAATATTGTTCCGATTACTTTTAAAGGACAGTATGAAAATTATCATATAGACATATAATTGCTCTTGTGGAGACTGCATTCTTCTCAGGGTAAATGTATTTTTCCTGCTAAGAAACTACGATGTTTAAATTTGTTTCCTCTTATTTGAAAATGAAGAACATTAAATTAAAAGAATTTATGAAATTTTGTATCCAAATCGAAATTGAAACTTGTACTATATTTGTTAATGTTTTTGTATTACGTTATTAATACGTGCCATCAACTGAGAAATATAGTTTAAAAATTATTTAACTTAATTTAAAAATATTCTCGCCGTCATATTTGTCTTACTAATAATAAATTAAGATAATATATACACAGTTTTCTCAATTATAAATATGTAATTTACATATTAATTCTCAAGCGAGAGTTAAAGTTTCTTGGCTGTTTAATTATTGTAAATATGTAAAAGTGATTTAATAAACAATGTAAGGGATTGTTGCGAATATAAACTTTAAATCGTCAAATAAGAGAAATTAGCCATACTTTCAAGCTGTTATTTGTGGTGGTTCTGCAGCTTAATAATAATATAACTTGGCCGTTCAGTGAAAGGGGAAGATTAATGAATACATTATCATCTGTTAACACTCACTGTAATTGTTCTGCAGTTCAGTTAGTCGTATTCCAGCATATCCCATGCGCGTCCCCTCGACGTTTCAATTAACTAAATGTTCCGCGATTTACCTGCCATGTTCCTCTCCATTTGTCTCTCTGAATCATGATTTTAAAGCGGTCTTAATTTAAATGTTAATTCGCCAAACTGTCGGAGACGAAATGAAAACTCTATGCACATACTCCTAGAAGTTCTTATTTCACGAGGAGAGAATCCCTAAACGAGTGTTGAATTTTAAATTAGATGCAATGAATGTAAAGTCTTTGGTATTGCAGTTTCAAGAAAAAGTTTTCACGGCAAAAATTAGCACGGAAAGCTACTGAAGAAGAGTACTAGAGACAAATGTGCTTTGTGTCCGGGATCTCGAAGACTAATCAGACCATTAGCGTGGATCTGCTTGTGCAAGCGAATCCCTTTAAAACCCATTACGGTATTAACGTCCCTTCTGTTAATATTACACCTCCTGCTAGCGTGCCACTCGTTTTGCGCCCTCTTGTCAACGAAATTCATGTCGGTATGATAGATTTTGTAAATTTATAATTCATCGAGGAATAATTTTGATACTCACAAAAGAGGAACATTGTGTAGAGATATAATATGTCGTTTAAATTACTAAACAACGTTTATAATTATTTACTGTCCAACAGAATAATTTATAAAGTAATATAAAACTAAAGAAATAAACCAAGTACAATAAGGAAAAATATTATAAATTTACAATAAGCAATGTAACAAAATATAACTAATATCGCAAGAATAAAACAGTTGCAGCAGTACATAATGTAATAAAGTACCAATAAAGTAATGAAAGGACAATCTTAATCAAATTTCTAAATGCAAACTGCCATAGTAGTAGTAAATTAAGTAAACTGATGTTAAATAATATAGTCAAGTCTAGACATAATTAAAGGACAATTCACTATTAACGGGACATATGTATATTATACAACCGTTTGTTTATAATATTTACTATATGTTTGGGCACAATGTTAAATTAAAGGAAAACATGTCGAATGCACAAAATGTAAGCATCCCTTGATAATAAATTATGTTAATCAAGAAAATTTCAATATTTGACAATTTGCATTTCATGTTGAATAAAATAATTCGCTTACAAAACTGATCAAAATTTGTGAAATATATAACAAAACTATTTGTAATGAATCCATTACTCATTGTAAATGTTTCTAAAATTAATATGTGACGCAGATGTGAATGCGCCGTGCCATCGTATATTATAATAACTTACTTTTGCTTTAACATTATTTACATACTATTAAATTGAAATACGTGTAACAACTAACCACAAAATTATTTATTTAATAAAAAAATAGATTCTAAATGTCCTTCGCATTCTAAGCGATTATAAGATGACTGAACATATTTCTTAAAGAATCGAGGTTTATCTCATTACAGATATTGAAAATTCTGTTGGTTAATTCTTCTATATTTTTTATTTGAACATTTTCATAAATTTTAGACTAGAGAAAGATCACGTTTGGAAATAAGTCGGGTGAATGTGATGACTAAGCTACTATACCATATCATCCTTTTCGGTGACTCGCTTAAATTTCCATCATTAAAGAATGGACGATGAGGATATTTCCAATTATTCCAGTCCAAACATTGACTTCTTCGTCGTATTGAATATACGATAAATTTTGTGTGGTATCATTATATGCCACCAATACCAACAAAAAAGTATGATTAGGAAAATTAAAATTGGATGGAGTATTAAGTATTAAGAGCTAGTAACCGTTGTGAATTAGCGACTAGTCTACTAATCTTCACTTACTAGGATCATTTTCTAGTGTGGCCAATAACACCGATGGCAGGCATTTTTCGGCCCCAGCTCGACTCAAGCTATAAAAAATGAGTACCTAGTGATCAAATTTTACCGTGACATACCGCACTCAATATGCCTTCAATGTCTGTTATGGGTATTCTTATTATTATTAAGAACCAACCCATAGTTTGGAAGTTTACCGTAATATCTTGAATAGAAAAGTTTTGAATATTTTAAACTCTTAACCGTTAAATATAACGATGCAATGTATTTTTGTTCAATATGGACAACGATAATAATAAATGCCATTTCTTCATATCAAATGTAACAAACTTTTATTCTTTTCATATAAATATTTACAATATAACCCCCAGTATGAAATATTGTGATAATATTATGAATTGTTCTGATGTATGATGTCGATCAGTATAATTAACCGAAATCACGGACTTGCTGGGAGATATGAGTTTGGAATTAATTTCAAATACTTATTTGTTCTTCCTTGGATTAGGCAATTATTTAAAAATGAGTATGTAAACAGTTGTCGTTCGTATCCATTTTTAAGATTGCTTAACTGACAATCATAATTGATTTGTTTTATTAAAGCTTGTTTTCATAACTTTCAATAAATTAATACAATAAATATCCACACTGTGTTCAAGAATATAAAAAGTTCGCGATACAAGGTTTCGCTGCACATTCCATAGTGGAAATTCAGCTATTCTATGGTATTTTGGATTCTACTAACGAACTTTGTAGATTCTAGCGCAATACGAGGGTGGTCCTATAGGTACCCGGCCTGACCTAGAGATTGCGGTAGTTGTTTGAAAAATATCACTGTATTAGAAAGTACATAACCTATAAAGTATTTGTTTCCAGTTTGAAGACGTTACGTTCTTTAGTATTTGTTTGGCAGCCATCAATAGTGAACGTTTTCAGTGAATTTGTAAAAATGGAGAAAATTGGTCATCGTTACGTGCTACGATACTTTTGTTTGAAAGGCCTCAGCCCAACCGATATAAAAGCTGAACTGGATTTCACTCTGGGTGAATCTGTTCCTTCGTTTACAACAGTGAAGTATTGGGTAGCAGAGTTTAAACGAGGCCGTACGAGCTACCAAGACTAGTATCACAGTGGTCGACTAAATGAAGTGACGACTCCAGAAATATTGAAGAAAATCCACAAAGCGATATTGGATGATCGTCGACTGAAAGTGCCCGAGCTAACCGATATAGTAGGCATCTCAAAAAGTGCAGTACATCACATATTATATGAAAATTTGGACATGAGGAAGCTGTGTGCAAGATGAGTGCCGCGTTTGCTCACATTCGAGCGAAAACAGTGTCGTGAAGATGTTGCAATTAAGTGTTTAGCGACGTTTCACAGCAACAAAGCAGAATTTTTGCCTCGTTTCATAACCATGGGTGAAACATGAGTCCATAACTTCACACCCGAGACAAAAGAACAATCAAAAGCAGTGGGCTCGAAAGGGAGAACCGGCTCTAAAGGATACGAATACCGTTTCGTCTACGGGCAAGGTCATCGCATCGGTTTTTTGGGATGCGCGTGAAATAATTTTCATTGACTACCTTGAAAAAGGAAAAACTATCAATGGCGAGTATTATGCGAACTTATTGCAAGCGTTTGAGCGAAGAAATCAAGCAAACACGATCGCATTTGCCTAAGAAGAAAGTGTTGCTTCATCAAGACAATGCACCAGCTCACAAATCCGTTATTGCAATGGCCAAAATTAATGAATTAAAGTTTGAATTGCTACCACATGCAAATGGAAAAATTGACAAGAGTAAGGTTTGGCAGAATTAGAGCAGGATAGCGAAACGTGCACGCTATCCTGCTCCAATTCTGCCAAACTTTTCTATTGTCGATTTCTCCATTTTAATTTTTTTAAAGTTCTTCACCACTTGATTCTCCTATCATAGTCTTGGTGTTCCTCAAATTCACAATCCACTTAGTTCTCATTTTATAATTCTTAACATTCTTAACATTGATTGTTCATCCCTTCCATTTATGTGTTCATACTATCTAATCCTTACAGCTTTTACTATTTACACTATATCTTGTTTATTTTTCGTTTTCGTATTGCTTTAATATTATTGTTCAACAACTGTCTTTTCCCACTTTATTCGGTCCATAAATTTTCGTCTTTCTTTTGAAAATTTGCAAATTTTATTCGTTCTGCTTATATATAGACACTGTCTCTGCTTCATAAATTACAACTGATTATGTAATTACTCTATGCATTCGCATTTTCTTATTTGTATTGATTTTTTTTTTTGAAAAGCAGAGTACTTTGAAAACGTTAAATTCTAATTCTAATCTCGTTGCTGAACAGATAGGTTTATTATGGTTTACGAAACAAAATTTAGCAATGAAAAATACGCCAAGATAGTAATAATCACCTATTCAATGAAAGGTGCATTCTGACAGCATTAAGAGGTTGAAAAAAATGTCAGTTGAGAGAGAAGAATAGGGTACAAAATAAGACACGTGAATCGAGTATCATTTGAGATAAACTCGATATTGAGAGTATAATATATGGAAATAATAGTGCTACGAATAAATACAAAAACTACCGGAAAATTAATTCACATTAAACTTAAAAGTAAAAGAGCAGTTGCGTATATAAATAAAAGCTGAAAGTATTAGAAAACCTATAAAAACGAAAAATAATTTTAGTGTTGTTAGATCAGCTTAAAAGTGCAGATAACCCTTATTTAATTTTAAATTAATAAAAAAAAATCCTTAAAATCTTTTTTGTAATAGTCAATAACAAGCCGCAACATGGACAATATACAAGTATATACGATTTTTTTAAATTAATGGGAAATATAAAAAATATCAATAACATTTAGGAAATTATTATTATAAATTATACAACATGATAGATAGGATAAATGCATTAGCAAAGACATTCTCCCAGATTAATAAAGACTGCGTGCCGTTACGATAATAACTGTAATAAAACATTTGTAACAATCATTCGTGTAGGCGGTACGAAATACCACCCCTGCTAATATCACATATATCAAACATGATATACTGGGGAACGCTTCATTTAAATCCGCTCTCTTTTCATCTCTTTCTTCGTCCGAGTACATTTCGCAATTGATGTTAATGTATTTAGTACAATTCAACGAACCATTCAAGAAACGACGATTTTAAAATTTACAAAACATTTCATTTATGTTGATTCAATTTTCTCCTATTTTCTTAATTTTGTTAAATTTATCTTATAATTCTAGACTATATCTCACGTAATGATATATTATCTAGAATTGCGAAACGAAGTGCTGAATTTAATCTTAAAACAGTCATTTCTTAATTTATATACAAATGGCGTATGCATATAATAATTTCAATTTCAATTAACTTACCCATATTAGATCTTGAAGGGGTATAGCTTCATAATAATACATTACAGATCGACCGTACATTACTATCTCAAAATTATAATCTGGTACTCATTTTACTAAGCTACTAAGTGTAGCTGGAACCGAAACAGGGACATCGATTATCTTGACTGCTTAAGATTTTAACCAAAGACTTTGTTACGGGCTCATTTTGCCTTTCTGTTCATTTTGGCGTTTAACTGTACGATTTTTAGTATAGTTTATTATTTTGTCCATATATTGTTGTACACCTGTATATTCCAGTGTTAAAATTGTAAGTATTGTTTTTATTTGTTTACCTGTAAGAATTGATCAGCTGATCGATTGTAAAATGTATTATTTTAATAAATTCATTTACTTCAGGATTGCGTATAACTAAGTATTAATTTAGTTTTAGAACTGTTCTAAGTTTCTTTTGAATTTTAAACTGTTTAGGATTTACTTTTAAAATCATTTTTAGGATTATTAATTGCTCCATTAGGATTATGCTAACGCCATCTAAGGTTCCTAGCTTTGTCTTGGTTATTAGTGATATCGAAATGTTGTTTTCATCGTGGTTGCAATAATTCATTAATTTCAGTAAATTAAAATATCTGTTTTTCTGTTATTTTAAGTAATTCTATAATTAGTTCCATTTTAATAATAATCCCGTAAATTGTTATTATTTTCTTCACCTCTTTTTTGTCTTAAGAATACTATATATAAGCTAGAGGACGAGCCAATACGTTCTATTGCTTTGAAATGCAGACGTGTTGTCTTCTTTTCTTCTGCTCTGCCTTATATATCCTGCGCCATATCTTTCTGGTGCTGTCTGGGTACAAAACACAGAACCATATGTGTACTTTGGGCACAACTGATTGCCGTATCAGTTGTGCCCTTTCATTTTTATAAATTTATTTTTGTAATTTTTTCGATTTAATTTACTTCATTCGGTATTACTATTTACTTTTACATAAATTTGTACTTTTTAATGCATTTAAACGAATGTCTTAATTTACTTATATCATCTATCGGACACATTTTGTACCATACAAAATGGAATATTTTTATGGAATCCTGTAATTTAGTGCCAAAATCTATCTGAATCCTTAAACCTAAAATATTAACTATTGACATTTTATTTTCAACCATATTTACAGTTTATCAGTAAACAGAAATTAAGTGCTCGTACGTTAAGGGATTTTCATTTCCAAGTGCTAGTGCAAAATGGTAATATTTCATTGAAAGTATTGTTTATTGTGAATCACCTTTTCATGGTGTTTCGTAATCTTAAACGTACTATATTTTTCCTTATACTTCTAGGTGTATATTTGCTTGTGATGGGAAAATATTACTGATATCCTTTTGCCTTTGATGCTCACCTTAGTCTTAGTCTTTCCCTAGAATACCAGTTGTTCTAGACGATATTCATTTTTAAATTATTGCTTCAACCCAAGCAGATTAGTTCTAGGAGATTTGAGATAGAAAAATTGAATAAAATGTAAAAAGTTGTGTATGAAAACAACTAGGAATGAATTTTTGTGTCAACGCATGATAGTTACAAGTCGACAAATAAATGCTAATGGATGGATGTTCAAGAAATTTCCAAACTTGAGTTTGTTGTGTTAACGAGGGTATGTGGCCTGGCATTTCTTTGAATCAGCAACACAGTACAAGTCACTGCAGAATTACACGTTGCCTTAACTGATACGCTGCCTTCATAATCTTCGAAAGTTCTCGGTAGATACATACAACCAAGATTCATCACACATTATAAATACGGTTTAAAAAACCGTCTGCCTTTATATGAAACCAGTGCAAACGTCTGAAAAATTTCACATGCACAATTTTTACCATGTAACCAATACTAATGGCTCGATCTGAACGATTAATGGCAAAAAATTTCCTTCATAGTCGAACCACCCTCGTAATCTTACAATTACGTACTTAGTACATTCTATGTGCGTATAATTACTTAGTTATATGAACGTATCTAAGTAAACATTACATATATGAAGCCGAATATTTTATTTAAATTGTAAAAATGTCTAGACTTTTTTTCTTTTAATATCGAATAATATTTGATTCTTAACATTAAAGTTTTTGTCAATATTAATTTTGTCATAAATTTTGGAATTTTTATTTGGAAGACTATTTTTTGTTTATATAACGTACGACGTTATTTTTACAAATTAAAGATTTGTTTTAACATAACAATTCCTAGCTTTTCCATCAGTTACTGTAAACTGAACACAACTCAGTATAATTAAAATCAAAAGAAAATAAGTAAGATGGTTTACATGTTTTAAAATTATGATTATATATACCTGGGTTGTCTTATAAGTTTTGCATATAAAACTGGAATAAAATAGTGGATAGCTTTTAGACTTCATTATTTATCAAAGTATTCTTCACGAAGATTAATGCATTTTTGCATGCTCTCGAACCAACTCTAGAAGCACTTGTTCCACTCGTTTGTTGGTACATTCAAAATTGCGTTTTTGAAGGCATCAGCTGCTCCTTCTGACGACTGGAACCTTTGCTTGAACCTTGATTTTGGGATAGGTAAAGAAATCGTTGGAATTGTACGCAGAATGGACCAACAATTCGACGTTTTGTTGCGTTGAAAATTCAATTGTGTTGCGTGCTGTGTGCGAACTTGCATTGTCTTGGTGGAGTATGATTCGTCGTTCGGAGTTGTTTTTTTCTACGCTCAGCGCTAATTTGCAGCACAGAAATGGCTGTATACTAATCGGCAGCAACAGTTCGTTGATTTTGTACAGGAATTAATGCTACATGACCTGCTTTCGAGACAAATGTCGTCACCATCTTTTTGGAGACACTTCGACCACGGATGACTTTTGTCGGCTTTTTTTCTCCTTGGAACACCCAGTCAGACGACTGGCGTTTATTGTTTTTTGATACCAATTGACCCTAGCTACTTTCTGTTCTTCGGTCAACACATGCGGTATCCAAGGGGAAAATAATATTTTTACACAATTCTTTATGTAAAATTTTTATAATTGAGGTCTTTGAGATTCCCAGTAATACTTAAATCTGATAATATGTCCACATGTCAATCTTTGTTGATGATCTTGCGCACAGCGTCGACGTTTCTCTGAGTGATTGCTGTTTCTGGTGAACCTGTCTTTGGATCGTTACCAAGACTAATCAGTCCGCGTTTAAATTCTCCATATCAACGAAAAATTGTTGACTGATGTGGTGCTTCTTTGCAAAACAGAAACCAACTCGGTGAGGCATTCTTATTGAGATAATTGTCTTTGAAAATTATAAAAAGTTAGTCCGCAAAAATGTTCTCGGTTTAATTCCATTTTCCAACTAACTTGTCAACTTGTCAACTAAAGATGGCGATTGATTTGTAGTACTGACATTTAATTAGTGGCGCTCTCTATATCCTCTATGCAAAACATAAATGACATCCCACGTATATATATATATATATATATATATATATATATATATATATATATATGTATATGTATACATAGCATATTTTAAGTATTAAATAAATCATTTAACTTTAACTGAAAACAATTTGGACATGATTCAGTACCAACTTCATCATCATTTCTTGTTTTAACATTTTTCTGTAGCTACTATATACTTTTTCTGCAAGTGCAAATTTGTTAATTATTAAAAAAAATAAATCCTCTGCTATTTCGTAAACCTTTAATTACCTGTTTGAGCAAAATAAATATAATTTGAATTCTCTGAATAGTACTAAACATTGTAAGAGAGTATATAAACCATAACACTAAGTAGTAAGATAACTATATTTATATATTACTTTTGGGGGCTTAATATTTCATATAGGAGAGGCCATAAATTACAGTGTTTCAGTTTAAATTCAGTTTCCATTATTTCATGTATTAAATATATATATATATATATATATATATATATATATATATATATATATATATATGTATATACATAAATTATATTTTTAATTAACGTAGAATAGTAAACTATACAAGAAATTACTGTATTTCACCAAAACGCAATCAATATTACTTAATAGACTTTTGCGGCGTATGTATGTATGCAGATAAAGATGTGTATTTGAATTCAATGTGAACTGTAATGTTGATTTTGTTGTAGGCGATGAAGAATCTGTAAACAAGATATGCGTAGGGGAAGCGTATCTGGCACTATATTACAGTTTGCATTTTATTGAATGCACAGGATACAACGCGAGGGTGGACTACCCCAATAGGTCACTGTCTTTTTCTGTTGCTTGCTTTGTATGGCAGAAATGTATTTTACATATGTGAATGCCTTTCAATACCTAAATATAAGGAGTATAACGTACCAATATGAATTCTTGGCAACATTAATATAATAGTAACAAGGGAATTGATCTGTAAATTATATTATATTATAGATGTGAAATGCATTGTATAAAACTTTCCTCATATTAAAAAATTATTTCAATATCATTTTGAGTATTGATATTAATCTAAATATAAATTAACATATGAAAGTTTATTACTTTTATGCTTGTGCTGTTTACGCTAAATTCAAAAATATTTTTTTTTGTAACTGAAAGAAGTAAAATGAACGAAATCTCACATCGAACTTTAAATTTTTTAAATCTTCATATGATAAATAAATTTGTATATATTTCAAACATATCTTATGAAGACGTATGCTAAGCATATGTAGAAATATGTTTGTTTACATAATTAAGTGCAACAACTGATGTAACGGTTTTAATATTAAATACTTATAACGTATTCGTGTAACTCGGTCAGTAGAGCAAAAATGAGTATCGAGAAGGAAAAATCTACCCGATTAAAAATAACTTCATACTAGGCATGAATTTCAATAAAATTTATTACCATTTTTACAGAAAAAACTTATAATAAAACGGTTTGCATATACATTACGTAAAGGAAGAAGTTGGTGTAAATATATATCTGCTAAATCTCCATTATTTTCATATGAAAAATTTAAAACTAGTGTCAGTTAGGCCTTAAACAATAAAATTTGAAAGTCAAGTTGTGAAGTCAGATAAAGTTTAAAAGTGATGATGTAGATTTAAGTAATAACAGAATTCAAATAATAAAGACATAGTGAATGACAGACAAAGTTGAAAGGAAACAAAAGCATAAAAGATTGAGGATGGCACTTTATGTTTCTATACATTATTTACAAGAAAATTGTGTATGAAACAATAAGGGAGATCTTATAGAAAAATGACTATTGTCGATCTTTGAATATGATCAAGTGGTTACATTTGTCGAAATTAACTTCGCATAATAGCAGGAAGGACCAGATCATTTAATATATTCACATTGCCTTTCACAATATGTATGTACTGAAGTGAACATTATTTTAACAAAACCAAACGCTTTCGATGTTAACAAATTTTAGGTAAATATTACATAGTCGAACATTAAGTTCTGTTACAACTGTGGTATAATAAGTTAGGTTGGTGATGCTTATAGGTAAATTCAAGTTAGGTTATATTACTTAACTAACTGTATATTATTTAAAAGCAATAAACCTCCTTTATTGTAATGAAAAATAATCATGAAGTGGAGTCTAAAAAAGATAGAATAGCGATGATCACTTAGATAAACATGGACATCCTCCTAGTGTGGTTTCCAAACTGTTACAAATTCTACGAATTAATTGTCGATTCATATATCGTTCTATTAAAACGTATAATGAAATCTCCTTTGTTGCAAACGATAGTTCGGTTTGCCCGCTCTCTGTAAGAACTCCAGTGCTTTCAAAGCACAAATTCGCCGTAATCCCATTGAAAACAAAAAATAATTCCCATGCAAATGGGATTATACAAAGTGTTCTTAAATGAAATACTTAATGAAGATCTACAACTCGGTGCTTGCCTCATCTTGTTGCTCTTCGTTTGGCAGCTTCGACCGGAAAGAGCGAAAAAACTCTGAGCTCGGTAGATTAGTTTGATATATGCCCACAGCTATAGAGAAACTGGTTAAATTGTATACTGTATTCAAAAAAACATCATTTTGCGTCAATGATGATATGGTTAGGAGTTTCCTGGTACAGACTATAGATTATAAAATAAGGTCCGATTTGAAGGAAAGTGTTAGCTCTGTTACTCACAGAAACTTTACTCTAGATATCATCAAACTGTTGAAATAGTTTCAATAAACTCACAATAAAGTTTGTTGCTGATTTATACAACGGGTGTTTTTTTAAGAACTAGAGAAATTTAAATGATAATACAAGACAGAAATATTGTTGGAATGAAATTTCTTATTATAATCTGGTAGATAATTTCAAGGCATTTATTTTTTAAACATGATTGCCGGCATATGTCCGCCGCGGCTACGAGTTACATGGTCCATTCGATCAGTCCAATTTTTGCAATTTCCAATAAATCTGGCCGTATGGCGTCAATGGTGGCATGAATATTGGCTTCCAATGCTTCAAGAGTTGCTGGTTTATCAGCAGAAACTAATCACTTAACATAGCCCCATAAAAAGTAATCCTGACGCGTTAAATCGCACGAACGAGGGGGCCAGTGAAACGGACCACCTCTGGAAATACAGTTGTCGCCAAATTGATTTTGCAATAAATTGAATATTAAGCGCGCTGTATGGCAAGTTGCGCCGTCTTGTTGCAACCAAATGGAAACAAAAGTTCAGCCAGTATAGCTCAATAGCGCTCGCCATTCATCGTAACGGCAGTTCCACATTTCGAAAGAAATAAGGATCGATGATGCGTGTAAACCGCACCAAGCAGTCAATTTGAATGGATGTAATGGTGATTCGTTAACGATATGAGGATTATTTTCGCTCCAAATACGGCAATTTTGCTTATTGACGTAGCCATTTAACCAGAAATGAGCTTCATCGCTAAACACAATTCTTTGATAAAAATGCTCATCTTCGGCCAGTTTCAAATAAGCCCAATCAGCAAAAATGCGACGCAAACGATGGTCGTTTAGCTTCAATTCTTGCACGAGCTGTATTTTATAGGCACGTAAGCTAAGATCCTTACGTAAAATTCTCCACGTAATCGAAAGACAAAGGCCAACAAGGTGACAACAACGACGAATCGACATTTCGGCGTCTGCACGAATTGCTTGCTCACTAGATCGATTATGTTGACCGTAAAATGGCCGAAGTGCTCTATGAACTTCGTGAACAGACATATTTCTTTCGAAGATGAACGCGCATAAAAAGCTTATGGAAAATCAAAAGGACATTTTGAATAATTTGTGTAAATATGTTTATACTAAAAATATTTTCTCTAAAAATCGTTTTCTCTTTTTCATATTGGCAATACTTTGTGTAATAGAACTTATTATCTAACTAGGTATTTTATATTGCATTTAAACTGACGGAATAGAAAGAAAATTTTATTAAGGCATAAAAGATTGAGGCCAGCTCAAACAAATACAAGAAATTTACTATGAACGTCTTGATTTTTCTGTTTATCACAAGTAAAATAATTACAAAAGTTATCTAATGCAAACAAATTGGTTTGGTACAAATATATATGTACAAACCTAGGAAAACTAAATTTTGGAACCGTTAGGTGAACGAGGCATTATATTTACTTTTTAAATTTTAATTCTCTGACTTAGGTATGTAAAAATGTAATTAAGTTGTGTAGAAGAGTACTTTTTGTTTGTTTAAAAAAGAAGTTGTAGGCATTATAGTAATATTTTTTCCGCAAAATATGTAAACACGAGTGTAATTATATTACCATATTGACTAAAGTAGATTAAGAAATGAAAGATTAAAAGTCTGAAATTATGTGGAAAATATTTGTCTGTAATTGAATAAATCAATTATAATAACAGAAGATGGCATTCTTGATATGGACATATATTGGATTTGGCTGCGTAAGTGGGTTTACGGGGGTCCTTTATTCGATTTATTCCTGGAACGCAATCAGGACAGACGACGGTACATATAGCAGCAACTGCGAAAGATATCACAAACCAGATTATGTCGACGATCTTTGATGACATTTTAACGGAATTTAAAAAATATCAATGAAAGGCACTGATTTGAAAATCGTTTAGTTAAAAGTAACTATAACAATAATCGTAATAGTATTTATAGTAGTGTCACGTCACATAATGAGTGATTCATTATGATGCACTTTGTTCAATAGCGATTTTTTGACAGATAAAACGTGAGTCGTGCCAAACTTTCACGTTGCCCAGAATCCGTCTGAATTGTAGAAAACGCTGTGTTCTTTCTTAACACAAAATTTGATAGCAGACCTTTAATTTTTTATTTCGACATTACGATTTTTAGAGAGGCAATAATAATGAAATAACTGTTCAGTTCTGTGAAACTCAAATATACAATTTTTATTTCGCCAAATAAACCTGCTTAAAAGAAAAATCTAGAATATCAACTTGTACAGGACCAGCGAAACTGAAAAAGTTGCTAATGAAATCAGAAAGTAGTTATATAGTTTCGATGTAATATAGAACAATGTCAATTTTCAAACTATTAGGAATAGTTTTCCAACAAAAAAATTCTAAAATTATTGAAAACGATGAAATTTTTTAATGGTTATAATAGATGATTCATTATGATGTACTTTTTTCAATAGTGATTTTTTGAGAGATTAAGCATGAGTCGTGTCAAACTTTCACGCTATTTTAGTTAAGTATTGTATGGGAAGACTCAGTCTGGCCCAACATCTACAACTTATTCAGCTGCATTACGAAAATCAGTGTTCCACGAAAAATGTATTTCATACGCTTAGAGCAATTTATGGTCCACGTAATCGGCCCACCGAACGCACAGTTCGCTATACTATTGAAAAATTTGAAACGAAATTTTCATTATTGGATAATATGCGACCAAATAGACCACATCCAGCACGTAGTGAAGAAAATATAGCGATGGTAGGTGAGAGTGTACGCGATGACCGTGAAGAATCGAGTCGACGTAAATCTTAACAGCTTGGCTTGTCGTATGCCACAACTCGGCGTATTTTACGTAAGAATTTTGTTTTAAAAGCATACAAAATTCAACTCGTTTAAGAATTGAAAACGACCGATCTTTTGAATCGTCACCGTTTCAGTCTTTGGGCTCTTGAAAAGCTTAAAGAAGATCCACTGTTTTCGACCGAAATTTTGTTCAGCGATGATGCCCATTCATGGCTTACTGGCTACGTTAATAAGTACAATTGCCGTATTGGGGTAAAGAGCAACCCCGAAAGTTCAAGAGCTGCCATTACATCCAGACAAAACCACGGTTTGGTGTTGTTTGTGGTCAAGTGGAATCATCGGTTCATATTTCTTCAAAAATGATAACGGTCGTAGCAAATGTGAATGGCGCTCGTTATCACGCCATGATAACAGACTATTTGCTGCACAGAATTGACGCCCGTGATCTCGACATTTGATTCCAAGAAGGCGGCGCTACTTGCCACACAGTCCGCGAAAGCATGGCTTTATTACGAGAACAATTTAGTGAACATTTCATTACACGTAATAATTCTGAGCAATGGCCGCTTAGAAGATGTAATATCACACCTTTAGATTTTTTCCTTCGGGGCTACGTAAAGTCGAAAGTATAAAGGGATAAGCCAGCTAGGATAGAGCAATTGGAAGCCAACCTTTCTCGCGTAATTCGCCAAATACCACTTGAAATGCTCGAACGTGTCATCGGCCAACATTTGAAAGAAATAATATTTAAAAATAAATATCAAGAATGTTTCTTTTCTCCGAATGAATCACCCCTTATTACTATATATATAAAAATATCTAAGAATACACAATATTATTAGAGATAAATATAAATAATTGCATGCAAAGTTATTGAATGTAAGTCAGAATGAGCTAAAGCTTCAATATTCTAATAACTTTATATAATTTTATGTGGAGAAGGTTTTCTAGTTATCTTTCTCGTTTCTCTTCATTGCAAGATTTTGTTATTGCAACGTTGTTTTTTAACTCTTTTAACTCTTAGTATGATTTGAGGGATTTTTGGCGATATTGATAAACCACTAGTTAATTAGTGTTATGCATAGAAAGCATTTAGTGGAGGATTACTATATATTTAGATATTAAAATCGTTGGTGTATTTTGATATCGTTTTTGTCCAATGAGAACTTTTACTCTGGGATGTGATTACTAACTTAACTTAAAAAGATGGCCAAAAAAGCATTAAATTTGTCATCTAAACTACGAATATAACACTATGATTTATTATATATGTACATATGGGTATTAACGACATTTTCCTCACTTAAATATTATATAAACTGTTTTTGTGACAAAATTTCCAGAATGATTCCTTGAGTTGTGTGCTACAATGTTTCCATACACATATGTCCTATTTGTCACCGATTTTTAGTCATCGCTGTTCTTGACATTACAATCGCAATTAAAAGTCCTATACTGCTACTTCATCATTATTTATTACTAGCATCACATGCAAATGATGAGTTGGTCGCTACGCGTTTTAAGTAGTTAACAGAAACTCCTTAGAGAACATGTGTTTGTATGAAAAAATATATTTCGGCCGTGTATATCGTTGCTGATGGATTGATGATGATTATTAAGAAAATTTGTAAATTCAATTTCCAAAGACATTAATGTAGATAAGCAAACATAATATTGTAGGTATAATATGATGTTTGTTTATCTACATTAATGTCTTTGGAAATTGAATTTACAAATTTTCTTAATAATCATCATCAATCCATCAGCAACGATATTTTCCTAAGAAAGATTCATTATCCACACCACTTTTCAACAATTGTGTACGTTGGTATCAAGCGATTATTTGATAGGACCTTTCTTTTTGCCCTTGAGGCTAATCGAAGAACGACATCGTCGAATTCTTGAAGAACAATTCTTTGTACTTCTGAAAGATATAAGATAAATTTAGCGTCATGCAGAACAATTAGAAAGATTTTTAAACGCGTTTAGCATTCAATGAAAAGAACTTGAATTCACTTTCAACATTTATTGTAAGTTGATTTTTTATCATATAAAACTTGTTTTTTCGATTGCGTAAATTTCTTTTTAAATTATGCTTTTTATTTTTTTATATTATAGTATTTTTTACTATAATTATCCACTACGATTTTTATTTCATCGATTATGTAGTAAAACGGTTTCTGTATAAAAAGGTTGTATAGTATTTAATATTTTTTTGTTATATAGGGCGATATATAATGACTTCTTTTTAAAAATATCATCATTTCTATATTCTTAATATCACAAACCTAACTCGGGTTCGTTTCCATTTTTTCGAGCGATATTTATCCATATTCTATGCCTAAAAGAATATATTAATAATAATAAAGCATTTATTGCCCAACAGCATCCGAGGATAGTTTCACGAGCTGTGAGAATGATACATAGGTGGCGCTCTAATTGGTAAAACAAATGCACTGTAATTTAGGTTACCTATTTATATGTTTACATTCCGATATTTAGATAAATCAGTTGATTAGTTTATTTTTGACAGCTGATTGAAAAAGAAGCAACACGTCGTTTTGTTAAAATGGAAAAAGCAGAGTCGTGCGGTAATTAAATACTTCGTAATTAAGGGTATGGTAGCTACCGAAATAAAAGATGAGTTACGGGAAACATTAGGTAAATCTGTACCATCATTCGCTACAATAAGTAGATGGGTAAATGAATTTAAACATGGTAGAACAAGCTGTGTTGATGAAACGCGCTCTGGAGCACCCAAAATCGTGACTTCTAAGGAAATGATTATAAAAATCCATAATATTATTACGCAAAACCGACGACTCAAAGTGAGAGAGATAGCAGACATGGTAAACATTTCAACAGAACGCGTACATCACATTTTAACGAAAGAATTTAGCCTTTCCAAGCTTTCGGCAAGATGGGTGCCGCGATTGCTTACGACTGAGTTCACTCATTTGCGCATTTCCAATGAGTGTTTGGACCTTTATAAGCGGAATCCGATTGAGTTACTTGCGATGAAACTTGGATACACTACAGTACACCCGAAACTAAACAACAGTCAAAACAATGGTTAGAACGTGGTTCTGCACCTCCAAAGAAAGCGAAAACCACTTTATCAGCAAACAAGGTGATGGCATTAATTTTTTGGATTCAAAGGGCATTTTGCTCATTGATTACCTTCAGAAAGGTGCCACAATAAACGGACAATATTATGCAGAACTTCTACAAAAATTAAATGTTGAGATTCGTGCTAAACGGCCAGGAATGGCAAAGAAAAAGATTCTGTTTCACCAAGACAACGCTCCCTCGCATACCAGCACAGTTGCGAAGTCCAAAATCCACGAGTTGCATTTCCAATTATTACTGTATGCGCCTTATTCTCCATATCTAGCCCCTTCCGACTTCCACCTTTTTCCAAAATTGAAAACGGCACTAGGTGGAAAGAAATTTTCGTCTAACAACGAGCTTATCATCTTCGTAAGTGAGTATTTTACAAGCCTTCCGGAATCGCATTTTAGAGATGGCATAAGGGCATTGGAGTACCGTTGGAATAAATGTATTGCTCTTTTAGGAGCATATATTAAAAATTAAAAATTATTTTGTATTTAAAAAATTCGTTTTTCTTTTCCATTCTCACTACTTGTCAAACTATCCTCGTACATATACTAATAACAGGACAATTTATAACAAAAAAAATATAAAGACCAATATCATCAATATACAAACCAAAGACGCTTACATTTACAAAATTAACAAAAAGAAACTCTACATATGTTATGGTATACTAAAAGTATTTTGCAAATCCTTAGTGGAGTAACTGAATACATCGCAACTATCACCATATTGATTATATGAAGTACAAATGAATGAAATGGGAGATTTAAGTAGCATATTAGTGCGTACCGGTGGAGTAAAGAAAGTCTACACATTTCGAGTAACCAGAGGCGGCATATGAAAGTTGAATTTATTCAGAAGATCCGAAGAGTCATGCCGACCATGGATTAAACAATGTAAGAAAGACAAACAGGACACAACTCGTCTCACCTCCAACAAAGCCACGGAAAAAAAAATTGTTCAATAAGAATTCATAGGGAAAGCCCCTGCAAGGATAGACGCAATAATTTCTGAGCCAAATATACTTCAAATATCCGTTACACTCTATAGCTTTTTTTGAACTTAATAATAAGGATTCCACACAATTGGGCTATACTTCAATCTCGAATGGACAAGTGAGATATATAAGATTTTCAATGTTAATATATTAATAAATTGCCTAACATTTCACAATATGAAACCCAATATTACAAATACTGATGAAATAACGTTGATAACATGGATATTAAAAGATACCTAAATATCAAAATACACTCCCAAATCTTTTACAGCATCGCATCCAGGAACAGAAACAACCTCGTACTTATACTCCAATAAAGATTTGTTGCAGGTGTAAGATATAAATTTGTTTCTAGTACAACATTCATAATGACGGGTCAATTTATCTGTAAATCCTCACAATCAGTTCTACAATTCAAAAAAATTTTTCGTCATCTAAGAAGGGTCCTAAGTTAGACCCCTGTGGTACTGTAGATATAGTAGAACGAGGGCTAGAGAAAGATTATTGTAAAAAATTCACGACATGTAAAGTAAGATTAAAAGGTTCCGTGGTCAATGCGATCAAAAGCTTTTGCCATATCAGTGTAGAAGATGTCCACCTAGTTCTGTCGATCCAATGCCTCCGAAACATATTGGGAAAAGATGCAGAGATTTGTTATAGTGGAACACTTGAGGATGAAACCATGTAGTGCCGTCGAAACAATACTGTTCAGAAAGGAGTAAATACACTTAAACAATGCTATTTCGAACATCTTTGCCATGTTAGACATCAATGATGCCAGTCTATAATTGGCGAAGTCAGAGGCATCTCTACTGTTGGGGACATACTCATGGCAATATCCACGTAGAAGAATATGTAGATCTTTTTAAAATCAGGTTAAATAAATAGAACAAAGATTCAGACAGAACAGAACTGCAATCTTTTAATAAAAAGTTTGACACCGTATCAAATCCAAATGTTAATTTGCTTTTAATGACTTCATTGTGGTAAGGACTTTCTCTTCTGAAAAAGATACAACATCAACAAAACGATTATTAGAAAAGCAGTAACTTTTCCACTCAAAGTTGGAAGAATCACTAAGAGCAGTAAAAAGATTGGCAAAAGTATCGACATCGATTTCGGAATGTTGTAAGAAAAATCATCTTTATGCATGATACTCAATATCCTACTCTCTTCTAGAACTAACAAACGACTAAAACCTTTAGGATTCTCACATCTTCAACCTCGGCCATGTACCGCAAATATACATTTGCGACTTTTCTACTGAAATATGTAAGTATTTAAAAGCTCTTAAATTCGAATACAAGTCCGTTCTTTTATATTTTTTGTACAATTTATTCTTAAGTTTAATATTTTTAATTCTTTCATTGGAATATCACTTCGGATAAATTAATTTACTATTTCGAGAGCCTTACAGATATGTACGTATTTGTTAAAAGCATCATATTATATAAAGTCTAGTAAAAGAAATTACACACATCGTTCGTATTATCGTACGTTTTTAAAAAAGTCTAATCAATAATAGCGATTTTTTGATAAAGACTACGGGAATGCAGGTATAATATCGCACTCAAAATTGATGAAGATAGGCTCTAACACATTACCATTTGGATTTAAAACACTATTAAATTACTTAAGTTTTAATATTTCCTAAAAATTGTCTAGTGCCACCACTTTATTTCAGCTTTAATCATTATAAAAGGCGGGTAAATCAGTTACCCACAATCAACATTTTGTTAGTAGTTAGTTAATAAGTAGTAAAGAAATCTGCTAATATATCTAATTCATCAATTGTTGGTGTTCGAGACAAATACAAAACAAATATATAAAGACAGGTATTTCTAAATAAACATTTATATCCAGCTATATATAACAACTTAAACTTATTGCGCAATGCCGAAAGATCAAGCTGTTGAATGAAGAAAAAATACTTACAAGCTAGGAGGACTCCGCCGCCGCGACTCAACCTACATGAATCAAAGTACTAATGCACCGCCAGATTGAATAACATTACGGAAAATACTCGGCACTATACAAATATCAGAACTAAGCCAAGTCCCACTCAATGCGATAAAGTCACATTCACAATCACTAACGTTACACACAAAATGCCTAACTTTCCCCTAATACTACGAACGTTTTAATAGTACACATGAAATCCAATATTTCCGGGCGAACTTAGTTTTTCTTGACTATAATCAACAGTAATCGTGGGAATACAATTTACATATCTAATTTTCAAACCCGTTTCACCGTTCTTCAAACGAAATTTCAAAGATTCTCTGCACTCAACAAACAACTCCTTCTGATGGATCGTCTCGTCGTTCTTCAAATAAATTTCCTTAAATTTATTATTAGATTTAAATTTGTTTTTATGTTTCAAAGTCTCTAACGATAAACTGATTGTGAAGTGTACACGTATCCGGTTTAACTGTCTTGATCAAGTTATTGACAGTCTCGACGTCTACGTCGAAGCTATTTTTCAAGAATGCCATAAATTATAATATTATTATCTCGTTGAATGCGGTCTCTGGTTTCACAGTTGGTTGTGACTTAAGTTTAGTAAGACGGCTTTCAATGTTTCACAGCATCGATTTTATTTCGGCAAACTGATTCACTATTTTATTGCAAGAATTACAAAAGTATTTGTACACAGTGTACATGTAGATGATGTTTACAAACATCACATTGGATGAGCAAATTATTATCTTGCTTGTTAAACATCAGGAAGGTATTTGTAAGCATCGCCATGAATATATCTATTTGTTAATATTGACGGTAAAATTATAAAATTTGTAAATATGTCAAAGTAAGACGCGCAAATACGACACTGACAAACATAACCTCCGAACATTTTGAATGTTAACGAAATTATTATATTTTAGCTGTGTACTTAGAATTGTACTCAGTAGAATTAGTCCACCTACAGAAAGAAATTGAATTTAAAATTCTTGACTTATTTTAGTTTAATAAACTCCTTATTAACATTAAAGGTAGGTTGGTACAATAAAACATGCTAATCAAGTTGCACATTGACTTACTTTCTGCGTCTACTACTCTCAGAAGGAGCAGTTTTAACCTATTCTCAATGTAATTCATTACATTTAGTTCGTCGACGTTCAATTCTTTTCATGTCTTTAGGAAAATACGCTTTATCAAACTTTCCAAAATTTGCGTTTGCTAGTTTCCAGATTAGATAAAAGAAAAAAGGCGAATAAGCTGGATGTGGAAGCTGTTCAAAATGTTGTTCATGAATTTTTGCCATTAAAACAGTTGTAGTATAAATGTGTATATTAGAAAAAAGAAAAACTGGAGTTTTTTGAAATGTATTTTGTCCCATAAAAGGCATAGTATTTGTTTGTTATCGTTCCACGTTTCATCTTTTTGAACACAATCAATCGATAAGAAGATTCTCATTGATGTCCCAAAAAACAGCAGCCATAACCTTTCTGATTAAGTGCATGGTCTTCTTCAGAGCACTTGTATCAGTTTTCATTCCACTGCTTCGTTCCTCGTGTCACTTCATTTCAAGTGTAGAATGGTGTATCCTGCTTTCATCAACCGTTACTCTTAAATTAACTCTGAATTAACGGCTGAAATGTGTTCTCATTTGCATTTTTGGTCCACTGACAACAGTTGCTCCACCTATCACCAAACCACTTATATATGTGCAATATGTAGGGCCGTGGCTACTTTGCGTAATTTTATTCAATGGCCATCTAGCACTACATTGTCTTTTTCGACGCCCACTTGGTTATTCATCAACTTTGCAGGTCTAGTCTTTGATGTCCATCGTTTTATGGTTGCAGTCTATGAAGACTGGTCGCCGTAAACAGACTCCAGTTGAGTTTTGATTTCATCATTTGTTTTGTTCTTTAAAAATAGGTAGGTAATTATTGATCGGTGCTCCACTTTTTTCATGTCCCAAGATAAGCTAAAAGTAGTTCACTTCCTATTTAAATAATAAGCGTCCTTACAACCGAAATGAATGCAAATTCTGAAAGTTATATTTTGAAGAATTGCCAAAGTGAAAAACAAAAGATCTTTTATTAGTGCTGCTGTCTTCCATCTAGTTCACTAATAACTGATTCACTTTTGTACCATTTTTTGTTTGAATTACTTTATTAAAGAAAACGCTTTAACTATTTGGCACATATGTTTTATAGAGAGTTGGGAGTTGTATATTCCAATTCTTTACTTGTCGGCCACTTATTTCATCTTAAAAATTTTGACTACTAAATCTGGAGACCCTGAGGGACAATCGACATCTCCATTTCTGGAAACAGTTGATAAAGTACTTTTGTATTGTTGCGTTGGCTGTATGCAATATGACACCATCCTGTTAAAACCACATGTTAAGCAAACACATAACATCGAATTAAGGTATCGACAAATTTTCAATCATATGGAGGCATTGTTCTTTAGTACTTAGAACAATGACTCCATATTCATTGTCAAAAAATAAGATTCAATAATTCCTCGACAACAAATAGTGGACCGCATTGTCACTTTTTGATGTAAACGTAATTCTTAAATAATATGCTAATTTTTACTAACTGTTCTTTCTTAGAACACCCGTTTAAATTAAAATACAGCATGTGCCACTATGCTTTTTCCATGAAAATCAGTATTACCATTAATAAGCTGTAACATCTTATTGATAGCTAGCGGCGTGAATGATCTTGTATGAGAACAATCTCAAATTTTATGAACAATTCACAAGAAAGAGTTTCGACTGATTCTAAATTCCCGAGAATAGTGTCGAATTGATGTTGAGGAATGTTAGTCCACACTATCTCGAAAAGCAACAATGCCTTCATCTCATCTGTATCTCGAAACCGTATCTCTTTCTTAAGTTCAAATGCTATATGGTAAATAAATACTTTCGCTGGCATATTATTTTGACCCAAAATTTACTATAAACGTAATCAACAAGTGATACCGCAACTACATAAATTGTACCAAAATGACGGCCTGTCAAAATAGTAACGCATGCCTCCCCATAGAATATCTGTTATTATTATGTTCTGAAAATAATCTATGTACTTACTCAATTTAAGGAAAGATTCTATGTATATATATATAGAATTTTGTATCTAGCGTGTTCCTATTTCTGTATAAGAACAAGGCATTTGATTTTATGAATTAACTTCAATGGATACAAACTCTACGTGTTCGAGTTCCGCTTAAATTGAAAAGATATTTACGCTGTCGACATTTTTGATGAAATGTTTAACAATTTTTCATTCTATTTCTCATATTGCGTATGGTAGGTGCTTCCTCCTACTTAATATAAATCCTGATCCTTCAAAGACCATTAATGAAAAATCAATATTTATTTTATTGTCTGTCTTCCTATACTTTCTCAGACACTATAAACCGAAATATAGACGACGCTGATTTTTTTGGGAAAGAGAATTACAGATAGTTAAAGTTTTCGGCGCCGTCGATGGACCATTTATTATTTGGTAGAATAAAAGCGGCGCCGACAAGATCGGCGCCACTTGTCTGTGTCTGTTGGTGCAGACGCTCGATATGTAAGGGATTCCAGTTTATGTTGAATCTAATTCATTATATATGATGGTACTTAGATATATTTATGTCATTTGAGTCTTTTGGATATATTGAAGGCGATTTATTATTTTTTCCCCATTCAAGAAAGATATGTACTTTGAAATACTTCCAGCTAAATAGTGGCTATTGAAATAAGAACATTAAATAACACAATTATTTTTTTCTACAAACAAATAGAATATTAGATCAATTGTTTTCAGCAAATACAGAAAATAGTTGTACTATATCAATACAATACATATTACATATATATTTGGCTTGCTGTAGCCCTATTTTTTTTTTGAGAATTAATTTGTTCTATATTCGCAATTAGCCAAAAAAAAAACCAGAAAATAAAAAATATAATTTACAAAATAAGAAACTTTTTGTGTTATATTATTCTATTAGTTCATCAAATATATTATTTTAAAATTTCTAGACGAAACATTGCAATGCAATACTGTTTGAAAACTATATTATCAAATTATTGATGGTACTTACTAACTTAAATAAAGGCATAAGTAGTATACACCATACAGTAAAATCAAAAAAAGTCCGAAAATATAACTAAAGGCAAATGTGATTTGGGCCGACTAAGTAGATATGTATTACATCCATCAGTTCAGTCGCACATGATACAAGAGCCGATCAGCATTAGTTTGTTATTTCGCGAATATAAATATGTTAGGTGTTACAAATATATGTCCCTAGTAGCGACGCCACTAACTTTCACAATACTTGAGTTTGGCTCACCTTTTCTTCGGCGTACAAGTTTACTATCAGATTTACGACCGTGTTCTCCCTATTACTTTTCCCCTATACCCATATTTTGGTTGTGGCCTAATTTATATTTCTTGTATGTGTAATAAGTGCTTATTATATAATTTGTAATAACAATGAATGTGAAATATGAACTGTGCATGAAACTATGTAACACACAGGCAGTAAAAATTCGATTTTCGAAAGCATTTTCAGACACCAAAGGATCAGTTTTAATATAATGTATTTCAATTTGTGAAAATATTGTCAGAGTATCGGTACTTTATAAAATTGACTAGAAAACATTAAGATTTGGGTATACAAATTATGACAGTAATAGATTACATTAGATTATTTTAGATGGCTATCTGCCTATTCCACTACGCTTTTTTCAGAACTATTGTGGTCCTCATCATTTTCCAGAATTTCCTAGCCTTTTGCAAATTCCTGCTGACGTTAATTACAGCTATATAAGCCTCTACATAATCATGGCACTGAAATTAAAGATCTCTTAGAAGATCGGGTCTTCCTGTCGAACATCTTATTTACGTATTCCTCTGCGATGTCGACCCGCACAGATTTACAAATATCTGTAGATGATCCTAATTTATTCGCCATTTAGGCTTCTTTTCCCCATAGAGAGTTCTTGCTTTCCAAATCTAAAACCACTCACATATTTTGTTTTACTTTATGTTTTTGGGTTGTGCTGTGCACTTTTACCATACTGTTTCCACTGGTAGCAGGGGAAATAACAGTTTGCTTAATAAAAGCTTCACTTAACAGAGTAAAGTTAAAAGCAAGGACATTACACCTAGTGCCACCCAGCGGAACGTTAACTACCGTATTTAGCTATGACACGCAACCTTCGGTACGTTACCTTACACCTTAGTTTGGGTTTAATTCGGATTTTTTAATAATTCCCTAATTCACATACTTACACACCAGCTGGGAGCTCCCGAGTGCGAATAATAACAAAAAGGTTGAATAAATGAGAACTGAAAACAACTGTTTAGATTAATTAAAACAGGGTGCAAATTATTACCAAAGCTAAATTAAAACACCTGTATATATGAAACAGTATTATCAAAGTAATATTCTACCGCAAGAGTTATCAAAACGCACAAACAATGACATAATGTATTTATCTTACAAATCGACAATATGAATTTAAACGTCTATTAGCGAACTATCAGTTATAGAAATTAATTTGTAATTAATTTTAATTGTTATATAGAGTCTTCGATTGTGATTATTCATTAATGCTGGCAAAGAACATTACAATTCAATAGTGAATATTTCCATGTTAGAAGTTATATTAAGTTTTTGTTGTAACATATTTTTAATTAAAAAGATTTTACAATGTTTTTACATCCATATATTATATGTTGTTTATGGAATTGAATTAAATTAAAATACAATAGAAATTTAAAATTTTGAAAATATGAATGCTATAACCGTCGTCTAAAACTTCCTTGGTTCAGCGAGCATGTACCTTATAAGAAGATGCGGCAAGCAAATCTTCATGTCTGTTTTTGGTGAACATTTGTTGTAGAGGAGTGAATAGAAAATTAAAATATTTCGCGTTGAGTATAGCGAGCGAAGATTAGATCTGCATTATTTCTTCGGGTTGTAGTTTTCATAACTTTAAAACATCGATCATCTTTTTAATCGTTCTTTTGACAAATTTGGAAACAAGGAAGCTAAGCTTGGGAGTTCAATTGAATGTACTTAATTTACAGTAGTTTATTGGTCACAAAAAACAAACATTGTAAATGAAAGAAAATGTGCTAAAGAGAAAATGGTACAAAGTTAATCTTATAGAAAGGGAGTTAATTTCCATAATAGCTTCTAAGTATAGAGCTCGATTGTAACATTGATTTAAAAATCTGCGAATAAAAAGAGACGCAAAACCGAATGGAGAAAAAGTAAAGATAAATTCTTTTGTTTAGTTAATGTTCATTAAGGCTGACAGTATCTATAGTCGCACGATCGGTCTTTACATTGCTTCTAGGCTTTGGCAATGAGAGAAAGTTAAGATAAGCTCACCCCTCGATTTAAGTCCATTTCCTGCTCGGTTCTCTAACTTTTACGGTTTCAATTATCACCTCTCTCCGAATAGTACTATCTCTTCAGCCGGAAATAATTAAAAATGGAAATTAGATTGTTTTATTACTTAGTTACTCTTATATATATATATATATATATATATATATATATATATATGTATAAACATATACTTATATATATATATATATATATGTTTGTGTATGTGTGTGATGTGATATCTTTAAAACAAGTTGCAGGAAGAGGGTAGAGACAATTTTATTTTTAATTATCAACATAAAAATTAACATTACATTCAAAAGAATGTATCGTTTATCGACTTCATTTGCACAACGTATACGAAAGAGGTAATATAATGTTGTCTTTCAGTTCAGTTATAGATCGTGATGTATTTCTGTAGACAGATGACTTAACGAAGCTCGACAAATATAATCCAAAGTAATAAGATCTTGGTGACTAATCAACATCGGTATATTTTGAAATAATAAACCCACTGAATTTTTCTCTTATTAATTTGATTGTTCTGCTGAAATTATATCTCAACAAAGACCATACCTTCCAATTCAGGCCATAAAAAATACTACTAGTACCAACCGGCATATTTCGACATTGACAGTAATCGCAATACTGACTTCATTAAAAAAAATAAAACCCGATAATGCCACCATCCCAAAATCGACTGCAGTTCTTATATGAGTCGAATCTTATATGGATATAGTCTTTTCTCAAAATTCACCATGTTAAAGCCTGAGAAATGCCAACTTCTTATGACCAACGAGAAATAAATTGGGAGACAGTTACATTTTCACGTGTTGCTGCAATATTCTCAGTCTAACGAGCGTTTAAATGACGTACACGTCTTGGAAGATCAGCTACTGAACCAGTTACTTTAAAGTTTTGCACAGGATGCCGAATTATTCTTTTATTAGGATGATAATGTTGACCATAAAATTAACGTAAGGAGTGGAATGTATTGCGAATAGAACAATCATTTTCTTAGTAAATTTAGACAATTTGGATGAGTTGCTGAATTATATTCTAGAATTAATTTGTCAGAATTTACTAATTATAAATGTCCAAAACACATTTGACATGTTTCGCTTTCTTTACATTTAAAGAAAGCTTCTCAAATTAATAAAATAGTTCATTAACTATTTTATAAAATATTTCTTTTTCACATTGAGCACATGATTTATATTACACTATATCCAAGCATTCTGGATAAGTTTGACCTTTGTAAACAGAGACCACTATGTTGTATCTTTTACTCTTTGTCTTGTCAATTGTAATATTTTTAGTCGGCATAAGGGATCAATTTCTTCCTATTCTCATCAATTATTAGTTGGCAATATCAAGTGCTTTTCATAAATTTTAATCGTATTTGCAGCACTTAATGTCCAACAAACTTTCAGAGGTAGCACTGTATATATATAAACATGACAATTGCAACTAATTCTTATACAAGCGCGCTGACCTTCAAACACTTTTTTGGTTATGATTTACATATATAGGTAATAATACTGACATCTTTGGCTTAGAGTGAGGAAACAATACTTGCTTTTACCACTATTCCCTAAAGGCGTCCACTGTTTCAAACTTTTCAGAACGAAAGTGACCACACTTTCCCACAAAATTTGAAAATCGACTGTGTACATGCTGTTACGAATTTTGCAATATAGACAACACAATTTTCAGATTGGAAAGGAGAAAAGAGTTTGGGTGGGCCACATCTGGTGAATAAGCTAAATACGCATGTTGTTCAAAATGTAGTTTTTGAATTTTGTCATTAAAGCATTAAACCTGAACTGCGAACACATGCATTGTTCTGAGAAAAAATCTCGCGCTTCTTCTTTAAGCAGGGCCTCTTGCGTTATATCGCATCGTGCTGTTTATCTAGAAGGGTTTAATAGTATTCGTTTGTTATCGTTATACCTTTCTGAAGATAATCGATAAGAAGAATCCTATTGCAGTACCAAAATACAGCAACCACAACCGTTCCTGCCAAGTATTTGTCGGAAAATAAGTGCCAACCGCAGTTCATTGTTTCGATTATTGCTTCATTTCGGATGTGTATCCATATTTCGTCAACCATTATTATTAAACTTCAAACGTCGAATAATGTCTGAACTTACCTAAATTGAGGATTGAATTGCGTTCTCGTTCACGTTTCTAATTCAAAGTTGACAAGTTCGGCACTTACCTTGTACATAATTTTCTAATACCCAATTTATTATGCAAAATCGGAACCCCTAACCCTTTGACATATGCACAACTTCTGCTACTTTGCATAATTTATTCGACGGTCATCTACTACCGTATTATGTACTTTTTTAATAATTTCTGCAGTATCCTCAACTTTTGGTCGTCCATTGCGTTGTTTCTCAAATATACATGCAAAGTCCGATTACATTTAAACTCAGATGTCCATCGTTTTATGGTTGAAATAGATAGAAATTGTTCCTCGTAAACAGACTCCAGCTCAGCTTTGTTTTGTTCTTTAAAAACAAGAACTTAATCACTAATAGGTATTCTCTTTTTTTCAATGTTTCAAAACAAGCTAAAAATAATTCACGTTCTATTCAAATAGTAAGCATTTTATCACAGGAATGAATGTAAAAATTCATAGTTATGTTTTGAAGAATTTCCAAATTAACACAAAGGTTGCTTATTGCTGTCCTCTTTCGTCAAAATCAATAATAATAGCAAATTAAGCTACTACTAGTTGTTTAGTAAAATTTACTAAAAGAAGTGATAGTGTACATATATGCATATAACATATTCTTAAGAAGATTAAACATTTATACATTTGCAAACTATCGCTTTATAAAGTAATTGTAATCTTTATACATTTGATCTCATGTAGAAATATGAATGTTCAAATTAATCAATTAATAATTTTTGTTGTTATTGCCACCAAATCATTAAAATATATTCGCAAGACCATCTAAGCAAGATATTTTTTCGGGAAAGTTATCTTAATATTTATCTACAAAAGATGAATATTAACTGACATAGAACCTATAACATATTTTAGACATTTATGGAGCAACAAATTATTAGTAACAATAGTTACTACTTTTTTTCCTTCTACGAACATTTTCTTCAAATTATTTTACAAGTTTCTTCAATAAATTGAGTTATTTTTTATGATAATTTAAAATCTGCTAATATCTTTTTGCCGGTACCTACCTAACAAATTTCCATTTTATTTAATATTACTGCTATTGCCTCTTTTCGAGTAATATAAAACCACGAAACAGAAATTAAATCCTTTAATCTTTTAAATCAGCTAACAAGAGCTCACACTATGCGTCCAAAAAGAAACAGAGATCAAATTTGTAATCGACATCTCAAAAATTTACATAAAACTGTGTGTGATGATTTTTGCTTATCACCAGTCTTATTCACATGGCCATTCACATATGTTCATTAGGAAATGAAACTAGTATTTAAAAATAAAATTGATCTAGTAAATAGCTTTATATGCTGCGTAAAACCAAAAATTTTATTGCAGATAAAAATCAATTAATTTTAATTTAGTAAAAAGATAATAATTAAAATGATATTAGCTCATTCTGTATATATTCTTGTTACATTTCTGATTCACTTTCTTACAATTAATCATATTCGATATCTGTGTAGATAATTATATATTATTTTGCTTAAACCCAGAACTATAATAATATATCTCTAATTATATAGTTAACGCATTCATCAACATAAATATCTCATCAATCATCGCACATGTATAGTAAAATGAAATAATTGTCACCGCACCAGTCCGAGATGATCTCATAAACGTAATGAGAAAGTTGTTGAACGCTTCATTAGTCTTCATTACTTTGATATTTCGCAAATTTAGATTGACGCACCCATTCTGACGAGCGAGTGCAACATTACGAACTTTTAATTGTGAACACAGTTGGAATCGAGCGTTGAATGTTAAGGAAGCTATCTACTGCATAGCCAACAGCGGTAATAATAAGCGTTCGGAGAATCTGAACTATCGTTCAGGGGGTTAAATCGCGACCCCAGGCCATGATATTGGCGCTTCGGAACGGGCAAATATTTGAGAAGTCAACATGCGCACGGACGAATCCATCTTCTAAGTCAACAACTACTTCATATCGGTGTTTAATACCAACTTCATCGCCGCTTCCACTGTTTCTTTATGAAATATGCTAAACATGAATACGTTTCAAAGTTGCTTTAGACATTTGATTTTTATCAACAAGGGACTACTTGTCAATAAAAATTTATTAAATAAAATAATTGCTCTTAAAGTTGTATATTTCACTTATAGAATATGGATGTCCTAGAAATACTATACAGAATGTAACAAAATAAACGTGCTTATTTTGTTCTCCTTACAATTATCTTATGCCTTCAACATTCAACAAAAACTGTCGTTTAAAACGGCTTTTCTCATTTGACTTCTTTATGAGGTACTTTGAAATTTCTATATTGCAATTATTTTCTTTAATTACTCTGAAAGTTACATGTGCATACACAGTCTGTCGCAAAGAAAACCAAACCTTTTTATAAATAGTAATTCTTATTGACGCCATCTATTTAAAAAAAATGTGTCGTTCACCAATTTTATGTCAAAATATCATGACATTTGCATCATTAAAAGCAGAGAAATTGCGCATAAAGTAACAGTGTGTATTTTGCATTGATCGAAAAATGAATTTCGAACAAAAAGCAAATATCAAGTTCTGTTTTAAATCGTTTACTGAAACGTTTAATTTAATGTAGTTGAATGATGAATATGGTGATACGTGTTTATCACGTACGAGTGTGTATGAGCGGTATAAACGATTTAAACACAGTCTTACGGACGTACACGAGGACGAACATCCTTCTGCAAAAAATCTGTGGTTACGTAAAGTAACATCGAACTTGTGCGTGAATTTATCAGAAATGAGCCGAAATCCTCATTGCGATATCTAGGAATTGACTTAAATATTTTCAAATATTCAATTCATCGTATTTTGACACAGCATTTGAGACTGAGAAAGGTGTGCCAGGTTTGTACCACACTGATGATCAAAAATTGCTCCGAATTCAACATTGTATAGACTTGATTAAAGACTCAAAAAAGGGCGAAAACATCAGATATTCTATTGTAACTGTCGATGAAACGTGGTATTTTCAATATGATCCAGAGACTAAGCGTCAAAGCTCTGAATGGAAGCATCCAAGCGAAGAAACACCGGAAAAAGCCGTTTTGAGAAGGCAAAAGTGAAAACAATGTTGGTTTGAGTTTGTACCAAGTAGTGAAACAGTCAATGCTGTACATTATCTTGGTGTTATGAAGCGCCTTTTGGCGCGTATTTGTCATGTGCGCCCTCAATATCGTGAAAATGGTAGCTGGCGTTTTTTACATAATAATGTACCATCACATCTCTTGACCCTTATCACTGATTTTCTAACTACAAATGGCATTTTAACTATCAATCATTCACTGTATTCACTGGATTTGACCCCCTATGATTTCTATCCATTCTCCAAACTACATTTGCTGATGAAAGGACAGCGTTATGCCGCCGTTGAAGCCATTGAAGAGGCGTCGACAGCGATCTTGGAGGACATCTCTAAAGATGAACTTAAAAATTCATTCGACATGTTAATAGTGTGGTAAACGTTGCATTGAAGCTGAAGGCGACTACTTTAAATGAAATAAATGAATTTTCCAAAATAGTAAGCTTTTGCTTTTATTTTAAAAATGTTCGGTATTCTCTGGGACAGACAGTGTATATGTATAATAGCATATTTAAATACGTTTCATAAGATATAATTTTTGTGCACGAATTCTAGTCTAAGAAACGGATGGCTTCCGACATGTTTTTGAAAAATGAATGTTCATGAAACGTGTATTTTATACTGTTTTTTGATTTCTAAACGCTCGAAAAGCTTTAAAGAAATAGATTAGATTGATATGAAAATTTTAGAAATTTTGATTTTGAATATATTTGAACAAAAGTATTAAAAGTTTTTAATATCTGACTCTGTTTTTTTAACAATTTACGTACTAGTAATAATAATAGTATATGTTTTCTCTGTCTTTAATACGGGGAACACGGAGAACATTGGCAACCCATAAGTTATTGTTATGCCCGCGCTTATTAATAAGTAATAATAGAATTTCAGGTGTGTCTCCTTTATTCTTTCTATAATTTTTACACCATCCAACCAGAAAATAGGTTAGTAATATATATAGTTGTGTCCACTAGAGACACATTTTCTTTTTAGTGCATTGTATGATTTTAATAATGGATGTTCTGGCCTGTTACGAACTCATAGGCCTTCAAAATCAAACTAATACAAATTCACCAATTTATTTTCAGAATGTTAAATTCAAATATTCTAATAATAAACAAGAAGTAGCAATCAATTTGTGAATACCCACACTTCTGATAAGAAGATCTGTCAGTCAGCGCTTGGGCTAATATTTTCAAATACTTACCTGTTGGTTGGCTATATGTAATAATTATTTCTTGATGCTTTTTTTTCTCAAAATGTAGGAAGTTAAATTACATAGCGAGTAAAGTATAATCCAGAATAACGAATCCTAAATTTCAACTTACCCATCCTTTTAATTGCTCTTACTAATTGCCAATCATCACAAACATATATGTGTATAATCGAAGCTTGATTCGCGCATCCAAACCATTTTACGGTTTACTAGACATATACTATCATTTAATAAATGTATACGTGTATATTTCTAAACCAAATTTTGTTCAAATATTTATTGTGTTGAGAATAATAAATGACAAAAAAGTATTATAATAAGAAAGCAATAAAGCTTTGTACCGTTTTTGCCGAACTCTAACAAAAAAATTGTTTTTTTTTAAATTTTGATCAGTTTAGTTTAGTTATTTGATTGTAACAGTCGATAGTATAGATTAAGGTATTAGTTTGTATTTACCGCTAGTTAAGGGGTTTTGAAGTTTGAGGTCGTGCCATTGAACTACATAAGGCGTGTATTGCATTTCATGCAATCACTTAGCGGATGCAAGAAATCTGGCCATAGTTATTTATTGGGGAGATTGATGGTAAAAAGGTAATCAATATCGTAGAATAAATCATTTAAGTGCTCAATTCTACATTTAAAAAGTTTTGCAACCTTTCACTTCACAATATATGTATCTAATGCCGCGATTACAATTCTAACAAGAGCCCAACATCAATAGTCTTTATTGGTCCAAGCGGTCGCCAGACCCGTCGTGAATAGAAAATACCTGGAGTATGATAGGCCGAAGTGTTGATAGGCTTCCTAAACATTCAATTAATTTAAAACAGCAGAACATGCCCTAGAAATTGCTGGGAATGAGAATCCACAGGAGTCAATAAAACGTCTTATTTCCGGGCGAATAGCATAATACATGTCGTTTAAATAAAGCAGCAACTTGTTAAATTTTGTGTATGAAAGGTATAAATTTTTGAAGAAAATCTAAGCATTTATCAATAAGATAATATTTATAGACAATTCGGTTTAAAAATATGTACTTTTACCAAATTATTCGCTTTTTGTAACATAGTATATATGTCTGTTATAATAAGCTGGATACTCGTGTCTACCAGACATGGGCCGGACGTTGTAGAGAGACAGTTGATACGAGCGGCTATATGAATCGGACATACATATTCGGGATCAATCTGTGGAAGATAATTATTAAATTTAAGTAACAAATTGAAAATACAACACTTACAAATATAAGTAAAATATATAATAAATTAAATACTCTATCTTAGGAACTTATGTAGCTTTCTGTGTTGAATTGTGTTGGAGTTATCAGTAGTTTTTTCCATACTTAATTCCATTTTTTTCTATCACTTATTAACTGCTATATCTTCTCATTTTATTTCTCTTTTCTCAAATATTTTTTCCACTTGATCTGTCTCTTTTCTTCTTTTTCCCATTTCTCTGACCTCGAGCATTTAATTAATTAATCTGTTTTGATCTCTTCTTATTGCATATCCTAACCATCATAATTGACCTTGTTCTAATATTATTTCGATGAGGACTATGCTTAGGTTGTCTCTCAACACTTGGTTTCTAATTTTATTCTTTTATCGTTTCTTTATATTCTTCTTAAGAATCTCATATCCATACTTGTTAACCTATTTTTCTGTTTTTGCAATGTCTAAAATTCACAGGCATATGTCAGTGTTGGTTTATTTCTTTTGTAAATCTTCCTACAAAGTTGGTCTCTTTGCTATCATCTGTCTTTTAATATTTCTTTCTCCGTATCTATGAAACAAGCTTGTAACTGCCTTTTAGTTTTGATTGCCTTCTCAGAGAGTTGCCTAAAAATAAATATCTAATCACTGGTCCCTCATTCCTTTCCGATGCTGCTCTGACTTTCCTCTAGGGCATTATTTAATCTATCCCTCATTTTGTGTTCTATTATTCTAGCAAATATTTATATTAGTAGAGTGTAATATATACTACTAAGTATTTATCTCTCTAAAATTTGAGCAGTTCATCTGATTTTTTATACGAGGGTAGCCGTTTATATTTCGGGAACTGGCAACACTGTCACTGTTGCCGCAGATCTAATGATTGCATCGTGAAGTTTGTCATTTATGACAATATATTTACCTTGACATTTTATTATCCGGTCGCTATTTCTATTGTTGACAGTAACTTGAAAATTTTATGTCTGCGGAAAAATGGAATTAACTAATTAACAATTATTTTTCATAACTTTCGGCTCATCTTGGAATCCCCACGCAGTCGACTGCTGTTTACTATTGGGCTCATACGTATAGATCCAAGATTCATCGCCTGTCACAGATGAAGCTTGGGTCTATACGTATGAGCCCGATAGTAAACAGCAGTCGACTGTGTATATTCCAAGATGAGCCAAAACCAACAAAAGTTGTTCGCACTCGAAGCACATCAAAGCAAATGGTCGGCTGTTTTCTTGAAAAAACCGGTCACAACAGTGTTGTAGGACAGTCAATTCGGAATGATACACAACTATTTGCTTGCCAAAAGTTTTTGAAGAAATAAGAAAAACAAATCGAAAATAACATATCATTATCCACCATGATAATGCGAGCTCTCAAAAGTCGGTTCAAACAATTGAATATTTGACCGGGCAAAACATCCAATTGATAAGCCATCCGCCGTATAGCCCTAATCAAGTACCCTGTGATTTCTTTTTGTTCCCACACGTGAGGAATAAACTTCGTGGTCAACAGCATTTAAAATTCATATTTTGGAGATATCGCCTTCACAGTGGCAGCAATGCTTTTCGGATTGGTTTAAACGAATGCAAAACTGCATTGATTTTCAAGGAGAATATTTTAAAAAGCAATAAAACTATTTTCGATAATAAAAATTTTTTTTGTTTGTTATTCTTGAAATATGAACGGCTACCCCCGTATATTAGTATTCAGTATTCAGTATTATAATGCTCATTTCCTAGTCTAAAGGCACTTGCTTTTCATTTTTTGTTTTGTTTTCTCTCATCGTTCATGTATTTGATCAATTTCTACCCTCACGTCATCATGTTCAGGTGCTTTTCTATTTTCATTATCTGTGTTGCTTCTGTTAGTTCTATTTCTGTTATCATTTCTGTGTATCCATAATTTTTCTATCACATGTTGTTTCTGATCTCTATTTTGCTTTTTATTTAAAATTTCGTTTTCTTCTTCCTCTAATGATTTTGAGGGTATTCCCTCCATCTTTCTAAGATTTATTCTTCGTTTGTAAAAATATTTTCATTTTATTTTTTCTGTTCTTTAGTATGTTTGTTTTTTCGTTTTATTCTTACATTCTTAATTAAGTGCACTGTACAACAATTTTTGATTTTCACTGAGTGTTAGTTCATTTCCAAATTTTATCCGTTTTTTGTCAGTACTATCCTTTATCATATTCTTAAATTCAGTTCGTTTCTATTCATATTTGTCACAGTTTTCTTATCCATTGTGTATCCGTTCCAAGATTGTTACCTTTTACTGTTTTTTCTATTTCTCCTGTCCACCACGCTGCTCTTTTCTTCGAGTTATTACTTATTCTTGTAATGCCATAACTTTCTTTTGCTGCTTTTATTACATTTTATTTCAATCTCTTTTCTATAGTTTGGTATGTTACTCTAGTTTTTATATATCTATTCGATTGTCCGTGATATTTTTCTTTAACTTTTTCTTCGTTTAGTCCATAGACTCTAGTTTCTTCCTTAATTATATCTCTTTTACTTTCTCGTCGTGTCTCACATACTGTCTTCAAGTTCATCTTAACTAGATAGTGGCCACTGCCTATTTTTGCACTCCTTTTCACTTTTATGTTTTTACCAGATTCCATATGTCTGTATTAACTAGGTAGTACTTTATAATTGAACATTCTTCCTGCTTCTAACTTTCCTTGTATAGTTATGTTCATCTTTGATGTACACTTAATTACCTATAGATCATTTTCAACGCAGATTTGAAATTCGAGTCCTATTATTGTTTCTTATGTCTTCTTTGTTTCTGCCAACCATCTTTCTAATCATAGGTTATTATTTACTACTCTACATTTAGGTTTTCCATTACTCTTATCACTCTCACTTACCTTATCTACTATCTTTTGTAGCTCTTCAAATAATCAGTTTTTCTCAGAATTTTCTGTAAAATCTTTTAGTGCCTGTAATTCTATAAAGTGGTATTTTTCATGTATGATTAACATCTGCAGTATTATAATTATTTCGTTCATTATTTTAGCATTTAAAATGTTATTTGTATAACCTGGCTTATTTTATCAGTTTCTTTACTTTTGATACTTCTATTATTTCATATACCTACATTATGTTTTCTTTTTATCTTCATTTTATTGTTCAATTCGTTTCATCCTTTTCCGTTACATGGTTATTCTAATTGCTATGCTTACATACTTATGTCTGAACTGCTATTGGTTTTTTAAATTAGTCTTATGTTTACATTAAAATTCTGGTCCTTGTTTCTCATTATTCCACACTCATTCTTTATTTTCAATAAAAAATTTCCAAAATTAGATCTGTAATTTTTCACCTGCATCTCTTTCTTTCTTTGCTTTACTACGACTCTTTCTACAACTTCTTACTTCTAGTTCCACCTCCATATTATCTGGCATAAAGTTTTGAATTTATTGTTTCATTTTCTTCAGTCTTTTTTTTGTAAATCCAGTCCTGTAATAATCACGTTATTTCTTCTTCTTTCTTTTTCCAATTTCTCCATTTTCTCATTCAGTCCAAATACTTCCTCTTTCCTACAGATCTATTATTTCTTGTAAATTCTTCTTTCGTCCCTGTCAAATTTCTTTTATCTTCTTCAGAAGTTCTTTTATTACTTTCACCGGTTTATCCATCTGTATATTTTCTTTGTTGGTACGCACTTTATTAATTACTTTTTGTTGTTCCATAAATACCACTGTATTTTTAGTCGTTTTTCAATTTTTACACTTTTTAATTACACCAGCTTTGAATTTCTTAAACTGGATCTACTATCACTTAAAACTTTTTTGGCTCTTCTTTCTTTATTACAATTGAAATCACAATGTCTATGTACTTATTTATTCTTGTGCTTTTATATCGTTTAACTGACTTCTATATAACGTGCTAGGACCCGAAGTTATTCATCGTCGCTTTATCAATCACGACCAATCACCTTAATTCCAAGAAGAAAAAAGAAAATACTTATAACAGTAATTGGTTTGCATTTTACATTATGTTTATTACGTGCTCCATTTTTTCTATGACCATCACCTCTTTGACTCATTGTAATGGATGTAAAATGCAAACCAATTACAACAATATTTCTTCTAAATGTTATATTTCATCTTGTTTAAATTTTATAATTGCTTAGTCGGAAATGGAAGAAGATATTTACTTGATAGTTGCAAGAAATAATTTGAGATGCTGTTTATTGGAAGTGTTCCTGCAATTGATACTATTAAAACTGTACAAATACAAAAGTTGAAAGTTTGAACGGTTGCGCATTTACATATATGGATCCGTGCACAACAGCGGATATATTTTTTTATATTCCTGGTTTATCGATAAATTAAAATCACAATGGCTATGTTATAGAAAATCCATCCGATGTATTTCAGCTTTACCAATTATTCTAAAAAACTGAATATTATTCTAAAAAACTGAATATTATTCTTGAAAGAACTACATTTGCTCACTGCATTTAATATTATTAAATAATAGATAAAGATCAATTTTCAAAGATCTAAATAGAAATACCATTCTTAAAGCCATATATACCATGAAATCAAATTCTATAAATTTCAAAGAAATACGGAAAATTTTGGTACGACTGTACTAAGCAATTTGCATTGAATTGAGATTGAACGCACGGTATTGTTGACGAACAAGGAAGGAGCGTGGCTTTCAACTAGAAATCATTTTAAAGCTTTCTGCTTTACCAAACGTTTCTTTTACAACCCCATTTCCACCCTTTCAGCGAATAAAATAAATGCAATACACTTCCAATTCCGCCTGACAGTAGGTTGTGCTCGCCTGCTCCTACATGTGCGTTTTATTTATTGCATCGTCTCTGTGGCTGAATTAAATTATATAACAATGTGTATTATTACAAGTATTATTTTTAGGTACCCTTATTCCTTTTTAAATGTACGTTTTAAATATCGAAATTTATAAAATGTTTAGGTGTATTCTAATTAATTTGATTCTGAATAATTTACGTAGTGATGCAAAATGTTATGTACTGAATGTGATCCTGGTCATACTTAATGTACTTTTAGGTTTAATGTATAAAAAAATAATTTCATTAAGTCTATTATTTTAGAAGGTGAGAATGGATTAGATTAGGATACTAAGCATTGTTTTATTGAAAGTGTTTTACGCGAAACATCATAGGAAATAAATTTAAGCCTACTTGAAGAAGAATTATATAAGAAAACCTACAGAAGTGACAAAATGAATAATAAAAGCTAAAAGCTATGCCAGATGGGTGCTATTTCGCAATGCTTACATTTATTTGACCTAAAAACATTAGTAATGAGTCGATTTCAAGATACCTTTTTATGATTGTTGTACTTCATTTCGAGTTCTTTCAATTCGCTTTTGCGATGTTTATCATATAATATCTTGGCGTTGGTAAGTTGGTAAGCGAGCATATTGACACCATAGTGTATTTAAGAATTTTTCTGCAGAGCATCGAACGATGAAAAAGTCTTATGGTGATGCCCATTGAAAAAATGGTTCGCAATTAATATTTAAAGACGATCGTGAAAACATGGTAGACAATAAACGCCAAAGAAATGCATAAATGGAACAACCACTAGCGAATAAAAAATTTCTACGAATTCACAATTCTAAAGACATCGTCAGGTATACAATAAACAATGGAAATATTATCTAGAGTGTCATAATAAGTGATAAACGTAATGGTTTTAAGTTGATTCTGAAACAAAATACCCAATGTTTAACAAGAGAAATTAGTTTGTAAAACTCAAGAGTGAAGATAATATTCATTTGCTTCAATGTTTCACAAAAAGTTTGTTCCAAATTGTGAAACACCTCTGTATATACACGCGGTATTCGGTTTAAATACACTTTTTACACTTTAATGTACTAGTTCATTTTTGACTAAAATTAATTTTTCTTGTTAAACTATATACTATTTCACCAAAGCTGGCTGACAGTGATTATTTTCTTTATTCTCGACTTCATTTCGTAAGAAAAGAAAAACGATATAACGACATTACTAAAATTCAAAATGCAACAATCAGACAAAAGCTTTTGCATATCTTTTAAAAGATATCCAAAAGCTTTTCTAAGCACCAGTTAAACGTAAAAACCATGATATTCATTTAAACGCAGACATTTTGAAAAAAATAAATGCAGTAGCTCGAAATGGACAAGTATGCATGGGATATAAGTACATGTTATTTATTAATTAAGTCCTACATGAGATATTGCTAAGATTCAGTAAGAAAGTTTCTTATTACATATAAATTAACGGTTTTACATTCACATAAATATGGCCCTTAATTTATTTATACTTCGTATACTTTCGTTACGTTTCAGGAGATCACTTTTCTTTAAAAGCAGGGAAAAATGGTTATTTGCTAGGTACAATAATATGAATTTTTAAATGAAAATACAACACATTAGTGAAAAGTATCTAATACTAATTTTGTTCTATGGTAGGAAGTAGTTATATCCATTATATGTTTAAATTAGTAATAAACAATATGATAAATTTAAATAATAATAAATGTATATTATATATATATATTTAATGACATTCTCGTAAATATATTTGTCCTATCGGAAATGATCGAATTGCATAAAAAATATAATGTGGAAATATTATATTTAGTACAAATGTAAAAAATGTAAAATTATTTTATTTCTGTTATAAAACAAGTAAAACCTAAATTTTACAGATTTATTTTAGGTTTTTATTTTGTACATGAACCGTAGGATTAGTGTTAAATTGTTCGTTCCAAATTCGTAACTTTAAAATTGACATCGACATTATTTAATACGGAAAGCTTTCACGGCCATTAATGCCATTGTTTTCGATTATGTGCTGGTACCCCTTACGAACATGTCGACAACCGTTTCCCCTAACGATGGCCGACTACTACTGTCACTGCATTTCTCGTCATCGACGGGATTACCAGAGGTTTGCACGTCATTTAGCGAGAGTCTCTTCATTCTTGATTGCCGAAAAACCCGACAATCCCTAATGATTGCAGTTATATAATACCTTTCACTGAAAAATTTCCTTTATTCTGACTAGCTCAATATGACAGAAATTTTGACGATACGTAATATAAATTCATTTTATATTATGTATTGTTCTCAATCTTTCAGTATACAGTTGAATGATTGAATGGAAACAATAAATGCCTTATTTGGTTGGAAAATATTTTTAGCAAGTATTTTATTTACACAACTATGGGTGATATTTTGAACAAAGAGAAGAAGATATGATACTAAATTAAGAGAATATTTTCGGAATATGATTAATATTGGCTTTCAAGAAGTGTAATTTGAATATCTCAATATAATAAATAATAAATATATATAATAAATCAATATAATATGCAGACAAAAAGATATTCAGGATAAGGATGACAACAAATAGTTAAGGCGGCAGGAGCGCCTTAGTGATAGGTGACGACAATATTATTGTTTATGATGCCTGTAGGAAAGAAATTTAAAAAACAGCAATTTGATAACGAGCAAACAACTGTATACAGTAAAAACCGTAATTGAAAAAAAATGAAGATAAAATAACAATTAGATAAGTTCAAAAATCTTTTTAGAAGATTTAAAAATCTACATCAAAAGAAGAAAAAACATTCATTTCATGACAGATTTTCAGTTTGTCATTATTCATGGACTGGGTAGAACATTTTGAAATAGGAGAAAAATAAAATTAAATTCCACTCCACAGTCCAGCTTCTACAAATGTATAGATTTATATAATTTTCTCTACTCCTAAAAATCTCGTATGTTAAAATATAAAATACGAAATTCTTTAACACGTTTTAGTGATTAAGGAAAGACAAAGTCAGTTTTACTACTTTTGTTTCAATTTTAATATGAAGTACTTAACAACATTGAATAAAATTATTATATATGTATAATTTCATTTCTGCCCAACAGAAGAAATCCAAATAGGATAAAAAATTCTACACTACTATATGACAAAATACCATTACAAAAAATATGCTTATTAAATTTATAAAAAAGAAAAAATACTATCAAATAAGAAATAAGCATTTTCAGAGGCGTGAAACTGCGAAGCTTTACGTAAGAGCTCTCGGTGTTTGGAGGACAAAACTTGAATGGTATCTGACAGCAATCCGTGGCACTAATAAATTTAGTTGAGATAAGTAACATTGGTGAATCAATCTTATTATGTAGCAAATTCGCCAATAGCGTGAAAGTTAATACTTCCACGCTTTGCCTCATGATTAAATCTGCATAGTCCATATCTCTACCAGGATAGATGCTATTCAACTTGTAACTCGAATACTTGAAAAATTTCTCCTGGATGCGTTGAATTTTATTTGTATGCAACTCATAGGTTGGAAACCAGACGTACGCGAAGTAAAAGGAATTACTTGTGCTAATGTTTGTGAAATTGCGAGACATTCTAATGATAAAACCCAATAAGCTAATCACTGAACCTGTAATGCTGGATAAATATTCGTTGAAAGTCAATGTTATATCATGGTCCTTGGTAGGATTCCTTTTTTTAATAATATTCTTGCTTATGTAATAAAGAGAGTTTAAAAAGTTGATCTTCCTTGTAAATATTATAACGCAGCATTTAGATATTTTTAAATTTAATTTGTTAGTAAGATACCAATTATGAATAGTATTTAAGTTGTTTTGTAATAATTCTACGCCAGCTATATTCTCAATGTTATGATATATTTTAATAACATCCGCGTAAGCCAGTACATTACATTCAAGAGATGTTATTAGATCATTAGTAAATAAATTAAACAAAACTGGATCAAGGTCCGAATCCTAAGAGGCTCCAGATGTTGAATGAAAAAGTCTAGATTTGCATCCATTAAGTCACATAGTTTTCCCTATCTAACAAGTATAACCTCAGAAACTCGATCACAGTATTATAAAACTCAAGAACGACAGCTTCTACAAAAGTGAAAAGTGATCAATGGTATTGAACGTACGTCTGAATTCGTATAAATAACATCTAACTGACCACTATCATCTAAGGTTTCAGCTATATCTAGGATTATAGAGCATAAATTGTCAAAGTAAAGTGATTCTTTACAAACCCATGCTGAGATGAGAAAATTAATGAGAGACATTTAAATGAGATGATTTTATATAGGACGGACTCGAAAATTTTAGCAAAAACAAATTATTGTTATTGACTTATAATTACCAATATCAGTGTTATGTTAGTACCCTTTTCAAAGACAGATTCTTGACATTTTCCAAGTTCGAAGGAATAAAGGTGACTGTATAGATAGATAACAAGTGGGTGCACGAAAACATTAGCACAATCCTTAACCAAGTAAATAAAATATCGTCATCTTCGGTGGCACACTTACTTTTAACTTCCCTAATGACCTCAATGATGCCATCCCGGGATACACAAGAAGCAATGATAGCTGCATAACCAACTTCGAATTGACAAAAACTAAAATTGAGAGAGATCCTTGACCATCCTCACCTGTATGTCTCGTACGTAATAGACAATTCCGCATAATTCTTTGAAGTACAGTTTTGTAATAATAACAGCCAGTAGCTTTCCAAAAGTCTCATTCAAAGAATATTTCTGTATAGCACAGAAGAATCCAAAACAATAGTTTTGTATAAAAAGCAGTCAGACACTCATCGATATTAGTAAAACCATCAAAGAGAAAACCACTCAACTTAAAGTAGATCCAAGTATAATTTTATGACATTAGTTTTTCTAAAGTTGTGTGTGTAACATTGAACCACACCGCAGGGTGATGACGGTCTTCAGCAACAAAAAAAATCAGAATCAATCAGAATCATTCATCGAAGTAACAATCCGGAAGAAGAAGGAATAGAAAAAGATTTAGAGACGTCATGAAAGAAAGCAGATGTTCCAAATTCACGTTGGATTCCACATCAAGGTAGGCGTGGTTTAAATTGGGTGGAATATACACTAGAATGAGAGAATACGAAAGCTGGTCAGTGTCACAATTGCGTAGAATAAGATCAATCAAAGGAACCTGCAATTTATTGGAAGAGACGTCAATTATTTCGTATCTAATTTCAGCACTAAGAGCAATGGGAACAACACCACCAAGAAATATACCAGTAATATGCATATTTGAATTATTATTAGAATGGAGAAAAAAAATCATTGTTGTAGATTGAATCGAATAATAGAGTCTCAGTTAACAATATTATATCATATGGAGAAGAAGAGCTTAGTTTATATAAAATATCTTTTTTACAATTCGAGTGTCTGACATTTTAATAATAAAAATAGATAGGTCGGGCACATCTCGTTTAACGAAGTCACTATTTTTGGAATACCGTTCCTGTATTTTATTCTTATATTGGCCTCACCCTGAGAGAATCGATCAAGTAACTCTGCCTTTACACTTTTATAAAATTTGGCTTGAAAATAACCACAGCTGAAAGTCTGCTAGATCTTTCCAACTTCTTTTGATAAATCTACGAACGTCATCTGCAAAAGATAAACATACTCTGGAACGGCCTCGGTTTCGTCGTATCTACCCAAACCGAAGTCCGACTCAGCTTAATCCTCATTTAAAACTTCGCGTAAAATAGTCGTATCAGAAATTGTATGCCGTTCCTTAGTTTCGCAATGTACATCTTTGGTACCATATATGACCACTATATCCATACAGCGTTCCCACTCCATAACTTCTGTCCTCTTGCAGACACGCTATTGCAGCTCTTAACTCCATAAAGTCAAAACTACTTTCAAACAATTTTGCATGACTAAAGCAGACCACAATCACTATTATTTTTTTGATTCCGTTCTGGAAAGCTCAACGCACGTTGCTTTGAATACATTTTTTCATATGCTGCAAGAGTCACAAGCCTCGTCTCTAAATGATTTAGAACAACAATGAGAAACACCGCTCATGATAACTAAATGTTAATTAATTAAAAAATAATAAAATATTAAATAACAAAAGAATAATTAAATATTAAATAACTAAAGAATGGAGGAAAAACAAGATAACCTATCCGCGCTAACGAGGTTGCGGCAACTTCCAGACAAACAAGACTAGGCCAAGAGTAAACACAAATATAGGAGTGTACTAAGAAGACTAGTGTACCTATTAAACAACATCTAAGATCTAGACAAAATCGCCTTCTAGATAATAAAGAAATACTAAATCAAATACGAGTTCTGATTATCAAAAGAATTATCATCCCAACCTTAACATGCACATCAGAATCATGGACAATCTCGGAAAAACATAGTAGCAAAATACAAGTGGAATGAAAGAGGTTTTTGCAAAAATAGGGAACAAATTTTCCATCAAAATCAATAGAGTTGGTTTGAACTGGTAAAGAGAATGGTAGGACAAAGAATAACACGCCAAGAATAAGAAGCAAGACTGAGAAAGCGAAAAACTAAAGTAAGGTCTTGTGGAACAAGGCAAGAAGTGATGGTAGAGAAGAGACTTGAGAATATAAAAGCAATGTTACGATATATTTCTAAATAGAAAGAAGTGGAAAGAATTTTTGAATGGGGCATCCGAGGGGATACGATACGAATTCCACCCGACATCTTACACCTTCAATACTTAATTTTCTTAACAAATTTTCTCAACAAAATTTTAAAAAATCACGGCAAATATAATAGTATAGTTATAGATTATAATACATAAATAAGATCAAAAGCCTAAATGACCATAATAAGAAAATGTTGTAGGTATACGTAAAAGTATGGAGCAAAGGCCTGTATGTTACTAAGCAATACAAGACGCAAGTTAATTATATAAGTATATATTAATAATTCTTAACAGCTGAGGATGGAACATGACTAAGACACTATGAGAAATAATTAATAAATAGAGGAGTTCACGTTTATGGTTTAACTGTAAAACTATATAAACATGGAGAATAAAATCTAGTAGAATACACACATAAAATGAGAGAGGAAATGTGGAGGTAGGAACAAAAACGTCAGAATCGAAGTTAGCAAGAATGTGTCCATTACATAAAAAGAGGTATAGAAGTGAACGCTGAAACTACAGAAGCGTTTCGCTTTTAAATATAGCGTATAAAATAATAACAACACATAAAGAATAAGCTAATAGTTGAGACTGAAAATATTATTGGTGAATATCAATGTGAATTTTGACAAAGTAGGATTAGAATTCAAAAAATCGACAAAACCAGCCTCATTTATACATCTTAAGCAAGCGTATGATAAGTTGAAAAGAGAAGAAATTTACAGGGAAGGAATGAGGCAAGAGAATCCACTTTCATTTGTATTCTTTAGCAGTTTACTGAAAAAGCCATAAGAGATGCAAATATTAACAGAACAGGAACCATATATCTTAAAAGACGTCAGTGTTTGACGTTCACAGACGAGATTTAGAGGAAAAGACAACAAAAATGGACTTGTTCATACATGTGGAAAAAGACAAAATATATGGAATGAACTGATAAGATGTTCCAAAAAGAAAATATCTGAGGATAAATACTGAAAGCAAAAGAGTATACAAATTCGAAGAAGCGGATATATTTACAAATTCGGAATCTATAATTACAAAAAAAACCTAGCATGTAAATAGAAATATAATCCAGAATAATAGCAGGAAGTCGATTTCTAAAGGCACTTAATAGAATATTGAAAAATAAAAATACCTCGAAGAAAGCAAAGACAAAATTGCACAATGCTGTAATAAGACGGTGATATATGTATACGCGCGAAACATGGATACTGAATAAACCAGAATAAATAAGATTGGAAGTATAAAAGCGAAACGTCCATAGAAAGATATCCGGAGAAAAGAAAATCGAAGGCTGTTTGAGAAGAACAAATGAGGAACTGCAAGAACTTTACAAAAAAACAAGTATTAAAGGTGTTATAAAAACAAAAGAACTGCGGTGGATAGAGCACGTAGAAAGAACGATGGAAAGAAGAGTACCTAAACTATTAATGACAAATTCAATACGACGAAAAACGAGAAGAGGTCAACCGAAGGAAAGTCGAATAACTACAGTGCAGAACAATATTAAAGATTATCAGGTGAAAAGACAAGGCGAAGTAATGGGTGTTTTTTTAGCTGAATGAGAACTATCGATATCGATAATCTGTTCAGTAAGGTTTGGCAAGTCATCATGAATCGTTTAACGCCAGAACAAAGCTTCCAAATTGTGGAAATTTACTTTGAAAAAGATAAATCTGTTCGCGAAGTTTATAGAGCATTTCGTCCATTTTACGGTCAATTTAATCGGCCCAGTAAGCAAGCAATTCGTGCAGTTATTGATCGTTTTCGCACTAATTTTACTCTTCTCGTTTCAAAACCATCAACAAGATAAAGAAATGTGTGTACCGAACAGAATATTGCTGCTGTAGCACGAAGTATTGAAGAAAACGCCGAAATATCGATTCGTCGTCGTTCTCAACTTGTTAGCCTTTATCCTTCAACTACGTGGAAAATTTTACGTAAGAATCTTGGCTTACGTGCCTATAAAATACAGCTCGTGCAAGAATTGAAGCCAAACGACCATCGCTTGCGTCGCATTTGTGTTGATTGGGATCATTTGAAACTGACCGGAAATGAGCATTTTTATCAAAGAATTTTAGTGATGAAGCTAATTTCTGGTTAAAAAGCTACGCCAATAAGCAAAATGTCCATATCTGGAGCGAAGACAATCCTCAAGCCGTTAAAGAATCACCATTACATCCATTAAAACTGACTGTTTGGTGCGGTTTACACACTGGCGCTGCCGTTGCGGTGAATGGTGAGCGCTATCGAGCCATGTTGACTGAATTTTTGTCTCCAAAAATTAATCAGTTAAACATCGACGACATTTGATTCCAACAAGACGGCGCTACTTGCCATACAGCGCGCTTAACAATCGATTTATTACAAAATCAACTTGGTGACAACTTCATTTCCAGAAGTGGTCCTGTTCACTGGCCCTCTCGTTCGTGCGATTAATCCTCTGGATTATTTTTTATGAGGCTATATTAAGTCATCGGTTTATGCCGACAAACCAGCAACTCTTGGAAGCCAATATTCAAGCCACCATTGACGCCATACGGCCAGATTTATTGGAAGAAGTAGTCAAAAATAGGACTGACCGAATGGACAATGTAACTCGTAGGCGGAGATATGCCGGAAATCATACATAAAAAAAATTAATGCCATGAAATTATCTACCAGACTATAACAAAAAAATTTTCATTCCAACAATATTTCTGTCTTGTATTATCATTTTAAGTTCTCAAGCTCTTAAAAAAACACACGATATAAAAATTATACTCTGTAAAATAAAAACGTATTAAACTGTAATTTTATTAGAGTACTAGTAATTTAATCAAATTAAATGCGGAAGTACGTTTTTCTATTTCAACTATTTTGAGAAACTTATAAAGTCAAACAGGACATCAAACTAGTATAGTGTTTTTTTTTTGCAAACTAATAGTAAAATATAATATTTTATTCTTGGAAACATTACTAACTTTTTTTCCAAATATTCGGTCTTGCAGTCGATAATGTTTATTGTAATTATCGATATCTTTTCGCCGTCAGTTTGATTGAATTCACGAAAGTTTAAATAAAAATGTCTCGATAACGATTGTATTCATAAATCACCGCCAACTATAATCGGCATCAAAAAATCTTTTGTTAGTCTGTAGGGAATGTAATTTGACAAATAGTAACAATTTACTCTCAAAATTGTCATTATTTGGTAAAGATAGTCAAAATCACGTTCGTGTAATATCTGTAGTGGCATTCGATTAAAAAAATGAAACTTATGTAGACATCTTCTTTGAGTGTTATCTATTCAATTCTTTACATTTATTATCTTATATGATGTCATCATCAACTAAATCAACTAATTACCTTTATTGTATTTTCTAATGTGCAGAAAATTCCTATAAATTACTTTTCTCCTTTAAATGTTGCTATTATATATATATATATATATATATATATATATATATATATATATATATATATCTCTGTGTGTATGCGTGTGTAGCAAAATACAAAAATTAATAACTCTCTCTAAATAGTAGCAGAAAATGGTAACACAAAGGAACGCGTGTATCGATTTTGTATAGGGCGAAGTATGCCTTTGAGTTATTAGTCTTAGTTATCGTTATTAATACGAAATTTTTGCCATAATTAACAATGGGCTCCGAGACTTCATTACCTACGCTGGCTTTTCAATATTGAATAGGCAGAATATTACTGGCAGTGAATGTGATATTCTTGTACCTCATTGATGTATCTGGTGGCGCGTAATTAATTTCAGTAAGCTTTTTCGGTTATCATATTTCAAAGTCCAACTGTTACGACTCTATGTGCATAATCGATTTTAATAAAAGAACTATCTGCTTTCATCAGGTTGGATGAAATGTGTACATACAGGCCATGTATGCAGTATTTGAAACTGACATTGTATACATATTTGAGACAAATATACGCTATTCTAAATAATTAAAGACACTTTACTAATTAACGGATAATCATAAACGCAAAGATAGTACTTATGAATATACATATGTAGGTACTCTACTTTCTTTTTTAATTTTTAAGGCAACGACTGAATATTTCGTAGTGCTCGCAGAGTTCGTTTCAATCTAAGAAACAAGCTAAATTGATTGAAAGCATTATGGGAGGTCAATATCTGTAAACATTTTGAAAAGTTTTCCTAGTTTCAGAACTAGTCAAATTTGAATATTTATAAATTTAAAAATAGTTAATAAATATGTGAAATAGCAAAATACGCCATCTAAGCAGGAATTCAACAGCAGTAGTTTGCCCAATAAATATCAGATTTGCAACATCCTGCGTTTGTATTTCATAAAGAAAAATGTTAACTTTGACATAAAATAAGAATGTCTAGTGAGAAACATTATTTTATGTAGTCTCACTAATAAATTAAAATTTGTATTGAAATTTTTGGAACAGTTAAAAATCGGATTGCAGAATCTCTGTATAATGTGATATTTGAATAATGCGGTACCATATTAAATAATTCTTTCTAATTTTTATAATAATTCCATAAAAACTTACAAAGTGTTAAAAATATCCCGTACTAGATGTTATTAATAGAATGGATTTCAAAGAATATAAAACCCAGTTATCAGTTAATAACAAGAAAATAGGAATATACTGGAATAATTGAGCATGGGCTTAAAATAAAATTTTCACGACATTACATCTCTAAAGAATAGTAAGATTGTAGAAACGAACATATTGAAACTAACCTAATTGGTTGTGAAAATCCAAAAACTTTAAACTACATGCAATACAATCGATTGATTATTCCTCCTTAACTGGACTGTCATAATTAATACCTGTATTGTATTCAACAAATACGCGATAAATTGATGTATGAGCAGAAGAAGAATCTATTTTATGCCATAATAATGACGCATAACACATTATTAACTTTACATTTTATTCTTGTTCGCAGTAATTTAGAATTCTTCTCCTGTTATGAAATATGTATATATTGATAGAATTCAATGAATTCATTAGAAATTTGCAGTATATAGACCTAAATTTCTATTTTAATGTTGTTTAAGGAATTTCTTAAGATATTCCTAAGCTTGTTTGAGTTTGTGTGATGGTATTTCTCAGAAATAGAAAGTTTACTTACAAAATTAATGAGTTTGGGAATTCATATTTAGTTGAAAACTTGAACTGTATAGTCTACCGTTATACTTCCCCAAGCATAATTCTGTTGGATAAAATGTACAGGACTTATCATATCATATTTATTAAGATTTTGATATTTTTCGTCTCTAGTAATTTCGTTGACTTTAAACGAAATTAAAAATTAATTTAAAAGAAAATGGCATGCATTATTAAATATTCCTTCACATAATTTGTTTTCTTTTTTTAGATTATTGTAAATAGAATTTGTGATAATGTATAAATATAGAAATTCCAAAAATATATTTCAAATTCCCAATAATGAAGATAGGTCGTCTTATGTACTCTGTTTAAACTCTAACATTGTTGAAGAATCTGGCAGATTTACAAAAGCAAAAAAGTGTGTTTACCGAACAAGCCTCAGTGCCAAGCAAAGCACTGCTAGCATCTTTTACGGTCGTATAGTGGTGAAGTACAAAAAACTTCACACCATCGCAGAAGAGCTTATTCTATCGACTGCTCTTGATGTGGTTAATATTATGCTGAGAGAATCGGAGGGAAAATTAATTTCAAAGATATCCATCACTGCTCAGAATATCAATGATCAGTTAATAAAGAAAATTAAGGGCACGGAATTTGAAGACACATTTTATTGGAAGTGCAACGGCTCAAGAGTTATTTGAAACGCTTGATAAGTTTATAACCGAAAATGATTTTGATTGGGAAAAGTGATTTGTATGTGTACTGATGGATAGATAAATATCTGGTCACTATAGAGATTTGCAGGTGCTTATTCGCAGCAAAGCGCCGCATGCTATGTGTGTTCAATGCACCATTAAAAGCCAGAATTTTCAAAAAGCTATGTGTGGACACGGGAGCTAAACACACGGTCCTGCTATACTACTTCAGTTCACGATGGCTTTCACGTGGCAACATCTTATCCTGTGTAGTGCAGCAATGTCAAGAAATTCACACTTTTCTACAAGTTCCTCCAAATTTTTAGAGAAGGTTGCGGCGTTTAGGGAAAAGCTGCAGCTGTGGGTAAGCAAAATCAATGGGAATGGATGGCGGTCAACATTATTTCCCTGAATTGCATAGGCACGTAGCTTGTAAATAGGTCGTTATCTCACAAGAGTTGCTGTTCCTTTTCAAGAAACACCTCTCGAAACTCACCCAACTTCCTTTCCGTGCTCAAGCTTAGCCAGAATTCACTTTAGAGAAAGAGGAGAGTCTAAATGAACTCTCTTACGACAACGGCATGAAAACAAAATTTGTTTCTTTCGATTTAGCGGAGTTTCGGATATCAAACAAAAATAAATATCCAACTCTGAGTTCAAAAATTGTAAAAATCTTCTTATTTTAGTTTGATGGTTCTTGTGAATCAATTTTAATAAGTGTGTGTTTCACATTGTAAAATTTTTTCTTAACAGTTGTTTTTATTTCTGTGCCTGTCATTGTACGTATATTTTGACAAGGGTGCCTGGATAAAATACTACTAGCATTCTATAATATTTATGAAATATGCCTTTATCACTTCTAACGAATTGTTTCATAAACTGTTTATTTATGTGATTATTAAAGTATAATAGTTTTGAATAACTTATGTATATTATACGTATGTAAATTCAAAACAGCCTGTTTAAATTTACTAGAAACCAATCTGGTAGAACGTGCTTCTATTTGTTTGTTTATTCACAAATCGTTTTCAATTTGACGGTAAAGTAAATAGACATAAATGTAAGGCATCCGTTCATTAAACGGAATAATAATAGGTAATGCGGTCCTAAGTGCAGGGCTTCATAGCGACTGTAAAATCAATTACCGGTTACCCTTCGTCGTCCATGCATTGACGTGCGTTTTCAGGGAGAATTCCTCCCTCTCCGAAAAACCTTGATGTAAACATCGCGTTCTATAAGTCTAACTCAATTTTGGCCGACTTTCAAATCAATTTAGGCATTAACAGGGCTTCGATGCCGTTAATTTACGGGAACGTTTAAATTGTGTGTTAGTTATGTCAGTATGTAGGGATATTTAGAATAAATCTAGAAAGTAGCGTTTATTTCAACTTATATTTTATATGGACGTCAAAATGTAAAATAATTGCCAGAATTCATATTCCAAAATAAAATGAGCGAGTATATAGAATCAAATAATAACTGTGTTCCTCTATTAATTTTTTAGAATTGAAAAAATCCTTATGGTCCATAATACTTGTGTGAGGAAGAACATGGAAAGACTTTTTTAAAAGGACAAGTATGACTTTAGTGTATATGAAATAAGGTTTATAATTTTTTATAACTTGGTATACTAGACATTCGTTAATGTAAAATTCAACGATAGGAACATTTTCTTCTGAAAACATAGCTCTGCCAGTCTTATATTCTTAAACCAAAACTGGAATATATGTATATTCCTTCTCTAATAAATACTGAATATGTGATTGTTGGTATTGTTATACCGGAATATTACTAAAAACTACATTACCTATACTTGCAGCAAAACAAAAGCAACGACAATAATAGTAATAACAACACCGATAATTATAGTATTGAATACATTAAGATATAAATTAATTATTTATAGAATATGAATCATATATAGTTACATTTTAAAGGGAAAAGCAAGTTTGAAAAATCTTAAATAAATGCGTATTATGTTAAGTAAACCAAAATCGAAGTGCGATACTAAAAATAAGGAAAGAGAAGAAAGAAAATGTCATCTATTAGCAAATGAAAAACACATAAATTAATTACAAACATGAAAAGGAGTATTTACTGTTATATATACTCAAAAAGCGTGGTTTTAATTAAAAATATATTATAACAAAAGGTATAAAAGTCAGGAATACAAAACTTTAGTTTCAAGCAATAAGCATAATGTTATAAACTAAATGGGAAAGCTCGGCATCATCGCGTACAGTTAGCCCAGTTATCTAGATATCGAAACTGAAAAGCATTTCCAGTGCCATTACACAACATATTTCTTTAAATAAAGCAGAAGGGAATCGTATTTGATCAACTTACTATACAAATAGATAAGAATAGTATGCAAATATAGGGAATCTTTATGATAAACTAGATTAATAAGGGTTCGTTATTCATACAAATTTATTCATTGTAATAATAATCCAGCATTCCAACAACAATTTGAAGTATATATACATATGTATTTCACCGTATATTTTCGCGGTTATGTAGTGTATCGTTATTCTTTTGGTTATTTCGCCGTGTCTTGGTGCTGACAGATGCTCAGTCTTATGACCGCTACGGTAATAATAATCTAATAAAGAAGGTGAGGGTCATCGAAATCTCAAGAGGAGCAAAGCACTTCTATGGACGAAGCTCGAAGAATAAGCTATAATATTTTTTTCTAAATTAATTGGCAATCATAAGACCTGCAAGTGTATTTTAAAAAAAAATTATCAAAGAAATAATACGAAGTAAGACTGTCTAACTCAACCTTTTTTGACAGGATGGTCATTTAAATATTATATATATATATATAATATATATTCTAGTCGCTATTACAATTTTGTATGTCGCCAGGTCGAGTGCGGTAACATGCATAGAATGTTTATTCTTTAGAAAAGGATCAATGAAACCATAACAATGTATCCTGACGTTACGTAATCTTACAAAGACACCTTTATCAAACTTGAAATAAGAACAGTACCATCATTACACATCTACATTATCTTATATATTAAATAGAGTTGCTCTAAATATATTACGATTTTTTTAACGCGACACTATAGATACAAAAAGAAATTATATAACACATAAGGTGAGATGACTAAGTACATGGCCATATATTGACATTAAAAAAATTTTTGTATTTGGTGGAATCTGTTATCGAAGCACGTCAGAGACAATCAATTCGTAAACTTCTTTAACACCCTTGAACACTAATCCGCACATTTGAACTTTAATTATCAAAAGAGAAAGAAATTACAAATGTCAGATTTGAACTGTAAGGGGTCATTCATAAAGCTCCATTGTATGCTTTGCGAGCAGATGTGTTATTTTTACAGCACAGAGTAATAGTAATTTATCATCCAGCATTTCTTATACAATAATTCTGTAATGGAATCGCTATCAGTTAACACCATCTTTTATTCAACATTTCTAGTCTGTTTAATTTTTATTGGCTTCTCCTCGAATGATTTTCGATTCAAAACAGTGAATTAATGTTTTATAGCCAGCCACGATATTAGACATGATATTTTTCTGACAGTAATTCAAATTATTTATTTCTTTGTACCAATTGATTTGCTCCCATTTCAAAGATATTGTCAAGTTATGGAGAAGCCATACACGCATAGTTCCTTTACAGTCAGTTGGTATAGCAAATTTTTTTGTATCTAACACACGCCAAAGCTTAAGGAATCACTAATATTGGGTGCACTCATAAACAGTGCTTTTTTGTGCATTATCCTCAAAAACAAACCGTAAATATTCGATGCATTTTGCTGTATATCATCGTTTACAATGGTAAAAAGTATTTCGCCAATGATCTTGTGCTATATTCATTCCTTCAGAAATATTGGGTCTGGGAAAAAGTTCGTGGCGTTTTTTCAGTAAAATTCAACTGGTCCCCGCATGGCGCGTGGACGAATTCATTTAAACCGAATATGCTCCATTATTATCGACAATGTTTCGCCATTTTTTTGGTAGATCCATGATCCCATCGGTGAAAAACTTCTGTGGTTTCTGGTCGAAAAACTGAATCAAGTAGTTTTCACAGGCTTCTTTTGAAACCAACTTAATTCCATTGAGAGAGTTCTGCAGAGATCGAAACAGATGATAGTCAGAGGGTGCTATATCCGGACTGTAAGGTGGGTGCATCAAAACTTCCCAACCAAACTCTCTCAATTTTTGACGGGTCATCAAAGAAGTGTGTGGTCGAGCGTTGTCATGATGGAAGACAACACCTTTCCTATTAATCAATTCGGGCCGTTTTCTTTCAATCGCCTGGCGTAATCTCTCTAGTTGTGCACAGTAGAGTTGAGAATCAATCGTCTGACCAGTTGGAAGTAGCTCGTAGTGGACGATTCCCCTCCAGTCCCACCATACACACAGCATCACTTTTTTTGGCGTCAATGTTGGCTTAGCGAACGCTTGTGACGGCTCACCATCCTTTATCCACGATCTTTTACGCTTCCGATTATCGTACGTAATCCATTTTTCATCTCCGGTTATTAAACGTTTCAGAAACGGCTCGATTTCATTCCGTTTCAGCAGCGCATCGCAGATGTTAATTCGGTCAATCATGTTTTTCACGCTCAACTCATGAGGAACCCATACGTCAAGCTTTTTTTGTAACCAGCTTTGTGTAAATGGTTCAAAACAGTTTTGTGGTCAATGCCTAGCTCCATGCCAATATCGACACTGCTGATATGCTTATCTTGTTGGACTTTTTCAAGAATTTCATCAGATTTTTCAGTGATTGGACGACCGCAGCGTGACTCATCTTTCACATTGAAATTTCCAGAACGAAAGCGAGCGAACCATTTCCGCGTAACAGATTTCGATAAAGTACCTTCACCGTACACAGCACAAATTTTATCACAAGCCTGCGCAGCGTTCTTCCCCTTATCATAATAATATTGCAGAATATAGCGAAATTTCTCATTATTCTTCTCCATTTTCAAGTGCGAATAACTTTCCAACCACTGCACCGATCACAATGTTTTTACGCTCAAACTAACGTTCGGAAGGTCATCTAAAAAACGAGCCCTCGGTGGTGTCGCTGTGACTTGTTGTTCTTTAGTTATCGGCAACCAATGCCATCTATCGGGAAAAACGCCACGAACTTTTTCCCAGACCCAATATGTTTGCCTTAGCCGCAGTTCACAATTAAACAAAAAATATTTATTCTGTTGTATTAATAGTAATTCAAAATTTATGACATCTTGTAGTTATTATGTGCTTTGATGCTTAATAGTATCTTGCGAAAACTTTTGGTATCATCTTCGTATAATATTATTGGCTTAATGTTAATTTCTAACCTTTTAATATTTTTCAGACAAATTACCATTATGCAATACCTTCAAAAACAGAATCGGCTATTATTATTGTTATTATTAGCATCATATTGGCAACACATATTTATAGCTAGTAAGAACAAAATTATTATGTTACATACTAATTACACTTATTACATTAATCAGAGTCAGTCATGTCTATTAAAAATAATTATAAAATTCAATTTAGCGTAGTAAATCTGAATGTCGTATTAAACTTCATATATGTACTATAAAGCCCTGTATTCGAGGATCATTTTATCCTTTTAAGGGGTATAATAACGTCTATAAAGGGTATACAGTATATCGAAAGATGGTCGAGGACGCTCAGGCATCGCCAAGCAACGGCTAGATGGTTTGTAGTCTCGCTTTTGTACAAGTATATACATGTGTGAGTGCGTGTGTATTATGTGTTCATGAATCGTGAATAGTAGCGGGCTACCGGCTTTTCGGATTTGCTGGATCGTCAGCGCAATAAAGAAGATTTTCTTGTCGAGAGGAGACTGAAGAGCTCTTGTGAGTCATATACTCGTTGTTCTCAGATTTATAAACTGACTAAGTTAGTAATCTAACAGAGATTTTATCTCAGATTTTATCCGTATATTATAATATATTTTGAACATGTACATATACATATAACAATATTATGCTATATAGGATAGACATTCGTCGAAATATTCACAACCCTTTTAATAACTTGTATTACATGCAGTAGTCTTTAGAGTAAACGCGTAAAATTCTAATGCATTTAAAAAGTCAAATTAGAAGAAATATTTATGTATATTTCATTTTCGAAAGTAGTAGCAATAAACTCTTAACTTTAACGAATTTAATTTCTTGGTATCATATAGCAAAATCAAAGTATTACATTTGCTGTGGCTGAGTGCACTTATTAAAAAATTAAGGAACGTTTAATTCACCACATTCATTCGCATATTTTTGATTAAGAATTATAACTATTCTCAAAAAATTTATCAAGGGGAGGAACTAAGTTTACACCATCCTTCACCTCATTAGAAATAATTTTAATTTGAGAATACTAACCTTCACACATATTGGAATTTTTCATACTTTTGTCCAAATATGTTTATTTTTGTTAATGAACAATCACACTCTTGTCTGTGAGAGATTATTTTAGAACATAGGGAATATCGAGTAGTCTAAATGAAGAACGATTTATGCCATATAAGCGAATACTTTTACCTTCTAGAAAGGTCATGGAATTACTTCTTTGAAGATAATATATTGGCAGTGACAATTGCCATTATGTGTATTGTATTGATTTATTGACACTATAATAAATCACAAACTTTCCGTTAACGAAGACTGCTTTCGATCTCTGGATTGATAATCCCCGATTATTTCTTTTAACAACACACAAACTAGAATATTTGCAAATCATCGTCATACAATAGAAAAACTTACGGAAGTTACGTGAAATGTGAGGTAAATACACCACAAAATTTAAGGAATGTCTTCAATAACATCAAGTAGAATAGTATATTTGCAATTCCGGCTTTTATGCTACTTAATTCTTTTTAATATGAAATTTTTATACAGCTCTTTCTTACACCTACAAGAATAATTCAATCTAAAAGCAATATAAAAAAAAGTATTATTTGATGTTCCTACAATTTATACTTTTTGATTATTTATTGAATGTAGTATAATGATTTTTAGGAAATATTTTCATTTCTTCAATATTAACGAGAGCATGTTGCATTAAAATATCTATGTACATATATAAGTATATAGTATTATATGTACTTATTATATTATTATTATTTAATAATTTATAAGAAAAATTATATATTTTAGTTCTGTAACTCAAATATGTAAGAAGATATTTGTAGTATCTAGCCACAATATGTAACAACTATCTTAAGAAATATGTAAATTTCTGTAAAACTATCAGATATGCATAATATAATTATGAAAATTTCGAGAAATATGTATTACTATCATGTACAGAAGGTACCACAAAAAGATTTACGGTAAATATAATAGTTCCTGTTCTTTTGTTTGATTTTATTTATTCCTAAATAAATAATAAAAAGCTTTGAACCAAATCTTAGATTTTTAAATTAATAGAATAATTTTGACTACAGCATTCCAAACTGACATTAATTTAAAAAAAAGTCAAAAGGTATGTCGCCGACACTTTTACTTAAAATTTTAATCTTGGAATTAAAATTACCTAGACAAAATTAAATACTCTATAGGAAAAGCAAAATGCGGTGTGAAGGTTCATTACTAATATTCTACAATTCTTCTCTAATCTCGACCAAAAAATGTAGAGCAACAATTGCGATTTAGATCGCAAACCTTTTTATGGTAATGATTGTACATACATACTTGTTGACTGGCGTTCACCCTACCTATTACGGTAACAGCCTATTATGTTATCAGTTAATAAATAAGTTTCTATCTACATACGTCTCCAACTAATGATGTAGGTTTAGTTGCCTTTTCTCTACAGAAAGTAGATGAAGAAGAATTTTTCAAAATGTTGTCAACATTTTCTGAAGATGTCAAGTATGGAAATGACGCTTCTCGTAATATTTTAGTATGTGATGTTAGATTTCTATTGGATCAGCCTTTAGTTATAATTAGAAACTTATTCTATTAAAAGGAATACATATATTTCCAAGAGTGTGGTAATATGGCTACTATGATACTCCTTTACTCTGTCTTACCCATCTTTAAACGAATTGAAATGTGATAGCGTGTTAATCTTTTAATTTAAAATTATATATAAATAATTATTGCCAAATAACACCAAAAAGTTAACAGTACACTTAATATTGAGTATTGATCAACAAATAAACGGTTTGTGTATTTTATTTACATCGCGATTGAGTTTGTCTTCCTTATAAGTAAAATCTTTTAGACTTTGTTATGTGTACTTAAAATCATTTTAGTAGTATACCGTTTTTCAAATTAGTATTTGTGAGTTTAATAGTCAGTAAATTGGAATCCGCTTTACCTGTCTATTTAACTTCAACTCACTGTTGATAAATTTCAGTGTAAATTTTTCCTCTCGTATAAAATGGATTGTGTTTATAAACCGATTATGAGGCGTTGCTCAAGAAGCATGATATGAAATCTTTTTCTCATTGGCGTGAAATTCATTGAATGCGTTTTATTTGGAAGATCGTCAATAGAGTAATTGGTCATCAATTACTTCTATACTTAAACACCCACGTTCTCCGTATTTCTTCCAGATCTTCGCATAATTTAGCCTACTGTTTGTAAGAATTAACTTTTCGATTAATAAAATAATTTGGAATAATATCTAATTTTTGTTTATTGTATGATCGCACATATTATATTTTAGTTTACCTTATATGAATATACAGTTAATGGATACAGAGATACTACACTGTAGAACAAGAAGGATTGTTATTATTATTAATATGCTACGCTTTAAACATTTAAAACCGGTTAGACAAAAAAGAAAATTATAAATTGTACAGCAAAAGTGATAAAGAAAAAGCGAAAACGTCCTCGTTATTAGAGAAATGGAGGACCGCCGCATGATCAAAATAACTGCAGGAAACTGTAGGCTATCCAATAAAGCAACTAAAGAAATTGTTTCTGGAAAAGGATTCAAAATATTCGAACATACAATCCATACAAGGTTATACAAAGAAAAATTAAAATGAATGTTTACATCTGAAAACTAATATTAACCGCTCAAATGAAGAAAGCGCGTTTTGAGTCGGTCGAAAGAATCCAAGGTTACACTGTTAACGACTGACGAAAGGTAAGTCTATTAAAAAAAATAAACAATTAAATCGCTCACAAATATACAACGTATCTAAATTTCTTGTTTAACTTCATAGATTATGTTCAGTAAGAAGACATGGATTGAAGTGGGGATCGAAAGAGGTCTATTGATAAGAACACATCCTCCAGAATATTTTAGTAAAGAATGTGTAATAAAATCTGTAAAGCGCCATGGACCAAAATAGATAAAAGTGTTTCGTAAGATATTTTAATGCCACTTGTGAACGATTTGGACCCTAATGGAGATCCACGTATGTACATACTTGCATATGCTATACTTGACAATGATATATCAAAATGATTGACTCTGGCTCCCCCTTTTATTTTTCACTACCTAAATATATTTTACATTGGCGACAAACAATTTTTCATAATTTTTTGCATTGGATTTCAAACAATTCTTTAATACCCCAAGTTATTTTGTACATGATCTTACCCTAGATATTATTTATGGTGTTTCAATCTGCACAAGATGCTATTATTTTGAGAGTTTATTTTTGCAACGGAACACAGAATACGGCTGAGATTTAGGTTTATTCACTGCGTTTGTGTTTTAATCACTTAACAGTTTTCTAATATAAATATTGATTATTGTGGTCAGTCAACGAAAATTGTGAGTTGTACAATGCTTTTAGAATATGAACATTGTATTTGCAAGGAAATCAACAGATCAATCAACTTTGTTAAAAGACGATGTTAATATCTAATCTTTTGTTGAATGAAGTTCAAAAGTATCTATGAAAATCGTTAGCACACACAGGTAATTTCAATAAAACTATATAATTCACTATAATTTATTAATAATTATAATATTAGTTTGCATTCAATATAATAGAGAGATAATAATCTTTAATTATACTTTTCTTTAATATTAGTGAGTTTATTTATAGCTTTTTTTATTTTATATATTTAAGCTATTCAATATAAAAAAAATCTTCTATTCAACTACTTTTAGACTATTATCGACCTTGTATAACAACAAAAAATGCAGAATTACTCATGTCTAGTGCATTAACGAGATTAAAATGGTACGTGTAGGTTCCTTTGTCGACTGGAAACCAACGATGAAAGGGATGCCCACAATAATGTCTACTTGCCATTGTTTAAAATATTTCTTTTCCAACTTTTTACTTTACTTTTTATAATTTCCTTTCAAAAAGGAAGCACATTAGTTAATGAAAATTAAATTGTGGACGACGAAACTTCTTAACTGCAGTTTCGGCGCTTGCGCCTACGTTATTCGAAGGCTTCATATATAAATTAGTATGTTATTTTTCAAAACACGTAATACATCCGACTTATAATGTCATTCTCTGAAACTTTTCAACGGTCCTACTTGTTAAGGGGATTTCGAAAATGAATGGCATTAGACTGAGAGGGGGTCTTTCAAAGAACATGCGCACCCCTTTGTCGTTCTATGTAGATTATGCATTTTGTAAATTTTTAAATATCTATATTTTACGAATACATCTGCAAAGTACATGTTTGTAGAAAGAGACTTTCGAACGAGAATTTAATAAATGGAAAAACATTCCAGGAAACAATTATTGATTATCTATAATACAATTAGCAGATACTAAATTGAACCGCTAAATTTATTTCATTATTAAATAAATTAATTTAATGAAAATGAACGAAACGACTGCAGTATAAAATAATTGATACATATTAACCGCATATATTTTCAATTGAATTGAATGTGAGAAAATCTAAACCATCATAATGAAATTAATTTACATAAACAATAAGAATAATCATTTTCCTTTTATCGCGAATATTAAATTAAAAGTAAAATTGATTGAAAATCGTACAGGTGATTGTAAAGAACAATTAGTATACGTAATACAATTATAACACACCTTCAAAGTAGATGCACATAAAAAGTACTTGAACACTTAGATTACGTCGCTGTCAAAATTACATCATTAACAATAATTTAGATAATTTAATCGTTTTTAACATATTTTCTAGCCCAAAATCCCATGCATTTTCTTATGGAGCTTCATTTTGCCCTTTTTGACTCCGTCGTAGATATTCAACCCGCAATACATGCATACGTTTTAGTAGACAAACAGACAGGCATGTTAACAGACAGGCAGGTAGACAGACAAACATGTAAACAGGCAGACAGGTAAACAGACGACAGACAGGCAGATAGACAGACAGACAGACATGTAGACAGACAGACAGGTAGATCGTCTGTCTGTCTGTCAATCTGTCTACATGTCTGTCTGTCTACCTGCCTGTCTGTTAACCTGCCTGACTGTCTACACGTCTGTATGTTTGTCTGCTAAAATGTATGCATGTATTGCGGGTTGCATGTTCGCAACGGAGTCAAAAAGTGCAAAATGAAGCTCCATAAGAAAATACATGGGATTTTTGGCTAGAACCTGCATAGCTTATCTACTAATCGCATTTTGTAAAGAGACCAATAATCAATTAATCATTATTTGTTATAATTATTATTGATAATAATGATAATATTCCGAGATCGTTTTTCATTAATATAGTGAACTTTTATACACGATATCCTTAGCTTAAAACTTGCCTAAATTCTGATGATTGGGTTTTAATTATCACAATTGGGATTTGTGTTTAAAAAAATTATTGTACCCCGTTTTTTATATTTTGCCTCCCTGCTTCAAGAAATCATGCTATCTATTTACTGTAATCTCGTTATTTCTAAATCACATAAAAGTGATGTATGCTAACATAAGCTTCGATGAATAAATATTTTACTCAAATATCTCGACGGAATTCAATTCCACCCTGTGTAATTCCTTATTTTATATTCCTTGATCACTCTATCATTGTTTTTACAAAGCAATACGAGTTTTCTAGTGTCCATTATTTAAAATTATTTACTTTTCTTCTATGAAAAAACACGAGAAATTTACTTGAATGAAGTTACGAAATATATATAAAAGAAAAGAAAGACATATTCTGAGAAAGCTGTTAATACGAAGACAGAAACCTTGATAAACTAATTGTATTTAAAATACTCAAAAATGTCGGTATACAATAAATTACTTCAAACGAAATATTTATAAAATCGAATATTCGCCGAACATTTGCTAGAGAGAATCTGTTTTCTCTCATAAATCCCTTAGAAACTTTTATTATTATTCCAACATAAAATATTAAAATTAATACAAATTCTTTAGTGATATGGATGTTCCTACATTTGTGATTAAATATTATTTACCCTTTCACGTATGTATATTTGATGATACTAACAGATCTGTGCATTATCCGAAAAGCCATTAGTTAAATCGGACAAAAATGCAACCGTATCTAAAGAGAGCTATCAGTGGCGGGTTAACTGATTTCCCGTGGGATATCTCGGCGCACAGTACAGACCTCAATGGTATCTCGGTCACACTTCAATAGCCACCAAAAGATCTGTTCACATCATTTCCTGATGGATTAGGATCGGAGAAACTTTATGATTGACAGGCGGGGATTATTTTTTCCTATTTCTTTCTCTTTTTCCGTTTGTATTACATACGGCCTTCTACGATTTCTTGTTTCTAAATTTACTTGGAGATATACCTTAAATGTTATTTCTGGACACCAATTTTTAGAGAAATAACGATTTCTCAAATTATTTTATTGTAACTCGTAAAACGAGTAAAACTTCTCCATATCGAATTGACACCGTCTGAACTTTTTCGATAAGTAACAAAATCTAGACAAATTCTTACTCTACTTGTTTGTATATATATATATATTAAATTTCACAAGCACCTTATGTTGTATATTGTAGTTGTAAACAATAATTAGAGATTGATTTAGTGCCAAACTACAAAATTTCATTTTATTATATGTACAGTAGTTGGCCATTGAATTAGTACAATTGAGAGAATTTTGCTATAATTTATTGTCTTTGTGTACTGAATTTTGTCATTATCTGATTAATGGCTGCCATAATTGTCATAATGGAACTTTAATATGAGAACTATCTATTTCTCCGGGGTTTCCGACCTCATTAATTTTTATATCTAAGCTTAGTTCTGACCCTGTTCGAGTAATAACTATTTGCTGTGGTATTAAAATAAATTTCGTAGTGCATCGTTTTAAATATATTTTAGTATTTTGTTCTTGTTTTGCAATTAAATTTTGTTTAAACGTGGGTAAAATTGCTCGAGAAAAAATAAGAATCACTGTCTTCTTGGAAACAGGAACGCATTCACAACATGAAATAGCACGGAAAGAATAAATTTCTTACCAAATTCTAATGAGAATCCCAAAATTAGTCAAAGAAAGTATTCCGTATCAGCACATCTCGAGAAAATTATCGTCAAAAGGGAAAATCTACACGTCCGTGATGATCATCTGATTATCAAAACAGCAAAAGAAAACAGACCAAATGTCACTTAAGAGAGTTGAGAGAGAAGTGACTAAACCTATAAAGATATTGCCTTTGTTATGGAAAGTATGGTACAATTTTGTCAAACAATACAAAGATTACACAATAGAGGATTGGAACAGACTAAATATCAATAATAAGTTTTTTAATCCACTTTTTACGTATTTACTAAAATAGTTGAATTTCTTTTCATAGATCACCATTAGTAACGAATCAAAAGTTTAGGCGTTAACAAAATGTTATCAATATGTGAGAAGCTTACTATTTGAACGTTTCAAAGGAGAGCATAACGGCGAAAATAGTGAAACATCGCCTTTCAATGATGAAATGATGATATGATCATATATGGCTGCCGTACATATATTCATTTTAAGCTTTCCAACGTTGTTGTGTTTGTTTTTATATATTTTATTCTTTTCGACATCCAATAAGACAAATCTTGTGGCATAATATATTATGATCTTGCCAGCCAGGGCACCTACGTTACCAATAGAGTTGAGGAAATGTTTTGAAAGATACTAAAAAACATTTCGAAAATTTTAAGCAGGTGCATCTTCATGTTGAAAGTATCTGAAATTTTTAATTTAATAATCCATTTAGCATATTTTCCAGCTCGTTGCAGACGTTAATATCACTCAAGCTTTTCTTATACAAATATGATCCCAATATTTTCATACCAAAATATGCTACACTATACTTTCATAAAAAAGACACGTTCATCTCGCATTTCCCCAATTAGACGAGGATTATCTTGAGACCAACAAACATTATTATGTCTATTAAATACTATATTAGTCATTACTTTTATTTCATCTATATACGTGGGCAGGGTGATAAGTTCTCGGCCTGACACAGAGATGGCGCTACAATTAACAGAAATTTATGTTTCCTGCGTGACTGCATGGCCTTTAGTTCATATGAAAACTTTCAACTTGTTCTCTCAAGTAGTTTGTTAGCAAGAATTTTTATAGTAGACGTCGTGCGTGTTATTTTTTTAAATGGATAAACTTGAATATCGTGCTGTTATAAAATTCTTTGTTTTGGATGGTTTAACCCCTATGGAAATTTATGCGAAGTTGACAAAAGTGTACGGGGACTCTACTTCTTCGATGTCAACCGTTAAAAAGTGGCCACTGAATTTAAACGTGGTCGTACGTCCCTCGAAGATGACCCACGTGAAGGACGGCCAAAAACCGCAAATACACCAGAAATCATCGAGAAAGTGCATGATATTTTTTGAACGATAGGCGAGTGAAAGTGAGTGAGATAGCTGAGGCTGTGGGGATATCGGAAGAAAGGTTGCGAAACATTTTCCACAAAGAATTAGAGATGAGAAAGCTCTGCGCAAGATGGGTGCCGCATTTACTGAATGTCGATCAAAAGCAAATGCGCAAACGATTTTCGGAGCATTCTTTGGACCGGTTGAACAAGAATCCTACCGATTTTGGGCGACGATTTGTCACCATGGATGAGACATGGGTCCACCACTACACGCCAGAAACGAAACAGTAGTCGAAGCAGTGGTTGGAAGCCGGTGCTTCAGCGCCAAAGAAAGCGAAGTTGATCGCATCTGCCGGAAAGGTCATGGCCAGCGTGTTTTAGGATGCAAAAGAAATCTTGTTAATTGATTACCTTGAAAAAGGCAGAACAATTACAGGCGCATATTACTGTAATCTTCTTGACCAGCTAGATGCCAAAATTCGCGAGAAGAGGGCTGGTTTGAAGAAGAAAAAAATCAGTTTTCATCAGGACAAAATCATTTTTTAAATTTAAATCGCAGTCTTTCATTGTCAGGCCGATAACTTTTCACCTTGCCCACGTATGTGTATTATTATTGTTTGATTCTCCCAAAAACCATCGAGCAAATAACAACCATCTTTCCTGATCTTAAGCTTAAAATGTATTGCTAACTGTGTATTTAAATGGTCTGTATTGATTGTGTGTTAAAATTAAATGAGCTTTTTATGTGGAAACAGAACATTCTCTTACAATTTTACGATTAGATATCCTGAATTTATAGTTTGCATTAGCTAAAACATGTTCTTCATCTTACGGTTTGAATTTGTTTTTCAATTGTATACTTTTTGTAAACGATCTATACATTTTCTAAATATTTTCTAACTTGGAAAATAGACTGATCTGGCTGTCTCTTTTCCATATAGCGTTGATAATAATCGTTAGGGTCAGTATTGGAGTGTAATAACACAAAATAAAGCAATTTTTTCTTCGTTTGTATACATTTTTGGCACGGATATTTTACAAAGAAAAACACTTAACACTAGTACAGAAACTATATGATGGAAATTCAATTTATTTGACAACTGTAGTTATTTAATTAATAAAAATCTATAGTAATTATATTACATCCGTTATAATAAAGAAAATTTAAAAAAGATACGATAGCCAAACCTTGTATTCATGATATCAGAAAGGAAAAATTAATAATAGTCATTGTGTTGTCTTGAAAAGCAAATGTTCCATAAATATTTAAAAGTTCTTAATTAGAATTATTAAATTCTGTGTGAAAATATTCACCAGATGTAATTTTTGGTTTTGTTCTCTATATATATATATATATATATATAATAAATTTTAAATGGTAGGTATTGGAATTTTTTTATTCAATATTCTTTTCAAATTTTGAAATCAAAGACCAATCTTTACTTACATGTGATTAGATTGTAATGGCATTTATATTTAATAAATTGCCATTAAATTTTATTTATCATCATTTATATAGAAAATTTATTTTGTTTATGAACAATTACAAATTCAATATTACAGCCTAAGAATACACTTTTCAAGTCTATCTCCATAAAAATACGTTACGCAATGAATTTGGCAGTCTTTAAATACTTGGCTGACAGAAACCTTGGATCTATTCTTGAACAACTTTTATTACTGCATTATTTGCATTGAATCCTTACCAAATAAAATTTTAGTGGCCCAAATAAATATATATTAAAGGAAGCAAGATTAGAACTGTATATATATATATATATATATATATATATATATATATAATATAATAATCAGAATTTTGTCTCATATTCCCTTTATACTTGGTCGGTTGTTTAATTTCAAATAAAATCTGGCACCTTTTCAGCGTTCTGTAATAAAATTAACTATGATAGAATAACTTTGAGACTATACCAAAAATTTGGCTGTTTTTAAGATTAAAAGATTAGATGTGATACCATTACAGATTAACGCACTCTGGTTCAGAAATGAAATAATGCTCACAGATTTTATCATATATGTTCGATAAGTCCAAAAAATGTTAATCTTATGTTGAACATCGCTGTAATAACGAGGAAGTGATTTTCAAACCATATTCATGTTCTTTGGTCAACAATCATGGAAACAATCTGGTATTAATTTTACGGCATTTTGGTCTCTTTGCAGCATTATGCGTGTGGTTTATTCTTTATAGGCATTCTCACATTTCAAAATATTTCGATCACTTAAGCTCTTAACTTTTAGGAAGACGACAGTCGCCAATTGTATCTGAAATCTTGTTCTAGAATACATACATATAACTTTTCAGCATTGCAACTACAACTATCAAAATATCGAAATAGTTAATATCCATACCTTAACATGTGCCATGCTTACCTATTTCAATTTTTTAAATCGTTTGCAAATGGAGATTCCATTTTGATTAAATTTGAACGCATCTTAGAAAAATATCGTATATGTATATTAGAAATAAAAGCACTTATTTCATATTAGTTTTCAAATAGTTATGATAAATATCTTACATTATAATAGTCATTATAGTCACTATCCTTTTGATTAATACTTTCTTTTACTTACTGATATTTGTGGTGTTGCGCTTTTTTTATTGATCTTTCTAGAAAATTATTAGAAAATGTGACTAAATTTTAAAAAATAGAGCTATAGAGCTAGCTAATGATGTAATTTCAATAAGATCGGTAAATTGCGTACAAAATAACAGAGTATTAGGAAAATCCAATCATAAATACATTCGAGCGAAACTAAACTGATGTTAATCTGTTTAAGAACAGAGACAATAGAGGAAATAAGTTGCAAAGGGGAGAAAATTGCATAGTTGTGTACAAAAAGCCTGACAACATTTAATATGATGGGAAAAACATGGTTGTCAGCTGGAATAACAGGTCCAAAATTCGAACGTCCTACTTTGACTAAGAGAAACCTTTTGAAATTTCTGAGTAATTCAGAAATAGCACAAACTCTGTATATAAATATTTATAACAACCGTAGGGCTCACAATTCTAAGAAACATCCGTAGATATATTCCTTATACACTATCAAGAACCAATAATTAAGCCTGCTCAAAGTTATGATGAACAATAATTCTAAATATCTTCGTAGTTAAAAATTTTTTCCAATCCCACCTTATTGGACAGTTTTCTCTATTTGATAAAATTACTAGTAAAAGTTTCGCGCAAAAATTTCCAGGTATTTAAATTTATGATATTTTTTTATTTTCGCTTCTTTCCTTCTTTAATATGATTTTCTTCTGTTGGTTATTTGTCTCGATGCTGTTCTCATACTTTATGCAACTTTTTAGTTTTTATTTTACCCAATTTAATTTTTGCGCATATAATAAAATATTTTTGTTTTGTTCTTTTTAGAACATTTTCTTTTATTTTGATTGTTTAGAATTTATTGTTAACCTCAATTTTAGAGAAAATTATTTACATAAATAATTTATAATTTACTCCAATTCAAAACTTTTATTTGAATACGAGATCAGATAACAGATATACTTAACAGGTGACGTTCAATCACAAACATTTTGTTGTTTGTTTTTGAAAACATTAAATTGAAAAAAATTTAATCATTTACTATCTTAACCACAAAAGAAAATCATAACTTCTCAGATCATTTCCCTTTTCGAATGAGACGTGTGTAATGTCGGCAGCAATGCGGCAAAAGTCCACATCGTTATCGTAATATCTGAGAATATTATGCCTCTTTTATATTGCATGAAAGGACCAGAAATGAGTTACAGGAAAAAGTCGCATTATATTTCACCCCCTCGGAGAGGATGTCATTAGTATTTATGTCTCCGGGGCATTTTGCATACAATATAGTCGTTCTGTAAAACGGATCGGATTGCTGATTTTGAAATTAGTCTAAGCGGACTATTTCAAACATATACATATAATACTATCATATTTATGAGTTGCGAAATCAAATAAAGATTATAGAATATGGAAGTATTGAATATGTATTTAATTTTTGGCACTGAAAACTGCCCATTCTCATCTAAGATAAAGTATATTAATGCAGTCGTAGTTTTTCCGTCAATAACATCTTATATTATACAATATAATATGAAAACATCCCATATAAAAAGTTATTTTTCAACTCTGAATATGAAATCTTCTTTCTATACGAAGCAGTATGACTCATAATGAATTGAATAATTAAACAATTATTTCAATCAATTTTGGGGTTGATAAAAATAAATAATTATTCATACAAATAATATTTATATTCCACTATAATTTCTTTAAAACTCGCTCTCGTTTCTCAATTTTTGTTCAAAAATCTTTTCGAAGCTTTCTTGAAGTAGTTATAGGTTATATGGAGAATAAAATCTAACTAAACTAAATCTGTACACATAATATTCAAGTCGAAAAACGGTACATCTCCACCAGTTAAATTAAATAGCTGTTAATCGGTACAGACAAAACAACGTTAAATATCTGGATGTGTATCTGGACAGGAGAATAATAAAGCGCAAACACATAGATGCGGATGCTGGATAATTGAAAGAAAATTCCAACACTCCGTCAACAAGGTACGACTCTGTATAGCCAAATTGGACTTATTATTGCATACAGCTTTGAGACTGAGTAGCTAAATCTAATTTGGATATATTACGGAGGCTCAAAAATAAAGTATAGCACAGTATCGTTGATAATATTATCCAACGTGACATTCCATTGACCTTCATCAAGGCGGAGAACAAAGCGTTTAGTGTTAAATACCACTAATGACTTACAGTGCACTCTAATATTTAACTAACTAATTAAACGATAAAGTATGCAGTCTTCGAACCCTTAGAACTTGTTCATAAATTTAACTGAACTCTCGGCTTTAATCTATTATTTATAAAGGATCATGGCAATTTTTAAGTTAGGATTAATTAGATAAGGTATTTGCTGAAACACATTGTACTTACTTGTCATTTGTGCTAGATCAAGCAAAGTTCTAAGAGTTAATAAAAAATTACAGATACATATCATATATAGATGGGATAAGCTCTGGCAAATTACTTTAAATACATATGTTAAAAAATCGTTGCATAGGTTTGCAGAACTATCACTTACTTAACTCAGAGGACGAAGTTTTAATATTATATAATATTTACATCAACTATACATAACATCATTAAACATCACAACCTATATTTCTAAAAATACCAAAAAATCGATTCAAATGTATGCAGACAATTGGTTTCATATTTGTTGTTTTGTATCTAGTTTCTATCCATTAATCTTCGTCTTTTATGATATTATGGTTTAACCCGCCCTGAATTCTACCGACCTAATTCTACGTATTTCTTTAGATTATCGTACCAGAATTGCAGGGTGCCTTGGACTTCGTTTTCAAGACGCCATTTAATTACTTTATTCTTTGAGGGTCAGATAAATCAGTCTGCTGCCATTCAAGGAAACGTATTCATCAAGTCATATCAAAGATTTGCATTTTTATCTTGTCCACTGTTTGATGTTTATAATCTTTGAATGTCTTCTGTGTGTCCAAAACGACGCGTTCCACAAGTCCACTTGATTTGAAAAATACAGCTAGTATTTTCTTCTTTACAGATCGGGATTTTCTGACAACTACGGGTGTGTCCACATCATTAAAGACCCAAACTTTGTTTTGAGCTTTGGTCGGCACACCGTAATAGTACAGCCAAGTCTCGTTACCTGTCACGATGTTGTTCACATACCGAGATTGTCCCTTATTAAACTTTTTTAGCATCTCCTCACGTCGTGTCATCTGCTCTTCAGTCAGTCGATGCGGCACCCAGAGAGAACAAAATTTCTTCATGTGCAAATGATCATGCAGAATCGAACGAATTGCTGGTGCATTTAGGTCTTAAGTACCCTCTATCTGTTGGTAGGTCACTCACCTGTCCTCGCCAAGCATTTTTCTTACAGTAGTAACGTTTTCCTCCGTAACTGACGTCCGTGGCCTTCCCGGCCTCACAGCATCCTCCACAGTTAAATTTCCTCTTTGGAATTCTTTATACCACCTGAATATCGTTGTGCGATGTGGACAAACATCACCTAGTGCAAGACTCATTTCTTCGAAGCACTGGTCTATGTTTAAACCACGCACGAAATTATAACGCAAAACTGCCCTTATCTCATTTCGTGACCACGATAGCATCACAAGCACTTTACACTCTCACTGCTAATGAATAACTGAGCCCATCGACATGTCGCGGCGGCTACTATGTACGTATGAACACGTCTCGACATGCAGCAACAAGCAGCTTCCTACAATTCATTGTTGCGTCATATTTCAAAACTTTCCTAGTACCCTTTGTATACTTAGTAACAGGCAATATGCTATTATACCTTTCATTTTTTGTTAATAATTTCATACCGCAATTTAATTTTCCATTAGTACTCCAGATCAGTGTCATTACTCTTTTTATTTCTGCATTCTAACTTTCCTTGACGAGTATTATTTGTTGGCCCAAGTATACTTGTATTCAATATTGTAGTTTTTAGGGGGGGAAACGAATAAAAAGTTGTTTAGAACGCATTTCACTTTTTCCTAAATTTTCTTTATTTCCTTAAATAATGGAATTGTATTACTTTTAATTTATTCTATCAACTTGATATAAAAAATTATAACAAAAGTGAAACAAAATAGGAACACTATTCTTAGAGAAGAAAAATGATTCTGCAAATGCGGTTTTTATGTTCTCGAAAGACTTTCCTATAAGACACACATAGGTTTTCTTTCAGTTTGTGAGGGTGGTTGATGTAAAGAAAGAAAACAAATGTCGGTCGGTTGGTCACTCACTACCGCCCTCTTCATCAATCAGAGGATTGTTAGTGTCACACTTTTAACCTTTATTCCCCTTACATGGACGGATAAGAAATAACTTTTAGTTTTCTAAATAAATTATGTATCCATGAAGGATTTAAATATATAATCCTCGATAACAAAAAGGAATGACGTTTAGGTACATCTTGTAACATAAATAGAAAAACAAATTCTCCACTATATTTTGCAATACTGATGTCTTATTATGCCGTTGAATAAATTGGTAATATATTTAAGAATTACGAATTAATATAAGGTGTGCAAAAGGCGCTACTAAATTCTGCAATATAGCGTGACTGATTGTTGCATATTATGACAAATTCAGTGCAGCTTTAAATTTGTTCAAGAATACACTGTAGGCAGCGGTTTTATCTCTCTGTATCAGTTGTTCCCTCCCTGTAAGAATGCAAATAGCCCATTGTCATCTTAATCAAAAATGAAGTAACGGGCAATTTTACGCGACAACTTCGTTCCTGTACTTGAGTTCAATATTCATATTGATCTATGTTTGAAAGAAACAGCATTTGAGCTATGTAGATAAAATGAATATGCAGATGGAGCGTTTGCATTTAGATGATGTAAGGAGTTGTGGAGAAAAAATTTCGACTTGGAAGATATTCCGAGGTCAGGATACCACACTTCGGCCATTAGATTCTCAAGATTCTCAAATCCGTTAATCATATATATCTTGGAAATATCTTGGCATTCTTGTGACAACTCACACTATTCTGTACGAACATCTTCGAGTGAGAGGAGTTTGTTTCTTATGAGTACACAATGCCTTAACCGACGACCAAATAGTATGAAGCATTGCCCGATACCCCGAGAAGTTTAAAAATGGAAAATTTCGTTGCGTTAAATGCATCTGAACAGAGAAGGAAATCTAACTTTATTACTATCACGAGTCCACTAAGCAAGCAACAAACTTCGTTAAAGATGAAGGAACACCTGTGTCTGTAAGGATATCCGATCCGTTAAGAAGATAATGGTGACCTTTTTTACCGTGAGAGAAATTGTAAAGTGTGCAGTGCTAAAAACACAAAAGACGCCCTCCAGAGTAACATATCGGGAAGTGCTTGCCAGCATTACTAAAGAACTCAAAAATAGTTTTCGCTTTAATGTTTGTATCGAGTATTACTCCACACGCTGTTTCTGCATATAAAGAACAAATTGAAAAGGGGGAAGTTTTCCATCAATTGGAATCTTCCTAGGGCACGCAATGGTAAGTGCTCTAGCTTTCATAAGAAACGTGAAAGAGATAGTTTTAAACAAATGCACAGAATGTGGTGTAAATTATTTTTAAAAATTGTAAAAATTAAACCTGCGTTGTAAAACTTTGATAGTTTCTCTTGCGCAATATTATAAAACGAATAAATCAAATTTTATATCAACAGAATATCGATTCAACATGCTTTACAGTGGATATGATTTTCAATTCCTTTTGGTCAATAATTAAACTTACCATATTTGATTTTACCTAACACGTTTTGTGAAATCAGATATTTGCTCTTTTCTCCTCGTGTGAAATCTTCTCAACCCACCTAACTTTTCTTTTAATGATATAGAACAAAATCCAAAATTGTATTATAACTTTTTATTTATGTTGTTTGTTTTATACTAGTGCAATGAAATTTAGTGTACAAGTAATACTAAACTGCTATAGCTTATACTCACCAGGAGTGCGACCCAGTACTTCTCTGAAGATCTGCGTTAAAGCAACGGCAGTACCTTCCTTGCTCTGTCAATATTTCAACAACACGGCGAGGTATGGAGTCTATCAGATGCTGTATGGGGCGTGGAGGGATGGTCAACAAAGACGCTTTACCTAGTCTCCATAGCTTATTAACATTAACCTGAGCGATGATGTCCCAGACATGTTGCCAGTTTGTTTTTCCGATTACTGCCCTCTCGGATGTTGTGCTCTTGCCTAAAAGTTTGTATTACACCAGGCACGTGTGGTTGTGCGTTATCGTGCATGTGAACCAAACGTACGGACAGCCGAATAGTGCTACTGGACATAGCACTCCACCTACATAACGGCGACTCATTACTGACTGCTCCACACGCACTAGACGTCTACGTCCACCATATGAGATAGCGTTCCATAACATCGTGCGCCGCTGAAGGTGGATATAGCTTGGTCGCATACACGCATCGATTACGCCCTCACCAAATCTTCGACAAACCAAAATTCGTGCGACTCTTACACTCAGTGTGAATCGTGATCCATTAGAAAATCAGATACGTATCTATTCGGCACGCTACCATTTTTTATCAATGCATCACTCGCTCAGTATACGATGGTGTTTCAGAGCTAATAGAGTGCGTGCAACATACAATGCTGTCGCAATCACAGTCGACTATCCACTAAATGCTGCCGTACAGTTTGTACAATAAGTGCACCTACCCACACCAATGACCACACTTGCACCAGTTGATCGGAAATCGAAGTATGCGACGCAGCGCGAACCACTCTACATCGTCATGCGCAGGTGTCCTGTCGAGGCTTTGTGTTTCTTAGTGTCAGTGTCTCGACAATTCACCTTCGACAAGCCAAGTGGATACTACTCAGTGATCGTTTCATACGTCGCGCGACATCTCGAAAGGACAAATCCGTTAAATGCTTACATGACATGAAAATATACTAACATCTGCCGATGTAAGAAAAGCTCTGTCCTACCGTAACAATAGTGGTGAACTCATTACGAGACCTTTCTTTCCTCACTACGACAGCAGACGGATGTAAAAGTCGATGACTCCAATCGTATGCCAGAGAAGTTATAGTACACCAAAAAGTATGTTTAATATACAGGTATGCTCTTGAATAAATTCCAACAGCATATTTACAGGTTTCTGAATAATGAAAATACTTAATTTGCCAAAATTTACTAGTTCTATTCCTTTTTTAATTTTTGTCATTTTTTTGTCGTACTGTTGTTAATTTTGAACGGTTTTCTATAGTTATTAAACACTGTCCAATTTTATCATTTAAACATTGAAGTAAGTAAAAGCGCTTTAAAACCGAGAAATCTTTTTGTCAACCAACTTTCAATGAATTAAAAAAAGTCACTAACCGTTTAAGAATGGAATAAATTGTTTCCAGTTGTGCTACTTCTCTTTATTTATATTATTTACATGATCTTAGTTTTCATCTTATATATAATATACATTTTTAGTAACTTTCTTTGAATATTATTTTAATGTACAAACGTAAATACTTATATTACAATAGCTTTACCAGTCTCTATATATAATATTTTGTTTCAGTACTATTTTTTTTATTTATTATAATTCTCTTATAGAAGAGGTCTACAAGTACAATGGAAAATTAAAAAACGAAATACTATTCGATTAAAGTTGTGAAATTGTTAAATATTTGTAGGCAATTTACTGTAGATAAAAGGCGTTTTATATAAAATACAGTTTAGAATACAAAGTACAGAGCAACGTTTCTGTAATCCCTATAAGTCCTCTGATAATACCGCCAGTATCTTTTTTAAAGTTATCCAGCCATTGTATATTGGTACTTCGGTTGAAAATCACAGACTATTGTGTCAATTTACGAAATGAAGGAATCAAATGCATTGAAACTAGAGATCTCTCGCGGAAAAACCTGCACAGAGTAGATGCTGGGGTAGATTTTCAGACCATTCTCAGATTGTATATATGAGCGAAAGGAAGCGAATATGTGCGTGCGAGAAAGATGATGCGAATAAAAGCACGAGACCGACGTCTTATATGGAGCAGGAGATAAGGGATCGGATGACCCCTTGGTGAAAATGAAAATAGCGATCTTTTAAAGAATTAGGATCAAGATTGGATCAAAACGGAGACGATCTGAAGTATACGATTTTTTATTTATTGTATATTTTATATACAGTAAATAACAAATCTTTTCGATGAATATATATTATACATATTGTAAATATTTATTTTGGTCAATGTAATACAATATATGTATATCTGCAAACATATATAAAACATACTTGACAATTTATTACTTCTGTAGTATTCTTATTGAAATACTAATAAACTATTTATTTTTTAACGACATTAAAGAGTCATAGTTGGTTTTTAATATTACTTTTAGATCTTTCAAACTATATGTATTACTCCCTTCCTCATATGAAATGAAATAGTATTTCCTCACATTGTTATAAGAGTATAAGTCGGTGAAAATCGTTTGTCTACTGTAAACAGTAACTTAATTGATATTGGGTACCTTAAACCATTGCGATTGCAACAAAATTTAATGCAAATTTTTAATTTTCCAACTAAAATTATAACACAAAATAGTAAATTTAAAACGAGTTTGGATTTTATATACATTACTTTTATTCTAGATGACTAGCGGTTTTTAAAAATTATTACGTGCTGTGGGTTTATGTAACAATAAATTAAAATTTCAATTGGTTTCTTATTATCTCAATTGGAAGAACCTGTAGTATCGACATTGCTAAAACAATTTATTGTGCTAATTTCTAAACGTGTGAGATCCTACGTCTTGTATTCTTGTTTTCTGCAGCTTCCAGATCATATACAAGTGGTCAGAAATTCACGGATAAACGTCAGGTAGGGCGATGCTATGATTAATTCTGAGCCGGTAATCCTAATACAGTAATATTGTATTGTATACTTAATAGAGAAAAAATGGTGCAGAAAAAGAAAAAGTGATAGTGGAAAAAAGCACTAGCTATAGTAGTAGAATGAAAAGACTATTGCATTCAAATATATCGAAATGTATGATAAATAAAGAAAAACAAAAGTTGACGAATTAAGAACAAAAATAGAATTAATCAAAGCTGTTATACGATGTATTTCCGATTAATTTCCGATTAAAAATTTTACAAAACTGGACTATTTTACATACCTCTTGCATAACCATCAGATATTAGATCTAAAAAGTTAAGCATATTACCATATTGAAATTGAACTAATAGACAGTAAGATATAGATTATCTAAATAAAAGTTTATGTTAACATTATCAATCTATAACTTCAAAATTATATATTAATTTTGCAAAATAATCACGAAAATTGTCCAGTAGTGGTAAACTATTGCGCAGGGATGCATTTTTATACACGAAAATTTATTATAAAACATTTTCATCAATCTTTTATCAATTTTCAATTGCTATAAATTAAGAGTAAATATAACACACATACATGTTCGGTTTGATATTTGGACTACAATCAAAACTAAATACATCTTGAGGATTTAATTTTGCCTGATATATTCCAAATTTTCATTATCCTTCGACTTTGTTCATAATTGATAGGAACCCATTAAATTTTTTAAAGCTTTCAACACATACTGGTCCAAAAATGTTATATTTTCTATTTTTTGCATTAAATTAAATTAGAAAAATACAGAGCATAAATACTTTGCAACAAATTACCTAAAATTTTAAAAAAACCCTCTTAGGATCAGAAATGTTGGGTTGTAATATTATCAATAACGAGGAACGTTCTTTTAATATCGGATTTAAGACACATTATTTTTGTCTGAAAATTTTATGACATTTTCTTGAAAAGTTTCCCATTACTGTAAATATACATTATATTTAATTCGAAGAAACCAGTTATTGAAACATTTTCTTCTATGTTTCTGACGATACTTTTTTTTCTTTTTTAAATCATCGGTAGGAAATTTTTGATATGTGGAAATAAAAAGTAAATCGTCGTGTGTTACATTGAGAATATGGACTATTTATTGATTCGCTTGTTTAAATAATCCACTACTTGAGCAGCGACAAGAAGATTGTTACCATGATGCAGTGTTAGTCCGCCTTTTATCAATTGTCACAGATCTTTTAAAGAATTTACAACAAGTATACTGTGGTATATATCTCAGTATTAATGGTATTACAATCATCGAGGGATGCACTTGCAAGAATATGCACATTTTATTTATACAGAGTCAAACAACTTTGCTCGAGGTTATAGGAGCAGATGCAATTGTTGCTTGTTAAAACATCATAAACTCTGTATATATACAGTAAAAAATTTTTGTAATAAATTGTTATCCTTCAAGTGTACAATATAATGTTATCCAAAAACGTGTTAATTTTAATGAAATTTACCACCAAAGAAACGTCTCATTCATTTTCAATGTAATTTCGACATAGAATTAGTGAAGATTTACTCTATTGTGTTTATTAATTTACATTTTTCATACAATCTAATAATTTCTTTCTCTTAGCTTTCGGGCTGGAACCGCGTTTTAGATACTTCAAATACCGACGTTTCACTATTGCTTCCGTCATTGCACTGAAATCAGGTTTCAGTGCAACAGCAGTGAAAGTACCGAGGACGCGGTTTCAACCCGGAAGTCAAGATGAAGAAAGTATGAGCAACGACCGCGAAAGTCTACAAGCGGATGGTCATCGTAGAATGCTGGAAAAGAGCTAATAAAGGATTAGAATTATGTTCAGATTTTTATGTACGCAAGAAAATCCAACAAGGCGTAGTTTTGCACTAATTCACACTTGGCCTTTCGAACTAGTATAAAATTATAGAGTATCTGGCGAGCATATAGCTTTTCTTACACCAAAATAATCATCCGATATGGAGCAAATTGCTTCGTTGGTTTAGTCAAACGAATATATATATATATATATATATATATATATATATATATATATATATATACATATATATATATATATATATATATATATATATATATATATACAACGGCATATTATCAACAACTATTTCTGAATATCTTGTATGAAGCTGATCTTTCACTACCGAAGTGAAATTAGTTCTACCGGTCATTTATGGTAACTATAAAAAAATGGCGCAAAATTCTTGAGATATGTTACATTTATTAAACTCTCAACGATGATATAGAACAATCATCATATCATTTGTCTATTAGTTAGACTTAATATTAACAGAACATACTCTTTATCTCTCAGACATTAATATTAATTTAGTGGTGTTTGATATTTTTATACTTATAAAGTCCCCATTGTTAACATTCACTATCATTGTAAAGCAGATTAGGTCGTGCGAAAATGTACAAATTTTATATGTTTTGGGCTTTCATGTATTTTATTTACGCATATTATTAACTTATTATTTGCAGTCGTACATGCGAGGTTCAATATAGCAAATAAAGGTGTTCTGACTTATAAATATAATAAATTATATAATTCCTGATTACTCACGGTTATGAAGGTAATAAGAATATGAAACGTATTTACAATATTTATATTTCTATACGTATAACTCTTTTCAAAAGTAATATTGATTTATATTTGTACGTACTTTGTTTTAATAAACAAAGCTGTAGAATTTTATAACTTTAAAAAATATCGTCTTTTATATATGAAACACGTTTTCATATCTTTGAAAAGCAAAATCGAAGTTCCACGTCGAATTACTCCACGAAAATGTCCGGAACACGTGACTATCACTAGAAACCTAGAATTCCGGATGTGGAATAACTAAGCCAGTTCGACTCCGGGTTTGGCCGTAGCGCACATCGAGAATTTCCCTGCTGATCTTTTCTCTGATATTTGATACAAAGACACTAGTACAAAGTGTTATTAACAAGTGTTTTATTATTTTATTAGAATACTCATCAATATAATGTAAGTAACTTTTAGAAAATGAAATATATTAAATCGAATTTATTTTTACATTTCTAATAAAAATGTATGCCATCGATATAAATAATTATTAAATTGAAAATATACTACTGGAGGTAAAAGCAAATTAAATGATTTCCCTTCTGGTAACGTCGAAATTCCCGTGTGAATTCAAAGTTACACTTTTAAATTGACGGAGAACCACCTGCACCCTGTTTCGAAGCACTCCCTCGAAAGCCATTTCAATTCAACAGGTTGGCAAGTATTTATTATTTAACTCCCAATCCTAATCATGAAATCACCTGTTACGTGATCTCGCTGAACTGTTAGTATATTTGCCTCATAAATAAATTCTGTGAAGTGTCTTGAATTAATTATCCACAGTCAATAAAATTAATATTTAAAATAGCGATATATAGAGAGGAAATGGTAATATATAATATACGACCAAACCCGTATTTCTAAACTAAAATTAATTAAATTTTTTTAATTCGGACTGAATATTCTTTTAGTAATTAGGATCGCTTTTAGTAAGAAGTATCCTAATAAGGCATCACAAAATTGGGTAACATTAATGGAATAAAAAATAGCTATATAAGTATGTATATATATTATTTATTTGACTTATAGTATAATTTCATTGGTGTAATCATCTTTTGTCTTGATTTTTTTTTGTACATGCTTTACCTATTCATCGACAATTTTACTGCATTATTTAAATGTAGATTTCTTGCATACAGTTACTCGATTTGTAAGTTTTTAATATTCCAGCTAAAATTATAGCAAAAATTGTGAATTCAACACGGGTATGAATTTTATATACATTATTTTTATTCTAGATGACTATCGGTTTTAAAAAATTATTTGTGTTGTGATTTTATGTAACAATAAATTAAAATTTGAATTAGTTTATTATTATGTCAATTAGAAGAATCTGCAATATCGACATTACTAAAACAATTTATTGTACTAATTTCTAAACGTGTGAGATCCTACGTCCTGTTTTCTTGTTTTCTGCAGCTTCCAGATCATATACAGGTGGTCAGCAATTTACAGATAAACGCCAAGTAGAGCGATGCTATAATTAATTCTGAGCCGGTAATCCTAATACATTAATATTGTATTGTAATTAGTTAATACATACGATTTGCCTAAAAGAAGTGTTGATTTACTTGCTAAAATGCCTAATTGTCGATAATTTCAAGTGAAATTTGTTACTAAACTGTGCGTGATGGATTTTTTTTATTATTTTTTCCGTAATCAGGTTACAAAAAACTATAAAAAACACTGATTATATTTTAAACAATTTTTTCATCGCAAGCCTATGTTATTGAAAAATTTTATAAATTCGAGGCACAATTGTTCAAGAATTCCTGGTAGGAGTTTATGATAATGGTAAATTCGTCAACACTCAACACACACAATAACATTTCTATTATTCCTGATATGCATAGCAATTTGCCATCACTAGCTGTTCTCAAAGCTGACAAGAATAAAATTTTAAATTAGTTAAAGAAAATGAAAAATTGTTTTACACCTGGACACGATCTAATTCCCAGCTTTAATTTCTCGGTACTATACATTGATTTTTTTAATCCTTCTATTTAAAATATTGTCTTTGTAGACATCTACTTTTCCTGAAAAAAATGCAAGAATTACCCGACATATATAAAGGGCAACAATACTCAAGTGAAAAACTATATATGTAAATATCTATATCCCATTTCGCTAAAGCTTCTAAAGCTTCGTCATCTATGATCGAATATATAACAGTATTATGTCTTTTTATCTACGATAACAGATTTATATTTATGTAAATACTATCAATAGTCTCTAATTTTACTACACTGTGTGTAACACTAGACAATGGTAGATAGGTGAATGTCGTCTACACCGATTTTCACACGCTTTTGATACAATAGATCATTATGTCTTTTTGACGAAGATGAATTCATTGGATTTACTAAATCTCTATTGGCGTTCATGCACACTTACCGTCGGAATAGACCAAATAATGCCTACAATAACTAAGCATCGACCGCATATATATATTTTTTTATCCTATAAAATCTAATATAGGGATTTAGGTCTAGTGATCTCGGCAGTCAAGCAATTACCGAACCTCTTCTTTAACTTTGGTTAAGAAAATCTGTTATTTGTCTACCAAAATGCGGAAGTGCATTATGTTGTATCCGCATTCGTTGCCTTACATTAAGAGGAACATCATCTAGTAATATTGCAGTTATTTTATAGGAAACGGATAATGAACTGTCGTGAGACGTTCTTCGATTATAAACGAACTAATCAGATAGCCATCAATAGTACTACAGGAAACATTTACGTAAAAATCTAATTTGAAAATGGAATCCCGTAGTTTGCCGGGGGGTTTCAAGTGACCAACACTGTGCATTTCTGGTGTTTTTGATGCCATCTCTAGTATTCATATATATATATATATAAATATATATACGAGGGTAGCCGTTTATATTTCGGGGGGGGGACTGACAACACGGTCAGTGTTGCCTCAGATCTGATGATTGCATCGTGAAGTTTGTCATTTTTGACAATATATTTTCCTTGACAGTTTTATTATCCGGTCGCTATTTCTATTGTTGACAATAACTTGAAAACTTTATGTTAGCGAAAAAATGGAATTAACTAGCGAACATTTTTGTGCAATTATTTTTCATAACTTTCGGCGTGGATTATCTCAACAAGAATGCATCGACGCGAGCTGAATTCTTTATAAGGTGATGAAGCACCATCGAAAACTATAATATATCGTTGGTAATAGTGAATTCAAACTTGGACGGCGTTTTTTGGACGATGAACTTCGTGAAGGTCGTCCCACAAATGTTGTTGTGTCGGAAAACATTAATGCAGTGTCTGAATTAATAATGCAAAACCGTCATGTGACATACCGTGACATCGAGGCATCTCTAGGCATTAGTAACACCAGCTTGCATAAGATCCTGCATGAACATTTAGTCTATAAGAAGCTATGTTCACGTCGGGTACCACATAATTTGACAACCGCTCAAAAAACGACTCGCGTCGATTGGTGCCAAGAAATGCACAAAAAATACAATGGCGGTGCTTCAAAGAACATTTATAAAGTCATCACAGGTGATGAATCCTGGAGTCCGATAATAAGTAGCAGTCGACTGTGTGGGTATTTCAAGATGAGCCAAAATTAACAAAAGTTGTTCGCGCTCGAACCACATCAATGCAGATGGTCGTTCGTTTTTTCAGACAAAACGGTTACGTTGCAACCGTGCCTTTAGGGAGTTGTAGAACGCTCAATTCCGAATAGTATACAACTATTTGTTTGCCAAAAGTTTTTGAAGAAATATGGATAACAAGCCGAAAACGACAGATCATTCTCCACCATGACAATGCCTGCTCTAACAGGTCGGTTCAAGCAATTGAATATTTGACAGCCCTGATCTAGCACTGACTTCTTTTTGTTCCCACACGTGAAGATTAAACTTCGTGGTCAACGGTTTTCTACGCCAGAAGAGTCAGTTGAGGCATTCAAAACTCATATTTTGGAGATACCGCCAATAATTTTCAGATTGGTTTAAACGAATACAAAAGTGCATTCATTAATTTTCAAGGAAGGAACTATTTTCGATAACAAAAATTTTTTTTGTTTGCTATTCCCGAAGTACAAACGGCTAACCTTGTAGATATATCTTAGTCATTATATAATATAATTAACAAAAGAATTTCTTGGAATATGATTTTATCCAACTAAAACCCCACATTCCAACAAAGAAATGAATTTGACGCTTAAACAATTTATGTCTTTATCATTCAACTTCCCCCTCCCCTCTTTCTAGAGATACAAAATGTAATACGTCTTGACAATGCTCTACATATTATACAAATAATTAATTCGTAATTTCAGGTAGTGGATTTTCTTTAGAAAATTAAAATTTATTTTATATCTTAACAATGCTTTTCGTGGGGAGGTGTAAAATAAAAACGAGATGTGTGTAATAATTCCCGTAATCTGTTTATTTAATAATAATTTTATAATGATGAAATAAACTGATGAACTGTGTAGAGTGAAGTTTAAAATCACATGCAAATGTATTACTAAATAGAAATTTATTACAAAATAATATTGTAATAGGCAATATGTACTAATATCTCCTATACTTTTTTAAAATTTTTCATGCTATATGTATTTTTTTAGGAGAGCTGTGAGACACTGGCAACACGGTAATAGCTGAGTTATGTGGCGACATTCAGAAAGAGAACACAACATATTGATATTTTGTGTACTTTGTTTCTATTGAAGACTATTTTTTTACTAAAATAAATAATAAATCAAATTTCGAAATAGGTCAAATTTTATTTTATTTTTGCAGCCCAAATATATGACGCTGTTTCAATGCAAATTAAGAAGCGTGAACATAAAAGAATAATTTACATTTTCCTATTCCAATTCGGTCCTGATCAAAATGACTCAAAATTTAAACTCGATAACCTATAATTGTGTTTTGTACGCTAAGATGAAGGGAAATACGACAGACGTAATTTTATTTCAAAAACTTTTTAAAATTCAAGTCATGTGTCTGTGATCACTAGTTACGCTCCCTTGACGTTGCGGATCGTTACAGTTTTCTATATATACCATATTAAATATATTTTCGAAACCCACGTAAAAGCAATGTGATAAAATTTATGAACGTTTGTATAAGAGATGTAATTATATATTCCTGGTGAGATAATGATTGATATTGTCGGCTCCTTAAGGGCCACTGAAAAAAAATATTCGAATTGAATAAAGTTATTGTTTCACGATTGTATACTTATTGTATACTTATATTGGCTGATAATTAAATAACTAAATTCTACTCAAATTGGAAAATTACGTACTTAACACCAGAGATATCGTTTGCAAAATACAAATTAAACATGTACTACATCCACTTGTGCACTTACAGAAAGACTTGGACGCAGGAAGGAAGCTATCGCGCATTAGTTATATTGTAAATTAATGGAAAAGTATCCAACACAGACAGTTTCTTGTCCTTTATCGAATCACTATTAGAAAATCTGTGTTCAAGAAATTTTGCTGTACAAAAGAAACGAACCGATGTGTTCTAAACTGTGGGCACGAGAAACACCTTTTTACGGTATGAACTTAGAATTTGTTTCGCATGGTTTGACACTTTATTTGTGGATTGTACTGGGAACATCGTAACAGCTGCCTATTTAAAGGAAGGTCAATTACAAAATCAGACCGATTTTCCTTCTATTCATCCATCAAGATTCGAGACTCGAATTTCACAAAAATCTTATTGTCTCAATTAATCTACAATTTTTCATTTATTAATCGCACACTTAATCGTCTATCAAGCATTATTATTCTCAATTTTGCTAATATTAATTTACAAATTACTTACACACGGCTAAATATCAATACTGTCTTTTAAGGCGAGTTCCTACATTCTCGCTTCCTCTTTTCGCATTCGTAATGCTTACATAATTGAAAGTGATAATATACGATTTAACATTAGAAGATAGTATTAATATTTAACCGTGACCAGAGGCGAAACATTCCTATTTCCACACATTCACGTCGTTCTTTTGGTTGTACGTTTCCGGGATGATATATCACATTTTCGCGCTAATATTTTAATGTCTTATATCATTCAATCACAATCGACTTTTTCATAGCATTTGTCACTTGCAGTAAGTGACACATTTCAGTAATGTGCTTTTCAATTTCTACGCATAATTTAATATTATTACACTGTTATAAATATCGACCGCCAAAATGCACACAGAAATTACTATTACCTTTTTAATAGTGAAATAATAATTAATTAATAATTGATAATTGAGATGGGAGAAATAAATAAAACGAAATTGATACAAAATAATGGTGTGTATGGAAAGAAATTTTTTAATGTAATGTACAATAAATTTCTAATATACACTTAGGAAAGCTTTTATTTTGTAATTTCTTTAAAAGTAAACATTTAAGTCTACAATAATTCGGAAAAATTTTACTTTTGATTTGAATGATAAGATTAATTAAAATATAGATACAAATACAAACTTACACATTTTCTTCAGAATTGCGCAGAAATTTCTAGCTAGATTTAAATAATGCAGTTCGTTTTAAAAGCCATGTTTTTAACGCCTAGTTCGCTATAGTCAAATAATGTAGTACACGTTTATAATGGAAAACTGCTGTCACTTTTAAATAAATAAAACAAATAACTAACTGCGTAGATTTTAACACTTGACATTTAAATTTGGAACAAATCAGTGTTGGAGCAGAATTTCTATTTCGGTGTCGGAAGATTTCGATTACATAATAAAATAATAATAATAATAATAATAAATTTAAAAGATTTTGTCTTCATTAATATCTTTTTTAAATTTAATGGAATTCCACATAATCAAAATACCTTCTTAAGAATATAACTTCTGTGTTTCACTCGATTCATTACAGATTTTTAAAATTTGTTAAAAAAATATTAAGTGTGTCAAGTCACTCGCCGAACAGATGTGCCTGGATTGTTGGTTATATTTTACAAAACATTATTTCGACGTACATATATCAACATCGTTAACTTCGCAGTTAGACACTTTTTGTTTTAAGCTTCTGAAGTTCAATAAATTACTGATTGTCCTTCTAAAAATTATCTTGTGCGGTTACCGTCTTTTCGACAACGCTTAACGTACGTCGTGAAAACATTTTCAGTTTCTGTTTGCTTTTTAAATACACTTCCAACATAAAACATAAGGTTTTAATTATCTTATCTCTGTAGCACTAATTGTATTTTGACATTTTGTTGCAGATGTTTAATTCCATCGCTTACCAATTTTATTAGGCATTCAGTTTTATTGTTAATAAGAAATTAAATGTCGGTATCTTTTCGTTATTTTACAATATTACTTAGCATAATATTGGTGTTTATTTAGATAGCGTACTAACCGTATATCAGAGATTAATTAATTTTTTTTCTTAATATCTCCCCTACAAATAAAAATTTCTCAGTGTGTTATACATCGTTGGAAAACTCTTCTTAAAAACTATTTAACTAGCCAAAAATCCAATATGGCTGCCTTTGAAAAGCAAAAGATAGTGCTAATAACTTGAACACGAATGACAATCTCTTTCAAATGATCTTAAAACTGACAAAGCTAGGGTGAGTTCGAAATGAGATTTACCACGAGTATTCAATTCTGTCTTCTAATAACCGAATTATCAGTGGTGAGCATTAAAATGTGAACACTCAGTATATATATATATATATATATATATATATATATATATTCTAGATATCCCTGTTACTCTAAATTATTTACTATCGTCCACTCAAAACATTTTCTTTGTTAATTAACAGCAGGAAACCTAAAATAGAACTTATCCGAGCGTTATTTTCCGTTTCCTATATTGATCCCAGCATTCGATTTTACGACGCTTTACTTTGATTGTGCCACCTTCTAAACAGAAAAGAGAAAGGAAATCAGAAGCAAGAGATAGGACTTGCAGCACTTACCCCATGAATACTGAAGAGCTAGGCACAGGCAAGTGACATCGAGTGTTCGGAGATATTAGTTCGCCTCCTTGAGATGCGCCCGGAATAACAGCGAGACAACCGAAGCTCCATTTTACGAGTTCACAGCTTCGTCATAGAACACAGCGCAACCACTGCAAGCAACTGACGTTCCGTAGGACGTACCCTTCTGTTAAATTTGATATTCGACGTGATGAGTTTTAATTGGGAAGGATATTTTGTTACGTGGATCTAATCAAAGAAGAATGAAATGTTTAGTGTAAAGGAGCTTACTGATAGCGGCCTATTTAAAATTAATGACAAAATACCTATATTTTCTAATTACTTTGTTATTCATTTCAAATATCTTTTGTTCATGTGGTAAATGTAACAAATAGATAATATTGTACTTATTACAGTTACAAACCGATCGAGTTTTGTAAAAAAAATGTTTTATCAAAGCATTCAAATTCTTGATTTTTTTTAACAGTAGCATATCATTAAAACGTATACAATATATATTGTAGAAATATGTATATATATTTTAAAACAATGTCGTCTACTATACAAATTATTGAGCTACAATTTTCCACAAAACTGTTCAGATTAGAGTGTATCACGCAGACAATATGGTGCATGACATAAAAACTGCATTTATCGTTGGCAGATCATCTCTAGGGATTTCGATTTCTGAGGTTTATATATGATCTAAATCGGAAAGAATGTAATTTTTAATTTAGCTATAATAGGTTATATCATAAAGAATAACTTCGTTGTTTTTTTATTTGCACAAAACTATCACAAGGGTTATGTATATAGACTAAATACTTCTTGATAGATTTGTACATAAAAAACGCATTTGTAATTCAGGTTTTATTTACAGTTAAAAAGTATAGTTACAGAACTGTAAAAGTAACATACATTAATAACTAGAGATGGTCGGTTTTGCGATGATAAAATACACATTGACAAATTTTAAAAAATGATATGCAATTTTAAATTGTCTGTGCTCGCTGATTTTGCGTGCCGTTTGTAATCCCGTTCTTCGTAAACTACTAAATTTATATTGCATGTACCACGTTTAACGTTACTGTATATATAATATTTGGATGCATCCCTTGTAAACTGTTTTTTCGTTTACTTAACATTTTCATTCACCTATGTACAGTTGATTGAACCAGCAAACTTGTAGCGGACGCGCTTTTGTGTAACCAACAACCACCAGTAATAACAAATGCAATGGTCTACTAATAGCACGTTATTAAACTAATAAAAATTGTTTGTATCTTACTGCTATTAGAAAACATATATATTGATAACCCTTCTACATAGTTTCGTCAACTTTAACGACGAAATATCTTTAAGTTTAGACGTTGCACTGATCATTCTAAAAAATTGTCCACACCATCTACATTAGGTTTAACGTACAGTGATTATGTAGTAACCTTACTCTCTTTATCCTTCATCCTTAACAATAGTCTATATAGTTATTATAATATTTGTGATCATATGTTCGACAAGATAATAAATCTCGTTTTAGTATTCCCTGTTCCTATTGCTATACTTTTCTCGTGTAGCCATCCAGCATATTACAATTAACAGCGGTTGTTGCAGTAAAAATTAATCGTATTTCGTTGTGCTATTATTTGCAATATAGCAAAATACAAGAGATGTATTTGCACAGGTTTGTAAAGATCAAATCAGAAGCATATTGTCTATCAAGCCCTGTACTTCTCAACAGGGAACATTATAGTAGGCAACTTGAATACAAATAAATAATTACCCCCCAGAAAATCATTTAAATATTTCAAAAGGCATAAAATGTAGGTTTTATGAAACGAATTCGTTTCGAATTTATAATTTTTGAGGAAGAAATGTGGCATTGCTTTACTTACAACTAATAACCTATATTTCATGAATTCTTCGCATATATTTTCAAGGTAAATATATTTACATGTTCTACATACAAAGTTGTTAAGAATAATGTAATGACAACGAAACTTTGACTTCTAAATTATAGTACTATTTTATATATTATTATTGAACTGGAAAATAAATCCAAAAATATAGTATTTTAGACAGTATACCAGATCGAGTCAAAAAAAATTGTTTTTCATTTATTATAGGAGACAGATGACCAAGTCGTTTCGGAATGTCATGCATACAGTGAAAAGCGTTTTTTGAGCTTACGTGAGAGGGCTCTATCGTGCTATGCGAAGTCTCTGTCTCGTATAACACATTGCAAGATAGATTTTTCTTCCTCCTGATATATTAATAAAATTATATACTTTTTGAGTGTATGTATTAGACTATTCAAAAATAAATACTTAGATATATGTAAAATATTTGTTTACTACTAAATTGTTCGTAAAAAAATCAAGATGAAAATTTTTCCGTATTTTCTTTAGACATTATGCCTTTAACAGAAAACTTTGTAAAATTTTCTACAGATAATAAAATTTTTTGGAACACATATACAATGTAATATGTAGTAGAAACAATTAAGTTTTCACTAATTCACATCGTAGAGGGAGCATAATTACATATGCAATTAAACCTATTGCGTGTTTTCGTTAATATCTGTTTCCACGATGAGATTTATAGTGTCTCTAAAAAGTTACGGTTCTCTGTCTGCTAATACACCTGTCCGCCAAACGGGAGGTGTAAGTTTGAATCTCCCCTGATAGAAGAAATTATTCAAAAATTTTCTGTAATATATGTACAATGTAATAACAGAGAGAATTAAATGAAAATTTAATTTAAATCTACAGCGGGTTTCAATTAATATAACTCAGCCGCAAACGGAAGACACGAGTTTGACTCTCAACAGAGCAAAAAAAATTTTCAAATATTTTCTGTAATGCGATGTAATAATAGGAAGAATTAAGTCTTTGCTAATTCATATCTTAGAAAAAGTATAATTCCATAATGATAGTTGTGGCGTCCTTCAAATTCAAAGTTCGTGGATCTTTGTGGTGTACTCAGTTGGAACACTTATTTGGCAAACGGAAAACGTGAGTTCGAATCTCGGCGAAAGGCAGAAAAATTTTCAAAAATTTTGTCACGTGATCTAGGTAACTCTCAAAGATCTTCTCCATAAATTTATTCATAAATTTACTTTTACTCCTAGATTTACTGATTCACGAGTTGACGTTTGCCGTCTTACAAATGTTGATACTTTCAAGAATTTTATCTTGATGCTAACTTCGATGGCGTAGTTTAGTCACCATGTACTAATATTGAATCATTTATTAATCAAAGTAATACGGTTCATGGGGAAAATGTCAATTTGAATTGCATAGGTGTGGATATAGACAAATTTTGTTCATTTATGAGATGGAGTAAAGCTAAGAATCTAGAAAAACACGTCTTCACTTAATTACGTAGCTTTTTATTCAGTTAGAGCTTGAAGATTTATATAAATTCAGTGGTGTCATAAAACCATATTTCTATACGATATCGATTAATTGAATCGCTTTTTTCATTTAAATTTAGACGAACTTAACTAATAAAATGTTGATTTTCAGTACGATTCCATCCAATTATCTAGATCGTGTCTGTCGCTGACATCAATATCACCACTCCAATAACTTGCAAACACAATTTTCTAATAAATATGCAAGCCATCGTAATAGGTTGTATTCCGCAAATATCTTCCAATTACGTATATTTTAACTACTATAAATTCAAAGTAACCCATATGCAAACAGGTAGCTGTTTACGTTTATTTCAGTCTTTTTTTCATGTTACGTATTGTGTGTAAACAGAAACGGAAATAACCGTAAAACGTCCTTCTATTGTCGGCAAGTAGAAACGAGGTTCCTGGCGACCGTGCGGGGATTAACTCTAAGGAGCCGATATCAGTATCGGGCACGTAACGGATTTTCTTTCCACAAAATCGTGCTGCTTGTTATTCTGTTTCGCTATTTTCGTAGACAGGGACAACTGATTTTATTATTTATATAACTAGATTCTGGAAAAAACGCACTTTCTCTAATAATACTTACGTAAATATCTGAAAAATAAATAATGAAGGTAAGAATTTTTGAATTTATTGCAGTTTACATTAATATTTAGCGTTTCCTTTAATATTAAATTTAGTGTCGTTTAATAGTCACAATTGGTTTATCACTTTATTGTCTAATGGCATGCATAATGTGTTAATACTAACAAAAGGAATTAAATATAACATTACAGGTCGATCAAATTTAAGCAAAAATTTACTTAAAAGTCCATAATCAAGGAAAACTTTTTCACGATTATTTACTACATACTTGTAAGATATGCATACGTATATGGTATATTTAAGAAATAACATTTGAATTTATTTTTCTACCCCTGTGGTTTATTAAGGAAAGAAGAACACCGCAACATATTGCTATGTATTTGACAATCAGGAGCTGAAAAGAATATTATGAACGATACCGTTATGTAATAATAATATATGACATGCGTCATGTGTGGTTGAGTTCAAAACATACATTTAATGTTTGCATTTACTTAACTAATCTTATATAATACATAAAATGAATTTCTAAAAACTGTGTAATCCTTGTACATCAAGGGATGAATCTACGCTTTTACTTTAATATTGATTTAAATGATGTGTTCTTGTTTATAAAATGTTTGATTCCACAATCCACCTGTCTCATACAAATCTACCCTTTTTAGGTCAAAATTAAAGAAAGAGGTAAAAAGAACAGAAAAAAAAATATGAACATTAACTTTATATTTATAGCATATTCTATATATTAACTAATTGTCGTAATGCAGCTAAATTTGTAGATACGTAATCACATGCGCAACACCATTATTCCAAAACTTTATTATTTCGATTTAGTTCCATTGTTAAATTTGATCCTTTGCTAATAATAAGAAATTAACTATTCCCAAACCTTACGTAATCCAGATATTACGAGTATTAAGGTATGATTTGCCACTAAATCTCTGATTAGAACCCAAATCCATATGTTCTATAATTTTTTATAATTTATTGTCAAATGTGAACTCTCGGAACAATGAAATACATACATAAATCATATACTAAACATCTACATATGTATATCTATCTGTAGGGCACAATTTCTTCGTGATGTTCTCCAAACTTTCGAATAGTTTGTTATTAATACCTCTGTTGAAGAAAAATGCATTTACAAGTCCTTCTGCCAGTCATAAAAACTTGTGCAAAAAATCTATACGATTTGGGGCCTGTTTTATATAAAGTAAGAACCAATATTTTCTGTCGATCGTTAAGTTGTAATTTAAGTAACATAACTCCAGGTACACTTAAACTAACTTCAAGCTGTTGAAACAACTTAATAGATGTTATCCATGATCCTTTTTGCTTCTTATGTTTAGTATTTCTAATAGTCGTATAACCGTTGAATTGGTTTCTTGATAAACATTAAAATGCCTTCTTTGTTTCAGATAGATTCCTCACATACTATACTGCTTTAATATATGTAACCTTTTGTTCTTTATGGTACGATATATCACTCTTGTTAGAAAAGTTTGTTCAAGACTGGTTAATTGAATTAATCGAAAAAGGTAAAAACCCCTTACCACATCGATGTTCATATTCTATATACGTCAGTGTTCGTATTCTGTGTACGTGTTTTGACAACTAAGTTGTCATCGTCACTAAAAATTAAAACACCCATTTGTGTGTATTTGGTCTTCCGTAAACTAGTTTACGGGTTTTTCTGTGTGAGCTTTGCTGCGGGCTCAGGCTTACATATTATATTATCTCTAAAGGACAACAAAAATATTTTACATGATTTACTATTAAAGCGAAATATTTTTGTTGTTCTGTTTGTAATTTATAATAAGAAAACGAATTTTAAAATTAATCACTGATTTAATACAAAAATATATAGACCCATCATTTAGATAGTACCATCTCTAGATGGTAATTAAGGAGATACAGAAGCATAACAAATCTGTGCATATTTTTTGAAGATAGTATCGATATATTGTTATAAAATTAGACACAGTTGTTTTCTCTTTATTATTTTAATTAACGCATGTGTTGTATCTGCCTCCATGCAACTAGTCAGTTACATAAACTTATTTGGTTTTATTTATTTTTTAACTTGTCACTGTAGAAAGTAACAGTTTTCACTCGAAGAGATAATGCTAATTCGAGCTTTCAAAACACGAAGTTATTTCCCGTCCTCTCTCCATCCAGCCATGGATTCGCCGCGAAGAAAATTGAACCTACTAAATTACATAGTTTTTTGAGGTTATGTTTATAATCGAACTGGGTCGATCTCCAATTTTCAAATCTGATGTATATTATACAATACATAAAAGCATTAATACATATCTAAAATGCTAATATCCAGAAATTAGCTGTTTTAATTTTCAAATATAAAAATTAGAACTAATAAAATTATTAGACTGTATTAACTTTTATGAAACAAGCAATTTCTTATAATTTATATTTACGATCAATGCGTTATTATAGTTAATAGAGTGATATCGCTAGCTAAAACTATTTTTTTTTAAACCAGCCCCTACACTACTCGAGCGACATAATGTATTTTAACTGGCGACATTGATTCTACGATCGTAACTATAATAACACCCAAATGACTTCGACGGCATTGTGTGCCATCAGAAACTAATGTTAATGTATTTTTCCCATTACTGCGCAAAAAGTATCTTTTCGATACGAAAGACGATTCAAACTAGAAAAAGATAACTATAGAGATAGTGAAGGAAAATAGATAAACGAAAGGGGAGAAATGATCGAAACGTTGTTCCATTAATAATTGTGTCGTGACAATTTGACGAACACCCTATTATGTATAAAACATCCCTTTTCTCTACTCATATAATTGACAGTGTTTTATCGTAATAACGGAGAATCCGCGTGACCTCGTGATCTGATAATCCAAATTGGTACATTAAAAACGTTTTGAAATGGCACATTCATCAACGTATATTAAAGTAAAAGTACCAGAACCCGTGGTGATAAATGACAGAATATTCAAACTTTTGCTTACTGTTAGAAAACTATTGTAAATATATTGTAATGTAGAAACAAAATTATTAAATAAAACGGGTAGACAAAAAAAAATAATACTCGACTTCATAGTAAGTGAAATTTAATAATAACTTTGATATAAAATTAAAATAATAATAATAACTTAATGCATGACAAATGTTTGACTGCAGTGTCGTATAAAAAGAAAAAGGATGTTTACCATATAAAAAATATTGCAGAATTTTTGTTTCCGGAACATAGATAAAGGGATTTAGATAATCTTATAAATTTCCTTGAACTACGAGTGTGAATTAATTAATGATTTTATTTTTAAAAAAATACTTAATTCTATAAAATGAGCTTTTTGACATTAAAAATATTTTTTAAAATTGAGAAATTTCTTTTCCAGTCCCAATTAGTGAGAGGGGCGAACGTAAAATTTGACAAAATATACTTATCTGCTCGTTTCTAAGATCTTATAAAATATTTACTTTTTTTACAAAATATTGAATTTACTTTGGTAGAAAGGCGATGGCTAAAATCTCCTGGAATTCTTCTTAATTTATCCACTGGAATATTTAATGTACTTAAACTTTAATTTCGAAATATTTTATTTCTGTAGGTAACTCGCTGAAGTCAAATACAATAAATTTTAAGTCACTCACTAAATTAGAATTCTTTAACAGCTCTTTACATTCTTTTATGTTCTTGTCTTAAGTTCGACTTACACTTACTAGAGAATGTGTGAGGACAAGTTTAGATGGTAAAGAAAGGTCTCAACGTTTTTCCTTGTATGTTTGTATTCTTAGAGATGCTTTTGGAAAAAGATTTCTTGAAAATAGATAGAAAGTTCTATGTGAAACTGTCCGGCAATGAATTCGCAGACATGTGCCACACAAGCAATATGCAGCATGTTTAGAAATACTTCTTTAAGAAGATTGCCGCACTTTATCATATAAGCAGCAATATCAGTTATAAGTAAAACAACTTTAATTTCATAACAGGAACCAAGAATATCAGAGACTTTCAAGAACTATTTCTGCCATTCTATTGAATTGTATAACTACTTTGCAAGATATTGAATAATGTTTGTAGTGCTATATTGGACATAACATACCTGCTATAACATTTAATACAAAATTACCCATACTAGTTATTTCGTCGATACTGATCCAAATAAGTCCAAAGCATTAATGTAAATAGTCTCAAGTGGGACTCTAATAGCTCTTCTCTAAAAATAATTTTCCTAATTAGTGTAAAGATTATAATTCAGTATTGACTTACCTCATAAACTGAATCTACAGGCAAAGATAATAGAGCCTCATTACATTTCACGTCTCGAAAATACGCAAAAGAATACGAAAAAGCGAATATATAATAATAAATAGTGTTATATGTTATTTCTATAACACATATACATAAAATAACATGCCTAAAATTTAATGTTTATATTCATTTTGTTTTAGAACATACATAAGTGATGAACGTTTACCAGTACTAATATTATATTTACAAAGATACCTACTATTATTTGGGGAAGTAACATTAAAGGTTAATGGACACACATTAAAAGTTCAAACATCAAATGATATTTATGTGTTGTGTTTAAAGAAAGTGAAACTATTTAGTTATATAATAACATAATTTGCATCAACAAATTATTTATTATACTGGCAAACAAAACCCGATTACCTGATAAACTCTCGATTGAGCAGAACAATCGTCATAGATATTGCTTTGTTAAGCAGCAGTTGTGTTCATCATTTACATAATATGTGTCAATCGTGATAAAGTACTAGAAAATTTAATTCAGGAAACTTTGTTGAGGACATTATTGAAAAACGAGGTTTCAGATAGTATAACTAACAATTAAAAAATTCTAATGGAGTAATAAAACATACTTTTTTTACACTGAACAAATTTATTACAAATTATTGTACAGGATGGTATTAAAATAATTTATAGAATTACTTTTTAAGGTTGATGTTTATCCGGATGAAGCTTACATACACACCTTTTACACGCCGTATTCATAGATAGATAGCTACATAGAAAACAAATGAAGAACTCAAAACATGCCTTAATATTGTACTACTTGATTTGTTTAAAAATAACTAGTATTAGGCAATGTTCTTTAATAACGTATTATATCTTTTCGTAATTTTCCTATTTATACAAAACTCTACTTTTTACTATTTATATTGGGATAAAAACATCATGATAATATGAATTACCGTAATAATCAAAGATGACTCGAAGGAAAGTTGTAAATTTACAACCAAGATCTATTGTTGTAATGACATGGAGAGGTATGATCACATTATTCAAAAGCTACTGAATTAAAACAATGTAACGATGGCAGCACTACGTAATTTGTGTATTAATTTAATATGGAATGGAACAAACATAATTTTGTTAAATTATCGAACATTATTATAAGAGCTTTAGACATATACATACATGTGTGGTGATATCGAACCTTAAAGAACTTATACATAAAAAAATCAGTTTACAGAAAACATTACTTTTTTAATTGCTATTGTTTTTTGAGGAAACTATTGATATTTTCCTATTACATTTATAAAGTGAATTAATAAAAGTATACTGGAAGCGCTAAACAAACGATATCTATAAAATTCGCTTTGATATTAGATAAATGAAATCATTCTCTAGAAATAAATTCTGAATAGTAACACGTTGGCTCAAAGAATGTTTGGAATTTTCATGTAAATTTATTTATTAGTTACTCATAAATATTTCCCTGTGTTTTTGTATTCGTGGAAGTTGTTCGACTGTAACAGTCTCCGAAACACTGCAACCTTATGGACTTATTGTACATTCTCGCAATGTACCTACAGTAGCCAAACTATAATTCCTATATTACTACCTATATTAAATCTGTACAGACTTAGGACAAACTCGGCTGTTGTCGGATCTATCTTAGGTTGCCCATATATGGCTATTCTCTTGTGATTCAATGCCTCACATTCTTACCACATCTGGTATATCGTTTCTGGTACCCTAATGCACAACGTACAATAAAGATCTCCATTATATCTGTCAATTTTGTTCAGAAAGTATGTAATGAGCGCCTGGCCTGTGGAATATACTACTATTATTCCAAATTCAGTACTTTCATCTTCTTTACTAATTTGAACAAATGCAGAACAAGTCGGTTGCTGCGAGTTTCTTATATTTTAGGTTGCCTATAAATGTCTTGTCTCTTGTGATGTAGTGCCTCATATTCTTGCAAGATTTGGGTGACCGTTTCCGGAACTTATTGCACAATCTACAACTAACGTCTTTTTTATACTTAACAATTTAATTTAAGAATTGTCTTACAGTCGCACAGTCTGTGAGGTATCTTGTTATTATTTTAAGTTGATTTCTTTTCAAAGAAAAGATCATCTTTTTCATGGTTTGGCTTGCCAATAAAGGTTTTGCTGTGTTCATTCTTGGGTCTGTTTCTCCAGTCCTGTATTGAACTTAAGTCCTGCGTATTCGTTTCCGGATAATGCTTTTAGAAACTCCTAAACAGGTTTTTGTTTAGTATATACGAGGTTGATCCTTTTCTAACAAGCTTTCTTGTGTACTGGTTCTATAGTAGCCTCACTATATTCAACTGTGCTAGTTCTTTGAATTCTTCACTACATGTCACGTTAGTTTCAACGCAATTTTAGGGTTCTTCAAAACATCTAATACAGCCTGGTTATCGGTAAGAATATGAATCCGTTTATGCGAGTAAGCAATCTTGTTAATTTTTTCGTACATTATAGTAGGAAAAAATTATACATGTCGCGATTATATTCAATGAGTTTAGATAAATATCGGGTAAAGATCTATTAAAACTGACTATAAATATAAATTTCTAGTAAAATAACAAAACTTCTTCGGATATCTTTCACCAATTTTTCTGCAAATGTTACTTACATGTATACATTGTCTATAAATTAATTTTTAATCGATTATATCAGTGCGAAAAATTTAGTTACGCATATTTTTGTTATACAACCTAACAGGCGCCTATTAATTTGTGTAACTTTTCTTTCCTTCTTCTTTCACGTATTTAAGAAAATTATTATAAATAAATCTTGTTTATATCCTACGTGACCATTTATGAAACACAATATAATTTGTGTGAATATCTAGTCTTAAACTAACTTGAAAAGAACAAGTTTTGAAGTTCAAATGAATTATATCTGTGTTCCATGAGAAAAATTATATGGATAAGTGTGAAATAAGTACTTAAAAACTATTTAATATACATAATTATTTAAAATATAAATGCCAGAAATAGATACCTAAAACACCAACGTTATATATGTACATAATGGTATTTATAGTAATTTTACACACAACTGGCATGTAATGAACTTAGATAACTTACAGAGCCCTCGTAAAAGCATCGAACTATGCGAAAAATATAAGGTTAAAATCTAAGGATCATTCAAAAAATGTTTTTTTTTCATATTTATTAAAAGAAAATATCTTGCAATAAATAATGAATGTTTTCAAATTAAGAACTATTAATGTATGAACGTAATACATGTATAAAAATTATTACTTATTACTACCTAATTAAATTAAGAAATGATATAAAATCATTATTTATTTAAAATTAAACATAAAAATTACATTAAGAGTATATTTAATAAATATTTATTTAGAAGGAAACAATGATATATCGTATTTTTCAAACAAAAGTTTCTTCTAGTATATATTTAAATTACTATTTAGGTTAATCTTCTAATGAAGAATCTAGTGCGTTAGTGTTGTCATTAGATAATCCCGTATTACCATCAATAACAAATTCTTCCATATTGTCTGTACTATGCTTTTTTCAATATAATCTTCAATAATCTTCTTTTTAAATTATCTAATCACAAGCTCGTTTAATTTATTATTTACATTGCTACAGTAGAATAGCTTTTATCGTTATCTTTAAATAAAACTAATACTATATTAAGTGGCGATCAACAATAATGAAAAAGTAGTCGAATATTTCCAAAGCGAAATCGAGAATATGTATTTCATAGATGATTTAATGTGAAATTTGAATATTTTTGAACAAAAACTATATAATAGTAGTAATAAGAGCGTAAAAAGACATTGCTAAATATGAGTAATTAACTAATATTTATTCTTTAATACACGCTATTGACTGCTTGGATTCATACTATACATAATTCTTTTTTAGGAAGACCGGTAAATACACCGCATTCCAGAAATCAAAATTGGATAGTCAAGAACAAGCACACGATCTGAGCAGTCCAGAAAGCATACCAGATATCGATCGCCCACCACTACGACATATCGATACTTACCTGAAACCAGAATGTCCTTGCTTTTCAGCCCGTTCTACTGTAGCTCTGTTAGCCTGTCTAGGATTCATAGTAATGTTTGGAATGCGAACCAACATGAGCGTAGCCAAACTTGCTATTAGGAACCTAGTAAGTAGCAATTTTTGTTTCAACATTCTTAATTTGAAGTTTTGGCGTCATGAAAAATACGTTATTCATTGTACCATTATCAGAGACATATTAAAGTCCGTCATACTGCTTCTGTATAGTTATTCTTTTGCTCATAAAAAATTATTATTATTTTGAACTTTCTAACTTTTGATTAGCTTGTAATTTATTTTTTTTAATTACGTGAATAACTATTATGAAGCTTTTACAATGTTTTCAATTATTTCTATTATTCTTGCATTTCTACAAATTTCAAATGACACAATACGCTTATTTTCAATTTTGGTTTCATTAACATCAAACTTTAATTTATATATCTAGGGAAAACATATTTCTATATAAGAGACTATAAGATTAATTTAGTGAAATTTTCATGTAGACCAATGACAGTTTGAAAAGCGTAGATTCTGCGATATTCTGGGGATACTTAGTAACACAAGTTCCTGGTGGTTTCTTAGCAACACTGTACCCTGCCAATAAACTTTTTGGAGGTGCCATAGTAACATCGTCTTTGTTCAACTTACTTGTACCTATAACGTTATTGGATGCTCCTTTTGTTATGATATGTGTTAGAGTTATTCAAGGCTTAGTTGAGGTAAGTATTTACACAATATTTAAATCCTATCAAAATGCAAAGTAAAATTATTTAAGGGTGTTACATATCCATCCTGCCATGGTATATGGAGATATTGGGCTCCACCCTTGGAACGTTCTAAATTAGCCACTTTAGCCTTTTGTGGATGTTATGCTGGAGTCACCCTCGGTATACCATTATGTGGAATTTTGGTTCGTCACGCAGGGTGGCAATCTCCATTTTACTTTTATAGTTGCATGGGTGTATTATGGTACATATTTTGGATATGGTTAGTTTTTGAAAAACCTAGTAAACACCCAACGATAGAAACTAGAGAACTACTATATATCCAAAATTCATTAGGAGAAAATCCAAAGACTCAATCGCCAACATTTTCCAATATCCCTTGGAAAGCCTTCTTTACTTCACTACCGGTTTGGGCAATTTTCGTAGCTAACTTCTGCAGGTCATGGAATTTTTATCTTTTAGTTCTCTTTCAAGTTTCTTTCGTAAGCGATGTTTATTCTGTAGAAATTGAAGAGGTAAAGTTCTTAATTTGATGTCTTATAATTTAGCTTTGCATTAATCTTTTACAGAATGCTTTACTTGGCGCAATACCACATTTAACTATGACTATTATAGTGCCCATAGGAGGGCTTTTTGCGGATTATCTTAGAAGGTCTGGTCTACTAACCACCACTCAAGTTAGAAAATTATTTAATTGTTGTGGTTTTGGAATGGAAGCTACATTCTTTCTTGTAGTAGCATTTTCAGAGTCCGTTGGTGTAGCAATAGTTGCATTGACCATCGGTGTTGCTTTCAGTGGACTTGCTATATCTGGATTTAATGTGAACCACCTGGATATAGCGCCAAAGTATGCGAGTATATTGATGGGTTTATCCAATGGAATCGGCACCATAGCAGGATGTTTATGTCCTGTCGTTGTTCATAGCATAACTGATAATTCAAAAGACTTAAAAGAGGTAATTTGTGTATAGTATTTTACATATTTTGATTATAAGTTTTCAGACGTTCTGTTAAAACAATTTAGTGTAACCAAACAGAAAAATGGTATGAAAATTTAAAGAAAAATGATTTAAAAAGTCTCTTCACTTAGCTATCTAATACTTAAGAGCACGTATTTAAATAGAAATTCTCTTCTGCGGACCAGTTCTTGAGAGTAATGTTATTTTTACAATTTCACGACGCAAAGTTCTTTTCTAATTTGAAAAGTAATAGATAATAATAAAGCGACAATGGCAAATGATTATTTAATAAAAAACCCAATATAATTGCTGTTTAAGCCTTTTAAGAAAACGTATTTAAAAGACTATGCAAATAAGTTAATATTAAATTGGAAGAACAAACTAATTAACTTATTTCACTTTATTCAGTGATCTGAAAAGTCATAGTTTCTGACTTCTACATTTAAGTTTGACTGGCTTTACTATCTTTCTTAAAGAAGGATATATGAACATATATATATATATATATATATATATATATATATATATATATATATTATATATTTATAAAATATATTTCCGAGAAGACTAAGCTAATGTTTAATGATATATTAATACATTAACTTTTTGATAGTTTAGTTACCTCCTACGTTTCTTCATTTAAAATTTTTAAATGTTTTATCTGGAGACTGCTTCAGTGTATATGAAAAGATTTTGAATATATATTTAAATTTAATAATATAAATATTATTATAAAAATACTTGGTCGAACGAAAGCATTATAAATAATAAATAATAATAAAATGACTTTTACTTACAATGAAAAATTAAATCAAAATCATCATGTAAATATTTTGTAAAACGAACGCAATCTGCCATCAATCATTTTCTAAATAATCAAACGCGAACAGCTGATTGCAAAGTAGAAGTGACGACTATTTGAATGAATTTCAAGTAGATAAATTTAAAAAATCTACGTCAATATTTTTATTTGGATTGTATCAGGACTTAGATTTATTTGTATACTTTTAAAAATGTTAAAGAAAATTCTGAGTTGCTCGTGGTACTTTTAGTGATATAAAGGATCCTCCAATAAAAGGTTTCATTTTGATATGTAAAAAAAAACAAATATTTTTAAGCGAAATCATGGGATGTTTATTTAATTGTAAAGTGGAGGGTACGCCATTAATAATGAAAAACAATATCAGCCAAATGGTTGCCACAGCTACGCTTACAGGACCATATCCTTTTCATGAAATTTTCCATCATCAATTCGCACATTTGCGGTTGTATGTCCTCGATAACTTCACGAATTCGATTTTTGAGGTCTTGAATCGATTGTTTGCCATTGGCAGCGACCTTATCTTTCACGTAGCCTCAAAGAAGATAGTCTAAGGGGGTTAAATCAGAAGATCTCGTTCACCATTTGTGATCACCTCTTCGAGAAATCACACGGTCAGGAAACTTTTCACGCAAAAGAGCAATGGTATCGTTACTTATGTGGCACGTAGCTCCGTCTTGTTGAAAATAAACGTCGTCCACATCAATATCTTCCAATTCCGGCTATACAAAATCATTAATCATCATTCGATAGCGCAATCCATCACCGTAACAGTTGCTCCAGCCCCATTTTCGAAAAAGTAAAGTCCAATGACCCCGCCAGGCTGAAAACCACACACACAGTCACGCGTTGGCGATGGAGAGGCTTTTCAATAATAATTTTTGGTTTTTCCGAGCACAAAATGCGACAATTCTGCCTGTTAACGTAGCCTCCGAGGTGAAAATGGCCCTCATCGCCCAAGATGATTTTTCGATGAAATTCCGGAACAGTCAGGAACCCAATCAGCAAAGACACGACGTTGTTGATGGTCAGTAGGAATGAGTTCTTGTACTAACTGAACTCCAAAAGCCTTAAGAACCAAATCTTTATGCAAAATACCGTGTAATGTCGTTTGTGGAATGCCCAATTACAAAGATCGACGAGGAATGGGCAAACCTGGGTTTTTCTCAACACTATGGGCTACAACAGCAATATTCGCAGTTGTTTTTGAGCGACGTGCACGAGTTCGATCTTTCATATCACTAACTTCTCCCAACAGCTCAAACTTTTCCACCAGTTTCACAATTGCTGGCCGAGAAGGTGCTTCACAATGATCCAAAAGTGTTTTAGTTTTGCGAACTGTGACCGCGAAATTTTCACCATTTTTGTAGTGAATTTTAATAATTTCAATGCGTTGTTGATGCGTATATCGTTCCATTTTTATTATTGCGTAATTTTTACTTGTCATCTGTCAAGTAGTTACAGGTTGAATAATAACAACTTCTAAAATGGCGGGCTATTGAAAATGAAATGTCTTATTGGAACACCTTTTATTAAAAAATGAGCTGAAATATGAGTACGAAGAACTTATCTAATTTAAGAATGGCAACGCATTATTTGAATATTATGATTTGTAAGTTGATATTTTATTATTGCTTCCTTTAAACGGAGTGAGTAGTAATTTATAATATTTTGTCTGCTCAGTTAAGATGTGAAATGAAATGTAATATTTTAAAATTAAAACAAAACAAATTTACACTTAAAGGATGCCATACTTAGTAATATCGCATTGTATTTGGAACATGTAATACATGTATATTTACCGTATTCTAAAATTAAACAACTATATTATTGTTTAGTATTATATTTACATTTTCTAAATAAAGAGCTGTATATGATATTTTGTAATATCGTTAAAACATATTCGCTAAGAACGTAAGTGGCAAGTTCTAAAACCACAATTGTCACCCGACCAGCCTTAGAACGAATTGACATTCATTCCGATGTCCGACGCGTACCGCTTATAAGTTAGGAAAATCCCCTTCTGTTCCTCACTGTTCGCCGCCGTTCGGCTTCATATATCAAATACCACCCTCCCAACGCGCGTTCCACTCGGCTGACTTGATTTCTCTCGCAGAAATGAACTTGCACTATAGGCATTACTCGGGCTGTCATATTTCGGAAACGATACCATTGTGAGAGCGTTTTAAAAGCGTTCATGCAAAAAGACGAGAACAGAGAAAGGTAGAAATGAAGAGAGAAAGTTATGAGCGCGACGTCGCTTAATTCCGTCAAAGCCGGAAATACGATTAAATTGCTCCTTTTTTATATTAGACCAGTCGAAACTTAATGTAGTTGTTTTGTCAAATAAACCTAAACTAGTATTAATCTAACCGAGAAAATTCTTGTTTTGCTATAAATACATATGTACAAAGTTATATTAAAACTGATGTAAATTACTCAAATTTTCTACAGTTTCAATACAATTACTAATAAGTATAGCTAATATTAGAGTCAACGGAATGGTTCTTATAAAGATTATTATAGATATTTTAAAAGATATAAAGGTATACGAGGATCGTTTGACAAGTTGTGAGAATGACACATAGGTGGCGCTCTAATTGGTAAAACAAACACACTGTAATTTAGGTTACCTATTTATATGTTTACATTCCGATATTTAGATAAATCGGTTAATTAGTTTATTTTCGACAGCTGATTGAAAAAGAAGCAACACGTCGTTTTGTTAAAATGGAAAAAGCGGTGATTAAATTCTTCGTAACTAAGGGTATGAAAGCTACCGAAATAAAAGATGAGTTACGTGAAACATTAGGTGAATCTGCTCCATCATTCGCCACAATAAGTAGATGGGTAAATGAATTTAAACATGGTAGAACAAGCTGTGTTGATGAAACGCGCTCTGAAGCACCCAAAATCGTGTCTTCTAAGATAATGATTATAAAAATCCATAATATTATTCTGCAAGACCGACGACTCAAAGTGGGAGAGATAGCAGGCATGGTAAACATTTCAACAGAACGCGTACACCACATTTTAACGAAAGAATTTAGCCTTTCCAAGCTTTCGGCAAGATGGGTGCCGCGATTGCTTACGACTGAGTTCACTCGTTTGCGCATTTCTAATGAGTGTTTGGACCTTTATAAGCGGAATCCGATTGATTTTTGTAGGCGATTTGTTATTTGCGATGAAACTTGGATACACTACAGTACACTCGAAACTAAACAACAGTCGAAACAATGGTTAGAACGTGGTTCTGCACCGCCAAAGAAAGCGAAAACCACTTTATTGGCAAACAAGGTAATGGCATTAATTTTTTGGGATTCAAAGGGCATTTTGCTCATTGATTACCTTCAGAAAGGTAACAATGAACGGGCAATATTATGCAGAACTTCTACAAAAATTAAATGTTGAGATTCGTGCTAAACGGCCAGAAATGGCAAAGAAAAAGATTCTGTTTCACCAAGACAACGCTCCCTCGCATACCAGCACAGTTGCGAAGTCCAAAATCCACTAGTTGCATTTCCAATTAGTACCGCATGCGCCTTATTCGCCGGATCTAGCCCCTTCCGACTTCCGCCTTTTTCCAAAATTGTAAACTTCACTAGGTGGAAAGAAATTTTCCTCTAACGACGAGCTTATCATCTTCGTAAATGAGTATTTTGCAAGTCTTCCAGAATCGCATTTTAGAGATGGCATAAGGGCATTTGAGCACCGTTGGAATAAAAGTATTGCTCTTTTAGGAGAATATATTGAAAAATAAAAATTATTTTGTATTTAAAAAATTCATTTTTCTTTTCCATTCTCACTACTTGTTAAACTACCCTCGTATATACATCTAGATATTTTACTAGATATAGTGGGCGCACAAAAAGACAATATGTCAGAAAACATTATTTTGATTGTTGAGACAGTTCATAAGAATCTTGATTTTAATTATGGTAATGTGAAGGATGACACCCTATATTTACTTTAATAATTGCAAAAATATACGAAATAATAAAGTCATGATCTATTTTAGAAAATATTTAAGTTAATATATAGTGTGGTCGTTCACACTACTTTAATTAAAAGCTGTATTCTTATCTATATTGGATATATTGTATAATAACTATATAAATATTTCTTCGTCGCGCGGCGAAAAGCATACATATGTTACTAATGAAAATATGAATCATGAAAAAATTTTAGGAAGTAGTTATACACAGCCTGTCGCAGAGAAAACCGAACTCTTTTAAAATAAAAACAAAAGCTTACTATTTTGGTAAAATTCATTTATTTTATTCAAAGTAGTCGCCTTCAGCTTGCACGGTCAATTAACATGTCGAATGAATTTCTAAGTTCATTTTTTGAGGAGTCCTTCAAGATCGCTGTTGACACCTTTTAATGGCTTCGACCTCGGCATAACGCTGTTCCATCATCGGCAAATGTAGTTTGGAGAATAGATAGAAATCACAGGGGGCAAATGAATGGTTGTTGGTTAAAATGTCTTTTGTAGTTAGAAAATCAGTGGTAAGCGTCAAGCGATGAGATTGTGCAGTATCATGTAACAAACTCCAGCTACCATTTTCACGATATTGAAAGCACATACGCCGATTACGCGCCAAAAGACGCTCCATAACACCAAGATAATAATTTTTTCAGTCTTTCTTCGCTTGGATGCTTCCATTCACAGCTTTGACGCTTGGTCTTTGTGTCATATTGAAAACACCACGTCTCATCGCCAGTTCAGGAATACCTGAAGTTTTCATTCTTTTTCGAGTCTTTAATCAAGTCTGTGTGGTACAAACCTTGCACAAATCTTTCTCAGTCCAAAATGCTGTGTCAAAATGCGATGAATTGAATCGTTGGAAATATTAAAATCCATTCCCACGTATCGCAATGAGGATTCTGGCTGGTTTCTGATAAATTCACGCACAAGTTCGATGTTACTTTTCGGAACGACAGATTTTTTTGCACCAGAATGTTCGTTGTCATTTATGTCCGTACGACCATCGTCTTTAAATCGTTTATACCACTCACACACTCTCGTACGTAATAAGCATGCACTGCCATACACTTGTTTCATCAAATTAAAAGTTTCAGTAAACGATTTACCGAGTTTGAAACAGAACTAGACATTTGCTCTTTGTTCAAAATTTATTTTTTGACGAATGCCAAATACATACTGTTTCTTTATGCGCAATTTCTCTGCTTCTAATGATACAAATATTACGATATCTTGACATAACATTGGTAAAAGATCTACCTTACCGACGCAAGTTTGGTTTTCTCTGCGACAGACTGTGTATAACTAATTCCTAAAAATTTTTCGTGATTCATATTTTCATTAGTAACATAAGTATGCTTTTCGCCGCGCGAAGAAGAAATATTTGCATAGTTATTATATATGCAATATAGGTAAGAATACAGCTTTAATTATAAAATTAATGAAAGTAACTATGCCATTGAAATGAAAAATATATACTGCACATAGATAAATGAAAACTTCCAAAAGTAATCTCTCGAAAAAAATAAACACGAATCTCTTCTAAAACTTAGTGTTTTTGATGCAAAGAAAGATGAAACGAAAACAGAATTCTGAATATCTAGTTCACTAATTGTTTAAAACGATCTCCTGATGCAAACGAACAATACACTAGTCTATCATAAAAGCTTCCTTGAACAATTGTAATTGTTTCTTGTTGATCCCGTATAATTAATAATCCCTGCTTGCAGTTCTCCTACATTATTAGGTCTGTAATCTGAAAAGTCATACATTGATATTTTGAGATAACTGCATAAAAATCATTTGAGGATAAAACAAACTATCTAAGAGTCCAGTGAATATTACTCCATCTGATTAATAATCTATTGTCAAATATTTAATGCTATTATGCTAGAATTAAGCTACTCTATAGTAGAAGTAGATATTTTCAGCATTAAAAGTTACTTCTCGAAAAATTCTCGAATATGTTGTTGCTTAAGAAACCAGCCCAAACACTTAACTTTTACGGATACTGATTCAGGCAATAACTAAAATAAGTGCATACTTTTCCATGTACTTTGAAACGCTTGAGTTATGATGAGCATAATTTGTCTTCATTGGAATGCTTGTAGTTACCCATTGCTAGGCACGTACAAACAGAAACCCAGCTCTGATCAGATGCAATCACTTATATAATGAAAGTTATTTCTTGTTCATCTAGTAATTCACTTCTTCTTTCCATATATTTCTGTGATTGTACTTTAATGATATTGAATACTTCTGTAATTAAAACTTCCATTTTAACACTACTATAAGTACTGTGTGCTACGATGTGTCTTTTCATCATCCTCCATGTCATTTCGATAGAATTTAAATCACAGTGGTAAGGGGATAATTTGAGTATAGTGTAAACATATGTTATTGCATATTCATCGATGGCATGTCGAGTTGCTGGTTTATGTCTATTTTAGAAGATCCAATAGTTCCGGTTCTTATATTCAAGGATGACATTCAATATTTATAACTAGTAGCCAAGACATTATTTCACCACTTTTGGTTACAGCTGTTGGTGCTTTATTTATTTGGACAGAATGATATGGAGCATTATCCGTTAGAATAACCGAATTGGGAGATAATCGTGGCATAAGTACATTTTTAAATCATCTTGAAAAATGTTCATAGTTCATTTCATTATAGTAATCTCCACAGTTTGTTTTGATTTACATACAAGCAATGCATATTCAGTAAACCTCGAACTACCTCCTGCATGACGCACTATCTATTTTTGTTTAGCAGCATCTTTTTAGCACACCTTCCACAGCAGAACTTTGCCAACAACAATCGACAATATAGTTTTAGTGAATATAACATTTATTAATATATATAACTAGTCTGCTCTGTTCTACCTCATTGTTTGCCTTCATAAATCTTAAATATCGAGCCTTCGTACAACAATTCTCATAACGTTCCATTAAATGGTTTCTGTTTGATTGACACTTTGTAAATTTGTACTTTATATCCAACAATATCTTTCGTGAAGTTTCCGTGTAACCTTTCGAACAAGTTTCCTCTGTCATATGATTACGCAACAGTTCTAAAGTAGGTACAGTTTACATGGCTTCCGAACTTTCTCTATGTTTTGATGTACAGCCTCACTCGTCACACCATCTTTGGACTTTTTTCCAACCTTTTAAAGCAAAATCTGTTATTTATAATGTATTTAACACTGTATATAAGGTTTTTTTTCTACACCTTAAATAATTGTATTTTTTGCATATTTTTTATACGTCCATGAATACTTCTGAATATGTTTCTATAGTTTAAAAACAAACTGATAAAGTAAAATAAAGTATAAAATAGGCAACGAAAAAATAGAAGAAATATACTGTACCAGTTAAAATAATGCCAAGGAAGTGTACAGTTAGTGGGGAAGCTGTTATTTCGCATACTTTTCCATTCGCCAATTTAAAATGGTTTTACTACAGTTCTGGAAAAAAAGAAGGTAGATATAAGATGTTGGATCATGTGAAGAAGATACTACATATCAACTCGGTCTTTCGGAGTTCAATAGTGTAATTTGTTATTGTACACCTAAGGTTCATCTATCACGATTAAATTCACATGCTGTACAGTGCGCAGCATAAAATAAGAGTACTTCAGACAGATAAATTATTACTATTAGTGTCGACACTTACAGTTCGTCCAGTGGATTTTTCTACATGCGTCATCGATTTTTAGCTATATGAATTAAATCAATATTTCCTGGTCAAATTATGTACCGTAATATAATCATTATTAAATATAATTATCTTAAATTATATGTATGATGTAGAAGTAAAATTACTAAAATAAAAGGAAAATAAGTATGAAATTTAATCAAAATAAATTAACCAACAAATGTCATACTTCAATAACAATTTCACTAGAACAGTAAATAAGCAATAGATAATCAAAACTGTTCCAATATTTTCTCTCTTCCTCCAACTTATATATAGGAACCTCTACGTATTTCCATTGCTTAAATCGAACGTCTCGAAGTTTTGTCATTCTTAAAGTTTTATCTTCCTCTAGTAAACGGAAATTATATAAGATGAGTGATTATTCTTATTACATTAAATAATCACGTGTGTTGGAAGATTCACTGAACTAACTGTAATTTACTGATTGCTTTTCTACCTGAAAATGTCTAAATTTAAAACAACATTCTAATTGCTTAATATTAATAATATTTTTAAATTGAGGGAAATTAGGTACGTAAGATAATTTCTTGTTTTAAATTTACTATACACTTTTGTAACACACTGTACCGCCGATCCAAACCTTTCCTCATGTACTAGTATATTCAAATTATTCCAAATTTTTACCATTTACTGGGCATTACTATCTCACCCACAAAGTTATATTGGACAACTTCCGTATATGTATGTACATATATACGAGGGAGCGTTTTTTATTAGCGGAATGAGCGGGTTGTAGAGGGGTGAGTAGGCGCATTGGGGGCGTGGCCTGTGCAGCGACTCATGATTAGTATAAATACGAAGTTTCATTGTTATTAGACAGTTAGTCTTTGAGCTATCGTCAACCAAGTAACATAATCAGGAGTGAAAAGTGAAATATGGAAAAAATCGAATATCCTGCCGTTATAAAGTTCCTTACCGGGCAAGGAAAATCAGTCGCGACCATAATGAATGAGATGTCATTGGTTTACGGCGACTCTTGTCCAGGAAAAACCATGGTGTACAAGTGGCATAGTTTATTTAAACAAGGAAGGGAATCCCTTGAAGGGGACCCGAGGCCGGGCAGGAGCATTGAGGTGACCACGCCAGCACTTATCCAAAAAGTTGAACAAACTGTACTCGAAGATGCTCAACTAAAGAAGAAACAACTCGCAGAAATGGTTGGAGTATCCGATACAACAATTTTTAAAATCCTACACGATCATCTCGGCATGTCTAAGGTCAGCGCAAGATGGGTGCCGAGAATGCTCACGCCGTCGCAAAAGCAACAGCGCGTAGAGTGTTCGTTACTGGAGACGAAACTTGGGTTCATCATTATGAACCTGAGTCCAAACAAGACTCCATGCAGTGGCATAAAAAGGGCACAGCACCTCCCAAGGAATTTAAAGTGTCACAATCAGCTGGGAAACTCATGGCAACGGTATTTTGGGACTCGGAAGGAATATTGTTGATTGATTATAAAGATAAAGGTGTTTCTATAACCGGAGAATATTACGCTTCAATATTAGAGCGACTAAAAGAAGCCATTAAAGAGAAAAGACGGGGAAAATTGACAAAAGGTGTTCTGCTTTTGCACGACAACGCGCCCGTCCACAAGAGCCGCGTTGCGTTAGCTGCCTTGCATAAGGTGGGCTTCGAAATTGTGAATCACCCACCCTACAGCCCAGACCTGGCCCCGAGTGATTATTACCTGTTTCCGAAAATGAAAAAAGAGCTGCGGGGTAAAAAATTTACTGCCGATGATGAAGTCAAGGAGGCAGTTTCGGCGTATTTTGCAGATAAAGAGAAATCATTTTTTTATGAGGGTATAAATAAATTAATTGAAAGATGTGAAAAATGTATCCGTCTTGCAGGTGAATATATTGAAAAAGAAAAATAATTTGGTTTTTTTATTTCCACCCCTTGTCCCCCATTCCGCGAATATAAAAACGCTCCCTCGTATGTACAATATATGGTATAACACCAATTATGGCTACAAAGCATGAGAGTAGGCAATATACAGACAACGCCTTCTGATTAATTTAATTTTTGATGTATACCTAATCATTTAAATTATGCTTCCATTACACTTACACAATTCTAGGACATGATAAAAGGCAAATTTATAGTAAATTCGCAGTGAGCATGTATCTTTGGTAAATGAAATTCCTTGGTTTGTACTTTTATGTCGATATTTAATTTTAAATATTTTGTGAAAAATTTGCAACAACTGCAATTATTTAAGGTGCAGAAAAAGATCCTCATGCACAGTGTTTAATATATTTAACTTACAAACTTTGCTTTAACTTCAGGTATTCCTTTGTAACTGCTGATGAGACGTGGTGCATTATCATCTAACAAACGCTAGCAACCATTTTCACGACATTGAGGGCGCACATGACGAATACGCCCCAAAAGACGCTTCATAACACCAAGATAATATTCAGCATTGACTGTTCGACTAGCTGGTACAAACTCTTTGTGCACTATGCCTTTCGAATCATGAAAACAAATCAACATCGTCTTCACTTTTGAGTTCTACAAAAGGTTTTTGTTCGGTCTTTCTTCACTTGGATGCTTCTATTCAGAGCTTTGACGCTTGGTCTCTGGATCAAATTGGAAACACTACATCTCATCGCCAGTTACAATAGAATATCTGAAGTTTTCGCCTTTTTTGAGTATTTATTTAAGTTCGTTCATTAATTACATTTACTTGTATTAGAAAGATTTAGTTGTTTCGGTAGTATAAAAAAAATTAAGTAAATTTATTTAACGATCGTTAAAGATATTTAAAAAAAACAGACAGATTACTGAAGAAAAGCTAAATTTTTTTACTGATTTCTTTGAAAGTATCTTAATCACCATAAATATATATATAGGACATTCAGAAATTTGTTGGTACAAACTCTTTGTGCACTATGTCTTTCGAATCGTAAAAACAAATCGACATTGTCTTTACTTTTACTTCTTTAAACGGCTTCTTTTCGGTCTTTCTTCGCTTCAACGCTTCCATTTAGAGCTTTGACGCTTGGTCTCTGGACCATATTAAAAACACCACGTCTCATCACCAGTTACAAAGGAATACCTGAAGTTTTCTTCCTTTTTTGAGTCTTTAATCAAGTCTGTACAATGTTGAATTCAGTTAGCTTGTGTGGTACAAACCTTGCATCGATCTTTCTCAGTCTCAAATGCTGTGTCAAAATGAGATGAATTGAATCTTTGGAGGATTTCGACAAATTTCTAATAAATTCAAGTTCGATGTTACTTCCCGTAATCACAGATTTTTTTGCACCAGGATGTTTGTCGTCATTTGCGTCCGTACAACCTAAAAACGGTCGTTTATACCACTCATGCATAGTCGTACGTGATAAACACGCATCACTATACACTTATTTTATCAAATGAAACGTTTTAGTAAACGATTTACCAATATTAAAATAGAACTTGATGTTTGCTCTTTGTTCAAAATTCATTTTTCGACCAATGCCAAATACACACTGCTACTTGATGCGCAGTCTGTCTGCTTCTAATGATGCAAATGTCATGATATTTTGACATAACATTGGTAATCTACCTTACCCACGCATTTTTTGAATAGCCACTAAGGATTACTATTTTAAAAAAGTTCCGTTTTCTCTACGACAGATTGTGTATGCCGGTACAATTTGAAATAAAGAGATTATTAATTAATCCGTCGCATAATATATATGAACAATTTTACTAAAAGAAAAAAAATGAGTATAAAATCTTATATATAATGGCGATGATGCCAACTCCTATGATTGTATTCAATGTTGTATAGTGTTTAAATCGACAATAAACAGCGTATAATAATTTTAAAATAAGTTATACAAATTTAAATTGAAGTATTTAAAAAACTTTTAAAAAAACATTTATACCTGTAATTAAGCGAAACGAACAGACAGTGAATATGTGTCATGAACGTAGAATAAATAAGAATGAACAACCTAAGACGTATCTACCACTGGATGGAATTATCGCTTGAATATTTAGTGTTGTTTTGTAAAAAGAAAACACTTAGTAATGAAAAGGACAAGGAGAAAGTAAAGGACAATTTTATATTTGAAAGGAAATGAACATTTAAATAAGGTAGAAATATTTACTATTCCAATATGCAATTTTCGAAAGGAGAAGAAGTCAGTTTGTACGAACATTAAAAGTGATAGATTAATTAATGGTCTAAAATGGAAACAGTTTAAAATCAGAGAAAGTTTATAAAATAAAAAATGCATAAAATTAGAAAGAAAGTACTATTTTAAAAAAGTTCTGTTTTCTCTGCGACAAACTGTGTATATATTTGAAGCAATGACCAATACTACAAAGAAGAACTACTCGATAACATTGTAGAATTCTTCCTCTCCAAGGGCGCAACATATATATATATACACACATGTACATACATATACAATATATATATATATATATATATATATATATATATATATATATATATATATATATATTACATCTTTTCACATTCTCTGATAATTATACTAATTTAAGTCATTTACATGTGTTTAATAAATTTTCAATTAATTCTTGAGTTTTTTCCTTTCTTTTAAGTCTTGTCGCTCCATTATTTCATTTTTAATTTTCGGGATGTTATGCTGTTTTATCCACCCGAAATCTGTTTTGTATCCCCATACCATTTCCCATTCAGTCTTTCTACTGTTCATGTATTGATTTATCGACATGTATTACGTCTGTCGATACTAATTTTTGCTAAATGTCTGTTTTTTACCTTCATTGTTTGCCTGATTAATACTATTTTTTTCTTTCTTTCAAGGAAATGCCTATCATACCACACTACTAATATTATTACATTTTCGATTTGATTCTTTTACAAAGTTCTCTCTATTCTTCCTTCATCTTGCTTCTATTTATCTTTTACTTATTTTTATAATCTATAATCCAATCTTTCGCTTACATCTTGAAATAATTTTATATTTTCTTGGTATATTGAAAATTTTTACTTTTAATTTTGAAACACAAAATTGATTAGATATTATTATAGAACATTATAAGAGAAGTTGATTCCTAAACTTTCGAAAACTGTACACCACTTGGACAATTATTACAAATTTGAGTACATATTCAATTTTTTTGCGAAAATTAGTCTTCGAGACATAATACAAATGGTTCATGAAACACTTTTTCGAGAGACAGCTCACCTTATAATATTCAATAGTGCAGATTTAAGGTTGACATAAAATAACAGCAAGCATCGTAAGCTAGATGCATTTCACTTAACTGAAACAGTTTAAACAATCTTCGCGATTATTACAAAAAATATGCTCTAAAATTCGTAATATTAAAAAAATGGAAAGGAAAAGGAAGGAAGAGATTTTGATTTATTAGAAGGTTGATTCTTTAATATATGTATAACAAAAGATATTCTACATCAATAATTATAAGATTTCGTTCAAGTTATTAATGTGATAGTGGTTGCAAATTTTTTTTAATAACATATATATGTTGCTCCGAATTGAGTCTAATAATTTGCTTCACATCGCTAAAAATTAAATTTATATATATATATATATATATATTAATATTTTAGCAATCGGAACATTGGCAAGTTGTTTTCATATTGGCAGCAGTAATACATTTCTCTGGAGTTATTTTTTACGCACTTTTTGCTTCTGGCGAATTACAGCCCTGGGCAGATCCTATCATGACCGAAGAAAAGCAATGGAATGTCATGGATGAAAATGTTAAAATCAAGAATTCACCAACGGTAAGATATTTTTTAAGGTAATATAATTAAGTATAATATATTAAGATACACAATCCCCATTCAAATAATCTGTACCATATGTAATATATTAGACCCATAAAATGTTTTAAATAAAAACTTGGAAAATTGAATATATTTACTTTAAAAAATAGTAACTAAAGATATTTTCCATTATTTTCTCATACATTTATTAGACAGCCGATTAATGTCCTATTACAAAAGATTTACTACTTGTTTGGAATTGTACTCGTTCAAGACTGCTTCAACGTTATCGTTGGTATAAGAAATTTTTCTATTCAAGAAAGTCTATAATTATTGAAAAAGATAAAAATTCGACGGTATTGTACCTGTATAATATGGCGAAAGTGGTATTAATATTTTCCAAGCTACTTCTGCTCTCTTTCAATTATCAAAATAAAATGTGTAATCTAACGTTAATATATTAAAAAAGATTGTCTTTCTTAGTGATCGAAACTGGCAGTTTTTCTTTGATTATTTCACCCAACTTTATCAATTATTAACAATACTTGTTATAAAAACACACTTAATACATACATACAAATGGTACTAAGAAAGTTTTTACAGCTTTGTTTATTTAATTTTTTCAAAGTAATTTCCTCTATACCCAATACACCTCTCCATCCTCTGAAACCAATCTTTAAACCAGTTCTGCTAAGTTCCACTAGGGAGTAAAGCACACTCGTTTTCCCAAGCCCACAGAAGATCCGCATCACTAGAAAACCGCCTCCCTTTTACCGTCATTTTTACATGTGGGAACAGTGCAAAGTCGCAGGGAGCAAGATCTGGACTGTAGGGAGGGTGCTCGAGAAGTTTCAATCCTGTCGTGGTCAAATATTCGGTGCAGACTTTGGCGCGGTGAACTGGAGCTTCATCGTGATTGAGGAACCATATGTCTATTCTTGATTTTGGCCGCAGGTTCTTCATAGATCCAATGACTTTAGGCACGCACTGACAGTATACCACTTAGCTGTGACTGTCTTCTGTGTGTCCAAAACGACGCGTTCCACAATTCCACTCGATTTGAAAAATACGGCTCATTTTCTTTTTTACAGATCGGGATTTTCTGACAACTACGGGTGTGTCCTCATCATCAAAGACCCAAACTTTGTTTTCAGCTTTGGTCAGTACGTCGTAATAGTACAGCCAAGTCTCATCACCTGTCACGATGTTGTTCATATACCGAGATTGTCCCTTATTAAACTGTTTTAGCATCTCCCGGCACTAAGTCACACGTCGTGTCTTCTGCTCTTCAGTCAGTCGATGCGGCACCCAGATAGAACAAAGTTTCTTTTCGTGCAAATGATCATGCAGAATCGAACGAATTGCTGGTGCATTTAGGCCTGAAGTACTCTCTATCTGTTGGTAATAACACGCAATTAAATTTTTTGTTCTAGTCATAAATATTTTGAAAAATTTTATTAAATTTATCTATTGAGTGCTCTAATACTACATTTAAGTCAAATAACAGAAAATATTGCTTATTGATAGAGAAATACTTGAGAGATTTTTAAGCCAGGTCAACTAGATATTAGTATTATATTATGTGTTGATTTAAATATAGATTTCCTCATAGACAGTACTTTTCTAACAACGAAAGAGAGTCTCCGTGACTGCTTATTGTTGCAGTAGACAAGAAGGACTCCTGCAGACGCGTTGATGCATCGACGTTTTGAATATGTATACGTTCACAAGAATATTATGTTAAAAAGTAATAGAAATTACATTTAGGAGTGTGCGTAGTTTTTCAGAAAAACTTAGATCTAAGAACTTGAAAACACCTCTTACGACAGTAAATTTCTACAAACTTGATGTAATAAAAAACATTTGTTCAATATAAATCAATTTTTTGCGCGAAATATTAATATATTTCAGATTATTCTCTTCATCAGAGCATCCGACGTATTGCTTATTTAAGGATCTACACCGTTTTATATAATGTTTTTAAGGACTAGGAAGGGTACGAGAATTTAGAACGAATGTGTAGTTATATATTCCAAATTTTGCTATTATAGTTCCTTTCCATGTACATTTTCAATTTTGCCAGCAAAAGTTGATAGATGAGTTATTTGTTTTATGTTCTAGTAGAATTATTTCATAGCTTACATTGCTTAGTCTCTATTCACCAGTGAGATGATCTTTTTGATTCAAAGCAGGTGAATATGGAATGCATTACCAAATATTTTATTTTATATTCCTTATATGTTGACCAAATCATATAAAATTTGGCGTTACTAGGATGTATCTAATAGCATTCTTACAATATATCTGTCCGATGCCATCTTCCAATACTTGTTATTCTATTGCCCGTTGCATCACTCTATAGGCAAGCTATACAATGTGTGCAGTGTATTGGTATTGTTTTAAAGGATATTTAATATAAGGTAGACCAGTTACACTATCGGATAGAGGCGATTTTTCATAATATGCAATAATACTTCGTATGATTAGTTAAGCTAATAAATACTTATTTTGGCGGTGTTTTTCATGCATTTTCAAATAAAACAAAAATATACACCTAGTTATCTGCTTCTAGGCTTACGGGCTGGAACCGCGTCACTCGTATAACTGCCGACGTTTCGTACCCATTTGTATGGGACATCTTCAGGGCTCAACTACTGCACTGAAACTGAACTATACACCTAGATATGTTTCACTGCTGTTGTATATTTTTATCGTTAATTCCTTAAATACTAATACAATGTTTTTAAACAATCGCTAGTTTGCAATTACTACAAAAGATATAATCAATTTATTTTAACAAACTACGTAGTGCAAAAAGTAACATAAAGTATGCAAGGGAAACTAAAACAAAAATCTATTTAACTATGATAGATACAACTAACTGTACGTTATCTAGTAGTATTCAATAATGGCAATATTTTTCTATTTATGTGTCAAATCCAGGGTGCCTCATATTGTATGGAACATCATGAGACACCCCATTGTGTGTAATAGAAGTAAAAAATATCGCATCATAAATATATAATACACAATTTTCTAACTAGAAAATGGATAATTGACTAAGAGAAATGGGATGTATGCATAGTTTATGGAACATAAACGGCAGAAAACTCTTTTTTCGTGACAATGTTTGAATTCACAAGGCAGCCAAAAAACTTACCTGTCCTCCGCGAGTGTAATTTCTTTGGGTTGCATCACCCACCGTCAGGATTTCGCTCTGTCTGACTTCACTCTTTCACTTTAAAGTTTGAAAGAAGATTTATGCCTATAATGCAGACCAATAGAAATCATTTTTCTAATGGAATAATTAGCTTTGAAATTATGTTTAAGAATAGGTTAGGTACAAATCGGTTCTAATTCCCTTCGTAATATTGTGCATTTCCTACAGGGTAACGTAGAGTAATTATTTTATATTCTAAAAGAACAAAGAAGTTGTGTGCTTACAAAAAATCATCTTTCAGATTTAATATAACATAATATAATAACTCTGATCGTTTTCTGCTATATGTGGTACACTATAATGTGAAAGGATATGAATTTATCTTTATATGGTTGTGGAAAATAATACAGCTATATCTAGCTTACGAGTAAATATTTTTTTTCAGATTCAAAGTAATGGTCTGCTTCAGGGACAATTGTCAGGCAAGAATACAACCTACGGGTCCGTAGAAGAACCAGCGCAATCTATAGTTACTACCACTAATCCCTTCATAAGTAACACGAACCCATTTAGATCGGAATCAATTCAGCCTGAAGCACAAGACACCTATATGCACGGCACAATAGAAGACAGGGCCTACTAGTCTAATTATGACACACTACTTTAGATACAGGTGTCCAGTTAAAACTCTTCGAATGTAAACCACAAGATTATTAGTTAGTCGAAAAATAGATGTCATCAGATAGTTAATTCTTTTTTGTGGTCTAAATGTTAGTAGAAATGTAGCAGAAAAAAAATAAGTTTTTATGTATGTATGTTAAGTGTACAAAGGATGAAAATAATTAGCTAAATATTAAGCATTTGTTAGTCAAGGCACTGCGAAATAAATATTTATGTAAAAAAAATTGTCAATTTTTGAAATGTGTGCTCGTGTATAAATAATTTATAAAATATTATTGTTATTAAAATGTGTATTCTATAAATATGTATATGTAAAAACATGATTATATGCGAAGATGTATATTTCTTATGGCAAAAATATATAATAAGGAAGCAGTTATGTGACTAAAACTGTACAAAACTGATTTTTTATCTATCTGCTACTTTTTAATTAAATAGACTCTACAGACGCTGGATATTATTATCTTTTTTCAGAAAAGATAATATAGGAACTAACAAATAGAATATACATGCATAGGCCTGCCTGTTTAATTATAATGTTAGCAATAAACTAAGGGATATTATGAGTGCGTAAATAACACAACAATAGTATTGCTCATAACAGAAAGTGTTATTTTTAATTCTTTTGTCATATTTTGAAAACAGATTATTTTCTCATACAGAGTTAAATAAAAATTTATACATACTCGTCTTTCGATATGATTGAATAATTTTGATATTATATAATAAATTCATTGTAATAATAAATCTTTATTAATTTGGTTTGAAAACTTTCGAACTTCTGCGATCGTTATCTATAGTTTCCTTTTGACTTCTGGAATGGAACTGCGTCTTTAGCACTGCTGTTTCACTTGCTGACGTTTCGTCCAAACTTGCGGGATCGGCAGCTGTAGATCTTCTGCACTGAAATTGCAGCAGTGGGAGGATTCTCGGTGATGTTGACAATGTCCTTTTGCAAAATGGACGGAACAACAGCGCCAGAGACGTGGCTCCAATAATGAAGCCAAAAAGAAATATTTATTTATTATTAGCATAATTGGCTATAGTGCTCAGTTTTATTATATTTTAATATATGTGGCAAATTTATATTACAAAAAAGTTGTGCGGATTTTCTTTTTGTCAGAGTATATGTGCGTCTTTGGACTGCCATTACTAACAATATTTCGTTTTCTTAATTAAAAATTAATAACGTACATTAATTCAATAAACCCACCAAGACTGGAATATGTTTAATTATTAAAATCAGTTTATTGAGGTGACTTTTGCACACGTTTCATTAAAATATGTTTCGTGTTGAAACAAATTGGATTCCTAAAAACCTAGAGACTTTATCTTTTACGAAAATAATGAAAATCTTATATTGAGTTGGAAGAACTGAAATTGCTAAGCAATACTTTTAATATTGAATAAAATTGCTCTGTTTACAATTTCATACACAATAGCTAAATAGATGATTATCAAAGAGGCTGAAGCTCAAGAAGTGAACAAATGTATCAAATACGCCAAAATTTAATTCAAGGAATTTTTCAACACAATATGATATTCAAAATCGCTATTTAAGAAATAGTTATATTAGTTAATTAAAAAACAAGCAGTTTTTGCATAGCGAATTCGATTTATCAGCTTACTGTATTGTAAAGGTAAATAATGATAATTATTTCTTCACGTATATCAGAAATTATTTACGTACAATGTAAATTAGATCACAAAATGGAGGACACAATTAATACACAAAAATATATATAATTAGAGAAAGCAAAAATTCTTGTACGCAATTAATTTAACCTACAGAAATTTCCTTGGCCTTTAAAGCAAAAACTTTATCAAAGCCAACTTATTTAATGTAATTCAACTTTTATTAAAAATTCTATTTCTTATACATGAACAGATAACAGTCATCGTAAAATGCTCGAATTAAGGATGCAATTTTCATGTTCACTTTTGAAATATTTTTTAAATTGAAACTATTTGAAATATAGCATTAATAATATAGTTTTTTAGAGCAATGTAAAAATTATTTATCAATATAAAACAGGGGCAGCTAGTTTAAGATGTAAAATTTAAAAAACGAGGAATAAATATTGCAACTATTTCAATTTGAATTATTATTTAAATGTTTAGTTCTTAATTTTCAGCTAAAAACATTATTCTTATATCAATGCCTTCTCAGCATTTACTTGAGACCCTTTACGTTTTCTAATGGATTTTATTCAAATGACTTTTGTCAAACATGTTACTACAAATTTACATGAAAATCACACCATAAACTAATTACATTCTCTACACTAAATTCAAAGTAATTTCAATGACCTGTCTTTCAAATTATTTTATACTAACGACTCTAATTTGTTAATTATAAATGATATATTTATACAGATTTAGTAAAACATATATTTACTATTATACAGAGCAATTAACGTTATGCATGCATATTCAACTATATTACATATACGGCTTAAAGCATAATATTACTACCAAACTTGTTTACTATTTTGTGTACATGCATTTCTATTTTTTAAAATAAAACAATAATATATTATCAAACAATACATGCATTTTCCTACGCTATGATGAATTATTAAGCAAAAGAGATCTATTTTAATTCAATATTTATCAGTAAATAATGGAACATTTTCACGAATTAATATATGAAATAACAAATACCAAATTTTCTTTTCATTTCTTTTTTTTGGATGTTAAAGAAGCTTTCATAAGTATAACACTTGACATTATTCATGTTTCTAATGACTACAAGTCTTATTAAATGCATGATCTTAATGATTAATGAATATTAATTAAATAGCTCGCCGATCAAATATTCAACCGTCGAACGTAGTAACTTACATCTTGTTTTAAACTCATCATTTACATAGGCTATTTTTAATTTCATTATAACTGATTCTTTCTATATCAGTTGTTGTACTTAATTTTATTTCTCTTTTTGTTTTTATCAAATATCTCGTTTCCACTGCTTCTATAACTCACAGATATATAATATAATAAACTTACTACCAGGCCCATATTTGATTTTCTGCTTGTTATAAGTTTTTGCTTTATATTTTGGTATTAGCACAGTATTAGTAAAATATTTATATAATTATAGATTTTCGTAGCAATGAAATTTCTGTATTTAATAGCTATTTTGTTTTTTCTTCTTCTGACACAGCTGTAATAAGTATATTATAGGTAAAATTAAATTGTCTACTTGTTTTATTACGTTTTCCGTATGGAAGGCTTATATTACATGAATTATCATTAATTTGCTTGCGATTTTATTAAATTTTTTTATACTTTATTATACTTTGTTATATAATATCAAAATGAAAATAATGTGCAAAAACTTTTGTTGGCTCTGTATGTTTAACAAAGGTATACGTGTTTCAGATCCAAATTTACTACTAATTAAAATTAAGGTTTTTAAGAACCTTCTAGTCTGAAATATTAAGAATATGAAGGCCTTAATTTTAGAAGATAAATACTTCTAATATAAACAAAAAGTATATTATGTTCAGGGTATTTTGCAATGATACATAATTAATTTTGATGTTGATGGTTAGTTGTAAACATAGTTGTGGTTGTTACTGTGATAATTTAGAACGGTAACGATTTTTTATAATCTTTAAAGTTTCGTTATACAGGGTGTTAGGGATACGAATATCATAATGCATTTTCATATATCCTGCTGTGGCAATAGTACCTTACCACCCACATGTATATTGTTATCATTCATCTTTTTTTAATATTTCTTTAAAACAATATATATACTTATATATATATATATTTGAGATCATCGATCTCAAGGCTGTGCTGACAATAATAAATGGTCAAATACATTATGTTTTTGACTTAAAAACGTCGATAATAAGTGAAGATAATAACTAATATAACAGTATGATTGTTGTGTAGCTTGAGTTGATAACACTAGGAACAGAGAAGACGATAATGCAGTACAAAGGTAGGATTAGGGCGCGTTAATCTTGTGTTAAAGTAAACGTCAAGAGAGAATGATTTCAACTTTTAAAAGTACGGTATACGTCTCACATGCAAGTATATTTGTGCTAAATAAACTGTAGTAATTTATCTAAATAAAGAATATAATAGTTATTTATATTTATTATACTTACGCATTCTTGTAATATTTGAAGCTGTATTTCTATTATTATTGCCATAATTACTATTAGAATGAATTGGTATAATTTTAATGCAAAGTCTATTTTTTGCCAATGCAGCTTCTACTTAATGAAATAAAGTTATGTTTTATAAATCAAATTTAAGTGAAAAAAAAAATAAAAAAACAATATTAAACGATCTTTGGCATTTGGGTCGCTGTTGGACCATGTATTAATTATTAAAATTTTCCTTTGTTAGAAAATGATATGCAGAAATTAATGGTTATGGACTAGAGTTTGACGCAAACTACAATTTTGTCTCCTATCATATTCACTGTTTACAAATTACTTGTGGGACTCGATTGAGAGTTGTAAAATAAGTTGTGTTATGTACAACCAATTTCACTAATTTTTGGTCATCGGTTTAATCTTAAATTAAATAAAAGTACAGCTTCTATAAGCAGGTGTAGCTTAAAAGTATTTTGAAACTGTAAGGCATACATAATTTAATACACCTATTATCGCAAAAAGGTTGACTTCCATTTGGTAGTTTTAAATAATAATATATTTGATCAATGCAAATATTTAATTGATATTTCATTAACTAGAAGCTAAAATTTTTGTATTAAGAATTAATGTCCGAATGAATAAAAATGCTTAAACTTAGAAGGCGTATAAAATATTAATTTAAGACTGCCAATCAACAAATTGTATACATTTGCAAAAGGAATAAATACAACAGGCGTTACTCATGATGTTAGCCATATGTTTAAAAAACTAATTTTCGTCGTGCGTAAAGTAAAAAGTTGTTTCAAAATGTTTATTGTTAATATTCATTTTTGAACAATACAGGAATTAAAACATTCAGAAGGACAGACACGAAGTGTATTATTATCACGAGTTTATATAATTTGAAGTATAAGATATCTAATTATTTATTAATCATTCTGCAATACTAATCTTCCTTATCGCATTGAATATTGATAGCTGAGCTTAAGTACGCCACGTCTTCTTTACCAGAAGTTAGAGGAGTTTTTAGAAAAGATTATTTGGCAAGTTTAGAACAAAAGAAATAAACTTTATCAATTGACGTCTTAAACTTTTTGAGCTATACGCTTAGTGACGTGGACATAAATCATTAAACGAAAAAGAATCTTCTCTGCCACCGTCATTCTTTCATCATCTTCTTTTTCTTACTGCTAGTCCTATTTGTAGCCAATTGTAAGTTAATGTAATAAGAAAAGTGGTTGACAAGAAGCCAATGGCTAAATAAGCAGTTTATTGATCATTTATCTTGTACATGGCCACAATTTTATTAATTAATAGCTTTCCTTGCTTCGAAATCAACTATTTATTGTATATTGTAAAAGTAATATGTGTTTCCATGTAAAACTTTTCTCAAGCTTAATTTTTTCTATTATTAGTATTTATATAAGAAGAGATTTCGTAACCTTATAAATATACTTTCTTTGAAATAATTTACTAAAGAAACTAATGGAAAAATCTTCATTAAATAATAAATTTCATTCATAACTTCATACTTAATCCTACAAAATATAGTTTCCTTTAAATTAGTAATTGTGTTTAATTTTGATTAATAACGAACGGACTATGTAATAATAAATTAAGAAAAGTTAAAGAACTGGTATAATTATAGCGTCTTTATATTAAGATAAGCGCATATACTATTTGATGTGTATGATATCTATGTTCTCATTATTTTATAATAACCACGATCTCATTATGTTTTAAATTTAAAGAAATTATCTTTTAAATCTACAAATATGTATTTGTACACAACAAACTTAAAAGAAGTGTTTCTTTGAAACTTTTATTTACAGAGCCTATAACAACGAAATTAGTGTCAGAGACATAAATTTAAAAATCCTTTTACTATCTTTGCTGTCTATTTATTTATATAGATTAAAAAAACAAGATACAACTGATATTGTATATCAATTAAAATTTAATAAAATAATAAAATATGAAGTTCAGAATTTAAATTTTGGTATCTGTACGAGTGATCTTAATACGTAATTCAGTACAAACAGATATGGTTTGCCCAACATCCTGTTATTTTAGCGTTTATAATTTGTCATTACGTAATTTTGAATCGTACGTAATGTCTACGCATAATAAATATATTCCTTGAAAATATCTATCAATTAAATTTGTAATTAACGGAATTGACCATTCCCAACGCATGACGCAATATAATTTACTTCTCTATAACTTCCTTTGCCACAGTTTTAATTTGAGACGTTTCTTTTTAGTATCGAAGTTGGCTACATTTATTTTAGTGTTTTCATTTTGGATTCAAAATAAAATTCATTATTCGAATCATAAAAAACAAGAAAATACATATTTTAACTCCTTTTTACCATATAATTTACATTATGTGACGGAAAGAGAAAATAAATCAGTCTTAAATTAATAAATGTAATTTTGTGTGTATTTGTGTAACTTTAAAATATATGTGGATCTGATTAAATTGAATCGACAAGTTTCCTTAAATATAAATGTAAACAGTTGTTTGTACATATATGTGTATGTACGTTCTATCAGAAAATATTGATGATGTTAGAATGACCATAATTTGTAATATATGTATGTATGTAACTGTTAAATTTATTCAATGTTTATAATCATTTCACTATGGCTACGACAAATGTAAGTTTAGATGTTTTTGTGATATTAATATTGATATTAATGCATATAGTACAGTTAGTGTTTGTATATTTATGTAAGGGAAAATAATTAATTACATCGAAAATTTTGGAAAGAAACATTTGCTAGCAAATACAAAATTTTCAAAATTATATAATACTACACCGTAAAGAAGGACTTAAGAAACTGCTGGAATGAAGAAATATTTTTTTCTTATTTCAACATTTTACAATCTCAGTATTTATTAAACTTTTATTTACTTTTATGAGTTGGCGCAAATCACGTCTAAAATTCATGGCATACATATGTCTCAAAAATTGTCTTATATCATATAAATTAGAAAGTTCCTGGAAAAGGCAGAACAAATCGACAACTTTTCGAAATTTTCGCCGTTGTTATTGAAGTATCTATGTTATAATTTTTAACAATTAAGAGCCTATCTTGTTCTATCTTCAATACGTCTCTCTCTGGTCAATATACATACATGGAAGAATGTCTGTCGTTCACTTCAAAAATAAGCAATATGGGCTTCTAGTTTTTATTTTACCATTTTTATAGAGACAATTTAGTCCGATTTACCTAAATGACAAAAAGATTACGTATTTAAAACATCGTATTTTTATAAATACGTACATACTTGAATATTTCCATTCATAAATCTATTTTGTCATTTGTAAATCTGATTATAGGCATTAGTGTAGAGGCAATAAAAACTTGTAAATGTACTTTAGCAAAAAAATATATACTTACATATACTTTCCAATATTTCTTATGTAATGTACTTTTTAAAATCTTGTAAGTGGTAAAAATAAAATGTAACAAAGTTTCATTATATGTAAATTATATTAGTAAAATAAAGTCATATATAAATATAAATATTGTAGTATTATACATACATAATATGAACTACATAAAGTAATTTTCTTCGCGTAAAATGAAGAACTGGTTCAAAGAAATACTTACAATAAATAATAAATATGCATCGAATAAAAATCTGTTATCACACTTTCTAGGTTGTTTTTGTTAACATATCTATGACACATAATATATATATATATATATATATATATATATATATATATACGAGGGTAGCCGTTTATATTTCGGGAATAACAAACAAACAAAAATTTATCTGCCGTTTTCGGTTTCTTTTCCTTATTTCTTCATAAACTTTTTCAAACAAATAGTTGTGAACCATTCGGAATTGACCGTTCTACAACTCTCTAAAGGCGCGGTTGCAACGTGATCGGTTTTTCCGAAACAACAGATGACCATTTATTTTGATATGCTTCGAGCGCGAACAACTTTTGTTGGTTTTGGCTCATCTTGGAATACCTACACAGTCGATTGCTGTTTACTATCGGGCTCATACGTATAGATCCTAGATTCATCACCTGTGACAACTCTGTAAATATTCTTTGAAGCACCGCCATTGTATTTTTTGTGCATTTCTTAGCACCAATCGACGCGAGTATGTCACATGACGATCTTGCCCTATCATTTCAGACACTGCATTAATGTTTTCCGACACAACAACATTTGTGGGACGACCTTCACGAAATTCATCGTCCGAAGAACGCCGTCCAAGTTTGAATTTACTGTACCAACGATATACTGTAGTTTTCGATGGTGCTTCATCATCATATAAAGAATTCAGCTCGTCGATGCATTCTTGTTGAGATAATCCACGCCGAAAGTTATGAAAAATAATTGCACGAAAATGTTCGCGATTTAATTCCATTTTTTCGCTGACATAAAATTTTCAAGTTACTGTCAACAATAGAAATAGCGACCGGCAACACTAACAGTGTTGCCAGTTTCCGAAATATAAACGGCTACCCTCGTATATACGTATATATATATATATATATATATATATATATATATATATTGGTCTTTTCACTGACCGTAACAGATAAAAGCTATGTGCATTTCTAGAGAGTTTACCAACTCTAGACAATATTTAATTTCCTGAAAACATAATGAGACTTCCACTGATTATTTTGTTAAACTTGTAATTTAAATTGAACGCAATAATAGTGGCAAAAATTTTAGTAGCAATAATTCTCGAGTAATAATTTATGAAACTCAAAGAGGTTAACTCTGTATTGGGCATTTGAACCAAACATATACTATTTACAAAATTCATGCAATCCTGAGCACTGGTATGAAAGTAATCATTCTACAATTTGCACGAGCCCTTGGACGTACGAAAGGTATGCGCTAACTGGATATCTTATAAATTAATATAAGCTGAAAAGACTACACTTTGCTAGTGGATTCTTTGATCTGCTTCATAACTTTACAATAATTAACAACAACTTAAATAAAAAGAAATACTTGTAAAGATAGTGTGACCTACAGAATTGTCTCACAGCAATCTTATTGAATTGCTATGAGGTAAGTAAAGGAACACTGTCTACAATCACAGTAGCAAATTCGGATATACTTTGAAGATAGTAGAAAGAATGTTCCGTCTGGTATCCTTTAGAAATCCATATATTTTTGTTATTTCCGCTAGGATTTTGGTTTTGAACTTGAAAAAATTTTAATTTTTATTGAAATTATTATAGTTTTGTAATACATTTTAAACAGACATGACCATTAATTTTATTTCACTATCGCATAAATGATTTAAATTTTGTTCTGTATGAGGATGCATTTAGTTATATCAATAAGAATTTTACTGTTATCACATTTTGCGGTGAAAATGGAATTGGAATTAGAACTCGGGAAACAATTTCGTATATTATCTAGCCTTTAAAAAAAATGTTATCAACTTTATTTCTACATTATTTTTTAAATCCACGTCAATGTTTAATATAATCTAAAATGTTCAAGACGTAGGTTGTTTATGTTTGAAATTATTGTTTTTACTATTACTTGCTTAATTGTCAACCCAAATTAACTATACGATTTTCTTGGTAAGTGACTATTTTATCTCAGACTTTAAACATTCGATATTTTAAATTTTGCATTAAATATTATATACATATCTCCATAGTCAATCAATTTACAAATGTGACTGTACTGGAAATTGTAAATATAGAAATTCAAACTATTCTTTCAACCTAATTAAGATACTGGCTGATTTCTCTAGTTCAGTATATAATATTGTTGCCGCTGTTTACCGTTAACACCTACCCGTAGAAAAGGCCTACCTTTTTTACATAGAACTTTATTCAATACTTTAAAAACTAAAAAATCTAGGGATAATAAATTTAATCCTTCCCTGTTTTTGTAATACGACAAAAGTTTTATATACGAAACAATTAAATCTATCTAATAATAATATTTTATACAATTTAAATTTTAATTATTGTGCAAAGCGTATGAGAAATAAAGGTATACATTGAAATATTAACAGATACTCGTTTACTCCTTATTCCTTTTATATAAAAAATCAATTCAAAATAATAAATTGTTTCAAAGTTCATGATTCATGATCTCAACATACATAAATGTTATAAACCTATAACAGTGCAGTATAAAAACACTAGTGTCAAGACTATTAACGCAAAGTTTTATTAAACAAGCCTAACACTAAAAATTAAGAAATAAATAAAGGGAAATGGTAATTTTATCTGTCCAATATGCACGCTTTCACATTTACATTCCCCACAAATTTGGCCTGATACTGAAAGAAGTAAATCCGCCAAATTATATACATACCAAAAGAATTTAATATTTCTAATTATATAAATTAGATATGATACATAAGTTGTTTTTAAAGTCTTCAAAAACAACGACAAATCAAATACTGAAAAAACAAAAAAAAATTAAAAATAATTTATAAATAATAGTAACTAAAAGAATGTGAGTAACACAATACATACGATTTTCATATTACTTCAATAAACAGACGACAATATTATATACCGAGTTGTGCAGATTATGATCAGCTAGATTTTAACACATGGATCAATAAGTCCCGAGACTAACAATGAAAACAACATTTTTTTTGCAAAATTTTTTTTTATTCATCAACATAATCACCTTTTAGGGTGATGCAATGGTTCCAACGCTTTTCCAATTTTTCAATACCATGTTTATAAAAAAAATTATCTTTCGCTTCAAAATAAGCTTCAGTTTCAGCGATGACCTCCTCATTTGAGCCAAATCTTTTTCCCTGGAGCATTTTTTTAAGATCAGCAAAGAGCCAGTAGTCACTGGGGGCTAAATCTGGCGAATATGGGGGGTGGGGAAGCAGATCAAAACCCAATTCGTTCAATTTTGCCATTGTTTTCATCGACTTGTGGCAGGGTGCATTGTCTTGGTGAAAAAGGATTTTTTTTCTCTGCATGTGCGGTCGTTTTTTTGCGATTTCCTCCTTCAAACGCACCAGTAAGTCAATATAATAATCACTGTTGATCGATTTACCTTTTTCGAGGTAGTCAATGAAAATCACGCCATGTGTATCCCAAAAAACTGACGCCAGGACTTTGCCAGCTGACTGCTGCGTTTTCGGCCGTTTCGGACGGCTTTCGCCAGCTGTGCGCCACTCAGATGACTGCCGCTTCGACTCTGGAGTGTAGTGATGTATCCATGTTTCGTCCATGGTCACGTAACGACGCAAGAAATCTTTTTTGTTGCGAGTAAATAGCGATAAACAGCTTTCTGAATCATCGACTCGTTGCTGTTTTTGTTCCATCGAAAGCAATCGCGGCACCCACTTGAAAAAAACCTTTTTCATGCTCAATTTTTCATGAAGGATAGTAAATACACTTCCATATGATATCTGTGTCATCTCAGCAATCTCACGGAGCTTCACTTTACGATCTTTCATTATAATTTTTGTCACTTCACTCACATTTTCCGGTGTAACGGCTTCTACAGGTCTACCCGAGCGTTCCGCGTCATTTGTGTCGGTACGACCACGTTTAAACTCGGCAAACCACCGACAAATCGTTGCTTTTGATGGACAAGAGTCCGGGTAACATTTTTCAATCCATTGTGTTGCTTGCGTGGTGTTTTTACCCATTAAAAAACAATGTTTTATCAGAACACGAAACTCGGTTTTTTCCATTGTTTAAACAAACTACAAAACGACTTTACTCCAACCTCGATAACTCAGCTGTTTCTGGTCCGATCGACTTAAAATTTTGACACGTTTCAAGCAAAGGTTAGTACTCTAGAAAGACGTGGTTACTGGTTTACTACGAGCGCCATCTATGGGTTAGTCTCGGGACTTATTGATCCATGTGTTATGTCTAATTACTTCAGTCTCGAAGCTTCTAAGATGCATCAATTTTCAATTCTGTTGTATTTTAAAATTCCGATTGTACATACATACAATTAATAATCGTCGCATGACAATCGCCTTTATTATACTAAATTAAGTTTAAAATTACGACGTTTTTGTTTACTATTACTTCTATTACTATTACTATTTCTTCACTAAAATACTTCGTATAAATTTTTAAAAGAAGTGTTTCATGAAGATGGATTTCATATTTAGTAAAATAATGTAAGTACATTTTTATGTCATATGATATGTGTCTTAATATGTTATGTACTAATAACATTAGCGTAAAGTAAAGTCCTAGATGCAGATATACACAAATATCTAATAATATGCAACACAAGTAAGTTTCAATTAATTCAGTTATCAACTAAACCGCAAAAAAAACATTTGTGTAGTAGACTAGTTTTGAAAAATTACTTTACTTAATGATTTATGTATTCCTAAATAATGATAAAGTTTGCTACTTTGTTTATTACTTCCTGCTTTAAGTTATAAAAGTTAATTACATATAAATACATTCATATTGTTGAAATAAATTGACGTTTATTTATGCCCATCCAATAATTCAAATAGTAGCGAAGCAAAATAGAAAGTCTTGAATATTTACAATTATACATATGTATATATACGAGGTGTGGCTATTAAATAACAAGACTGACGCTGTAAAACATTTTATTTTGATTTCATACATATTTACTTATAATCACCTTCAATATTCACCCCTCCTCTATCCCTACAACACTCCATGCGAATCTTTTATTGTTCGAAACAGTGCTGGAAGTCTTCTTCTATCAGCTCCTTCAGGACGCGTGCCGCTTTCGCTTTCACAGCTTTAACGGACTCAAATGTTGTTCTCTTTAATTCACATTTCACCTTAGGAAACAGATAGAAGTCGCACGGCGCAAGATCCGGCGAATAAGCCGGATGGTCTAACACTGGGATGCTGCACTTGGCTAGAAACCTCTTGATTGACAATACAGAATGAGCCGGTGCATTGTCTTGGTGGAGAACTCATGACTTGTCCTTCGACAATTCGGGTCATTTTTGCCTTATTCTTTCACGGAGTTGAGCAAGAACGTGAAGATAGTAATGTCGATTAATAGTTACTTAACATTTTTCCGGCGAAAGAAAAAAAAACTACTCTAATGCGAACGAAGGCTACAGATATACTGATTTGTTTACAGAGGCAAGAAGTACTGCATTCGAAAGAGAAGGCTTTACGATAAATAGCCGTCAGTCGTTGGCGTTTGGCGCATTCACAGTTCTTCTGTACCAGAGTCAGTCTCGTTATTTAATAGCCACACCTCGTATATCATGAATATACTATCAGTAGGTAAACATAACAAGTCATAAAAGCCAAGGATTGGTAAGAGGATAGAACCTATCCATTACTACCAGAGTCTTTCTGTACAATAGGATTGAAACCACTGCAGATCAATAGAATTGGGCCTACCCCAGAATTACCTAAATAGAGCTGCTAAATTAAAATAATTTTAGATCATTCCCCACACGCATATGATTTTTCTTGTTTTAGTATATACCTCCTTGCTAACACTGTAGTAGAAAGTACTTAAATCATTCCATATTTACCATTTGAATTTATTTTATTATAATAAAAACTATTACAATTAATTATACAATCTAGTTATTAAACATACGACAAAAATTTGGCGTTTATTCCTTGGGCTATTTAAGGTTTGGTTTTTCTTTTGATGATGATTTTCGTAAAGACCCTTTGTTTCGAAAATATAGGACGATAAAGGCGTAGATGTCTTTGAAAATTATTAACACACCCCTAGTAATGAAACTACAGAAAAGTTTGGTGTATTTTAAAAGTTTGTAGTGCGTTAAGCAAAAATACAGATTTTACCAAGCGAATTTACAATGATAGTTCTACAGAACCAATAACTTAATTCAAAGACCATCCTAACTAAATTACTAAATACTAAACAGTCATTCTCTTCATAAAAGAAAATTTCACTGCGACGAATATTAAATTATATATAAATGTTGATTGCACAGGGAAAAAGCAATTTCTTAATTCGTTGGATTAGTAAACATGCTCGGTGAATTGTCAATAGGTAACTAATAACAGTAGTTGAATAAATACTTTTTGCATTGACTGAATGCATTACTTCTGCTAGAGAATAATAAATAGTTAAACTGTTGCTGAAAAAAATTGTATACTTTATAGAGAAAATTTAAAAATGAGTTGCCATTCCACGTAAACGAATACATGAAACCAGGCCTACTTCTAGCAACACTATATAGTTGTAAATTAGTATATTAAAATAGCAAGTATTAATAATAATTCAATTATCACCAGCTAAGCGATTTAAGTATCGTTGGCCTATACGAAGCAGGTATTGCATTTTGTGAAATCACTAGTTGCATACAAAGAAATATTACTACAGTCATTCGTTCTTGGAGAGATTGATCTCAAAAAGGTAAATGGAAATGTTTTTTAGCAGATGTAGGCCATAAAATAAGAATATGTTCCATATTCCACCATATTCTTTCGTTTTCAATGATTTTCTATCGTCCAAGACTAATACTGTCTCTGATTAATCAAAATGGTGTTAATATACGAGCAGATTGAGGTGAAGAGTGTTTGTGGTCTCATTACAGTCGCAGACACGTCCAACGTCGAAGATAAAAAGGAGTTTTTTAATTTTTTCGTAGAACGTGCACGAGCTAATATCAATATTTCTAATTGGCCTATGCGATAGAAGATTTGGTATGCTTCCTAACTCTCCAATGAACTTATATCAGCTGCATGATGCTCTGTAATTTGTTTAGAATGAGCTTTCACAGAAGTTCATAGAATTTCTTATTTCATAACATGCCCCAGCGAATAGCAGTATGTATTCGTTTACGTGGAACAAAAACTAACTATAAAATTATCTCTATAGAATACACAAGTTTTTCAATGAAAATGTAATCTATTATTTTCAAAACAGTAGACTTTTGTGTAAACATTTTTGCTTTTAGGGGTGATTCGGTTTTTGCACATATAACACAGTTGATACGTTTTTTTCTTTAAACATTCCTTATACATATACGAAACTGTTTATTTATATTGATAGATACATGGAGTTCGATATATCTGGTAAATAAATACGAGATAAGTTAGTGTCTGAGATAATACGACACAATCAACGTATATCAGAACAGCTATTGAAGGGTTGGATTTTTTTAAAGCTTCCAAACGCATTCGAGTATTTAGAAATTCTTGCCTGAGCATTGAGATAAAGAACATGGCTTCAAGCAGTAATATGCTACAAGAAACAGTTTCACATTGCCAGGCCTTGTATTTTGAAATTGAATTCACAAGAAGCTCAATCAATTTCATTAAGCCAGCAACTGTTTACAGATATAAAAATCTAAACATAAGTAAAACAAATTTCCGAAATTACTCGGTTGTTTTAGAAGCCATATACCAATTAGAAAAGAGTTCGCTGTCTTTAAATGAAGCGCTGAGCATAAGTACATCCCTTAAAACCTCGTTAGAAACTCTAACAGATAATGAAGGTAGTTATACAACCGATAAATTTGAGTTAAAACCAAGAGTGTGAAAATGATACGAAGGATTTTTCAAATTTCATTAAACATAGAACACTCATTTTCCAAATATACAAACATATTTTCACCTCGTTGTAGACGTTTAACTGAATCAACAATAGAAGGACTGATGATACATTAATACACAGCCTTTAATATCAGGATTCATCAACACATAAAAATAAAAAGCCAGCTAATTACCGGAAATTTGTTCAACGTATTGTTAAAGAAATATCATACAAACTGTAGCATATGCCTTCCATGTGACAAAAAAAAAACAAATTGAATACGAGTATTCACTGTTGAAAATCATAAATGATTAAATTTTTAATTGAAAAATTCATAGCCTTTGTAGACAAAATAATGAATTACCTCTTCAGGTATACACATTTTGCTTTTGCCCGGTCATATATAGTAAAGCGATTTAGCGTCAATGATAAAAATTCGTAACTGTGTATTCATAATACAATTAACATGTTTTGTTTTTTCTGTAGAATAAACGATTAACGGAGCAGAAAAGAATAGCTAATATCATGAAAGATAAAAAAAATATATTGGACGTCAACTCCCTTCAATTGCAAGATTCAAAAAATTATTCACACACAAATTATCCATACGTAGCATCCGGTATAAAACTAACATTGTCACTATGGTTCGGATTTTTCACTACATTTCTAGCACACTGTACCATGACTATTCCGAACTTGGTACGGGACGATTATCGAACAAATATTCTCTTTTTACCGTTTTGGGGATATATTTCAGGATATATGCCGGGCTATTTCTTAACAATCAAATACAATCCTAGTAAATTATTTGGAAGATCTATTATAGCATCATCTTTATTATATTTATTTGTACCGGTCACGTTAGCTTATGTTCCACATTTGACAATATTCATTAGGTTTTTACAAGGTTTCATAGAGGTGAGTATGAAAATACATATGTATGTAACGCGGGTTTTATTATTTTTTACTGTCTATTTCTAGGCTATTGCGATTACATCATGTTCCTCAATATGGATGGCTTGCAGTCCACAAGTGGAACGAACAACTTTAGCGCCCTTGGCATTTTCTGGATGTTATGCAGGATTTATGCTGGGTATGCCTTTCTGTCAATATTTTGCAAAATCTGTAATGTGGCAATATCCCTTCTTCTATTCTACATTCCTGAGTATAATTTGGTTTGCGTTCTGGAGGCCCTCGACTTTTGAAAAATCAAAGGAAGGCGCACTTAAAGAAGATCAAATTATGGTAGAACATAATACACAGTGGCAAATATGCTCCATGTTTGTACCAGTATGGGCAATCTGTACAGCATATTTTTGTATACTAATAGTTTTTCAGACATATCTCTTGAAAGATCGTACCTCTATTGCAGTTGAAATGGTAAAATTCACTATTAAGTGATTTAGTTTATTCGAATATTAATTTTTCAGAGCATTCTATTCGGATTAGTACCTAACCTAACAATGGCTTTGCCAATAGAAAGGCTAATTACTAACTGTTTTAAGAAGATTCTTCACAATTCAGACCAAACCTTTAACCCCCAGAGAATATTTTACAGTTGTATTCTGGGGATGGAAGCATTGCTTTATTCGATTGTAGCATTCGCTAAATATGGTCAACTTGCTGTAGCGACTCTCACACTAGGAATGTTTTTCAGTGGACCTATAATGTCTGGGTTTTATATGAATCATCTTAGCGCAGTCCCTAAATTTGCAAATACTTTAATAGGATTGTCTAGTATTATCCGTAACATTGCATGTTTCGTTATGTGTTCACTATGCAATACGAGATGGATGTGATTTTGAAAAGGTAAGTTTAACTAAATTGATTAAACTGAGTAATCGTACGAGGATAGCCGTTTATATTTCGAGAACTGGCAACATTGTTAATGTTCCCTCCGACCTGATGATTGCATCGTGAAGTTTATATTTACCTTGACAGTTTTATTATCCGGTTGCTATTTCTATTGTTGACAGTAACTTGAAAATTTTATGTTAGCGAAAAAATGGATACAGCTCGCGAACATTTTTGTGCAATTAGTTTTCATAACTTTCGGCGTGGACTGTCTCAACAAGAATGCATCCACGAGCTGAATTCTTTATTTGGTGATGAAGCACCATCGAAAACTACAGTATATCCTTGGTATAGTGAATTCAAAGTTAGACGGCGTTCTTTGGACGATGAATTTAGTGAAGGTCGTCCCACAAATGTTGAAAAATTAATGCAGTGTCCGAATTGATAATGCAAGACCGTCATGTGACATACCTTTATTTAGAAAAAGAAACTTAGATAATTAACAATAATTTTCCTAGAATCCGATACTCCGCCTGTGGCACTACACTGGATGTAACCTAACCTTAATCTTTAGTTACTACAAAGCTAACTATCTAAATCTAACTTAGTATTATCTAAGGCTCTAAATAGGCCCTAGCTCGCATCCTACTTAAATTTTATTCACGATTCCGCTCCTAGCCTGCATAAGTAGTCCGCTCCTTATAAATCTCATTCACTAAAATGTCCAATATTCTGTCATACACATCCCTTCAGATCGAGAGGCCGATGAATCGTCCTTCACCGTCGTCTTGTCTCCGCTCTCCAATCCTGGCCTTCCTCTTCCCGGTGGAATCGCTTTGCCGCCTCTCCTCCTTTTGGAATTTTTGGCACCTGTAACAACGGAGAACCCGGTAGATTTTCCACTCTCGCCGCCATCGCGCTTCCAGTTAGAATTCCGAATCCTCTATGCAACGTCTATGCAACTTCCTCCGTGGTCGTCGTTCTAATCCTTCCAGCAATTGTGGCTTTGTATCCATGCTGGTAAGCGTATAGGTGTGTATTGTTTGCATGCCCGTATTTTAGTGTAAGTGCAGGTGCGCCTCTGTGTGTATTATGTGCTGGCGCGCTCGTGATGTGTGTTCATGTAAGAACGTTTCGATCCTTGCTTCCGGAGAACCACCCGTGACGCCCTTCAAGATAAGCTTATTTGCCCACCCCGCGTTCGCGAACTCACTATCACTTTATTTTCTTCTAACGGTGGTCATGCTTGAGCCGTTGAAATTTTTCAGACGCTGAAGTTTTTCAGCCGCAATGCTGAAAAACCGCCATCATTCTTCGTCGTCTTCATCCTTTATATCTTCGGCACGAAGCAGCCACCTGTGACCGGCTACAGTAGCGGCCCTTCGTGCCAGTCTTGGGTGTCTGGGCACTTGAAGAGGACGTGTTCCGCCGTATCGATCGCACCACAATGACAATTTGAGTTGTGTCTCTACCGATCTTTGAAATTCACGTGCCCAGTTATCAGCTGCACTGCTTGGTACGACAAGGCGACCTTCATTTCTTTAAACTTCTCAACGCTGCCCATAAATCTTTTGGTCTAGCGTCCGTTCTCTGTGTTCCTATCTTCGTTGCCATTCGTTTGCGCACTTCCGCGCTATAGCGTTCTTTACCGTCTTTTCCGATGCGAGCCCGTATAAAATGTCTGCATTCTGCGTTGCAGTTGCCTCCTTAGCGATTTCGTCTGCCCTTTCGTTCCCTGCGGTTCCTACGTGCGCACGCGTCCATTTGAGCTTCACGTTCCCATCTCATATCATCTTCCATGCTTCTAACAACAATTCCGTGGGTTTCCGCATACTCTTTAACGACTGCAGACCAGACAGGCTATCCGTAAGCAATGTTGCTTGCCCTATTTTCATTTCCTTGCAATATTTCATTGCTGTGTTTATGGCTACCAGTTCCGCCTAGTAATTGTCGCAAATATCGGCTAGCTTGATTTCTTTTTTCTGTATCTCTTCTTCGCCCACATATACAACGAAAGCCGCACCCGTGCCTTCTTCGCTCCTTGATCCATCGATATAGATACTTATTCTCGTCTTCTCCCGCACATCCTCGTCGCGCGAGAAATCGACCGTGCCCATTTCTGCAGGATGTACTCCGTTGTTATTCGTTTGCTGCTCTCAACATCCTCTGGATCAATGTCCAATCCAGTACATTGTTCGAATTTCTGCCTGTCCAGCCTGACCACGTCTCTTCGTCTAGCGACTTCTCTTGCTCCTATATCCTCGGGCAACAATCCCGCGATTGTTGCCACGGCCTCCGCCGAGGTGTCCGCGTATGCCCTTGCAGCCCTGATTGCAGAAATCCTTTGCGCTCCTATTATTTTCTTCGTCTCCTTGACTTTTAAAGAATTTGCCCATATCGGCGCTGCAAACGGCATCGCTGGTTCTATCGCGCCCTTATAAATTGTTCCCGCCGTGCTGCCACTGAGGCGTCATCTTTGCGGCCGCGTGTATCTTGTTGGTCATTTCTCTTGCTTTACTTGTTGCATACTGGACGTTCTCCTTGAAGTTTAATTTTTCATCCACTATTACACCTAAATATTTAACGTTTTCTTTACAATAAATTGTCGCGCCCCCAAATTTAACCGTTGGTCGCCGTTGGCCCGGTTTTTCGAAAAATAAACCCTCCGATTTGGTCGCATTAAACTTTAGTTTATTGATCCCGCTCCATTCTAAGATTCGCGCTAGTGCTTCCTTCGCATTGCTTACAAGTTTTAAGTACTGTCGCGCCCTAACTAACAAAGTCGTGTCGTCCGCGAAAGCTATGATCTGACATCCTTCTAGTAACGCTAGCCCGAATATACGATCATAGAGAATGTTCCAGTATCCCAGGCCGGATCGTGATCCTTGAGGACATTCTCACATAACCTCCCTTGTTGCTCTTAATCCCGATTCTTCTATAAAACCTTATCTGTTTGAGAAATACGCCACCGCCATCTCCATTAAATTTCGCGGACAGTTCTTCGATATCAACTGACTCGCAATCTGTGGCCATCACGCGTGGTCGAAAGCCCCGCTAATATCCAACATTATAAAACTCCTAGCTCAAGACACTTGTTGAACAGAATTTGAAAAACCTCTTGGTTCGCCGTGATCCCGTCCGCCCCAGGAGCCTTTTTTGCGCTCATTGAATTGAACGCCGCGTATATTCCGCGCTTTGCGAAGGGCACATCGTCTCGAGTCTCTACGTCCGCTGTGGCTAAATTCCTAATTCCCATTATGTGATATACCGTGAGATTGAGGCATCTCTAAGTATTAGTAACAGCAGCGTGCATAAGATCCTAAGTGAACATTTAACCGTTAAGTAGCTATATTCACGTTGAATACCACATAATTTGACAACCGCTCAAAAAGGGACTCGCGTCGATTGGTGCCAAGGAATGCACAAAAAAATACAATGGCGGTGTTTCGAAGAACATTTCGTCACAGATGATGAATCTAGGATCTATACGTATGAGTCGGATAGTAAACAGCAGTCGACTGTGTGGGTATTCCAAGATAAGCCAAAACCAACAAAAGTTGTTCGCGCTCGAAGCACATCAAAACAAATGGTCGCCTGTTCTTTCTGAAAAACCGGTCACTTTGCAACTACGCCTTTAGAGAGTTGTAGCACGGTTAATAATATAACTAAATGGTTCATAAACCATTACCAATAAAATAAATGGTTCACAACTATTTGTTTGCCAAAAGTTTTTGAAGAAATAAGAAAAACAACCCGAAAACGACAGATCATTCTCCACCATGACAATGCGAGCTCTCACCAGTCGATTCAAACAACTGAATATTTCACCGGAGATTGAATTGATGAGCCATCCACCGTACAGCCCTGATCTAGCACCCTGTGATTTCTTTTTGTTCCCACACGTGAAGTACTCAGATTGGTTTAAATGAATGCAGAAATGCATTGATTTTCGAGGAGAATATTTTAAAAAGCAATAAAACTATTTTCGATAATAAAATTTTTTTTATTTGCTATTCTCGAAATATGAACGGCTACCCTCGTATAAATGTATACATATATATACTACAAAATTTTATGCCAACTTTTGAACAGCATTCACATATGGATTACTAACTTTCAAAGCTTGTACTTATTTCACCAGTGTTACCGCTTTGTGTTCTGTTGCAACAGCGATATCGTCCAGAGAATCAAGTGGCGGAATATGTATTTTCTGTTTTCTATGTGTCTTACAGATTTTGCAAATGTCGTGCCTTTCTTATTCAATTTTGTTTAATTTGCCTTGCCATTGTAAGTTTTTACACTACACAAGGAAGTCTTTAACTTGTTTTTGGAGTCTATTGAGTTCCGTCTTGTCTTGTGGATCGAATGTGTTGTGACATTGTCTACGTGCTTTATTTTTGATTATCGGTTTATGTTTCGAGCTAAACGCTATTGTTGAGTATTCTGCTAGACTATTAGTGCAACGATGTCTAATTTATCCAAGACGTGACCTTATTAAAAGTATGTTGGCCCATTCATTGCCATAATGCTAATTCCTCTAACATCTTGATATCTTAACAGGCATTTACCGTGTATATTCTACTTTCTGCTATCTCAAGTTGTGTGCTTTAAGTTGGGATCGCCGATTGTTATAGTCTATCAACTATTTCTGAGAGTGTATATACAGATGTCTCCTTCGTTGTGTGTGCGATTATTGCGTTTACCCTAGTTCCATGCCTCCTCTGGGTATAGACCCATTCCCTCCATGAGTCTTATAGTTGTTGAGATTCGGTGCCTGTAATGACCGTACGTGCGTTTCAGGTATCAGAATGATATCTGTCTGATGCTTGCAATGTATTAATAATTTCTCTTTCTTCTATCTGTCTGTCTTTCTTCTGCCTAAGTCCATTTACGTTTCACTCGATTATTGTAAGTAATGTGGGGCATCGTTTATTCGCCAATTTAGTTGAAGTAGGAGTGTATGCTAAGAACGTCTTAGTGTCTTGAGGTGACAGGTTAGTTTTGCTGAATACCAAGAGCATCTCTCCGAGAGATTGCTGCCGAAGCCATTTTGTTCGTGTTGTAACTGCTATTGCTTTGTGTGTTGGTGTTTGACCGTGTCGTGTGAGTTTGTATTGCGTTTGTATTTAGTTTTTACTTTTGTAATGTTAGAGTATGAAATGTTTAGTGTTACAAGTGTGTATGTCTTTTGTGTTGCGTTTTTATATACTACCATAGCCGACGTTGCAGTTGGCGGTAACGTTCTACATGCGGCGCTTTCTTGCATTCTGGGTACTTCGCTATGTATTGTCCTCCGCAATTGGCGCATACTGCTAGCGTCTCTGTGCTTTAGGGGATTCTTTTGATATGTGCTTTTGTCCGCAATTTACACGATTGTAGATATTTCTGTAGTGGCGGCATTGTCCGTTGCTGACTTTTCTTTTCAGCGCCGCTACTCATATTACTAGTCTGCACACATCGGTTATGGGGTATATATCTGTCACCATATTTCTCTTGGTTTAACAACTATTATGAGTTATAGCGTCTTCTTGATCGGATCTCGTATCCTGCCTACTGAGATTACTTTAATACTTAATCGAGTATGTCCTTTGTTATTTCTTCGTTCGTAAAGTATTCGGATATACTGCGAATAACTACTTTCAGCGTCCTTTCTTCTTTTAACCTTAAGATATGGTAAGGCACTCTTTTGCTTCTACCATTTTCGTTGTGGTACTGAATGTATTAGAGTTTAAGGTTTGAAACTTTATGGCTTCTTTAATGAGTTTTGCCCTGGTATATGTAATCTCTTGAGTGTCTATTTCGCGGAACATAGTGCCCCACGTAGCTTTATCTCTGATGATTAGTGATGGAATTCGTTCCTTTTCCTCCTTGTCGTTTTCTTGGTAATTCTGTGTAGCGGATATGCTTTGCCATTTGTATCTTTTTTGTTTCTACATATGGTGTTCCGTTTCGGCGTTTTCTGGGTCAGTATGCGTGGGTTTCGTTTATTTTTATCGGTGATGAATGGCGCATTGTCGTTTCGTCATTGTCTTTGGTTTTGTCTGCGGTGTTATTTTTGTATGTAGTTGGATGGTTCATCTTTCTTTTCACCTATCAGGACAATATAATCCAGGAAAAGAAAGTTGAAATGATATTGAAACAGAGAGACTACGTCCGTCAACAGGACATCATGCATTACGTTTCAACAAAATCGCATGTTAAGGCAGTGATTATTCTCCAGAGAGAATTTATATGAATCATATTCTGTATATACCATAATAAACAGAAATAACCCGAAAATATTTGGTAAAACCTAAAATATAAGTTCATCAATATCTATTTCATTATCTTTAAGTGGTGCAGTATCAATACTTAACTTAATCCTCGAAACATTTTACGTTATTGTCATGATCTCCTAAGATAAATCTCCTAAGATAGACCTTAGTTTCAACTTTTTAAACAACGCAGGCACTACTGTTATTTTTTCTACTTTAAATCAAATTGCCGATGAATTTAATTTCAAAAGATAAACAATAAACCCAAACAAGCAATAACTAATTAATTATATGTATAGTTTTTGATTGTGATGCATGTGTAGCAATGTATTTCTGTGTATTTGCTAAAACAATCTTTATCTTTAATTTTTATTTTTTATAAAATTATACTAATAGCAGCTTTCGTAACCCTAACTGTATGAATGAGAGAATATTGTCATAGAGAAATCGCCCACCTTTAGTTTATCTTTTTGGTTTGGTTTTTATTTTAATAGCATCCAGCAGTTTATGCAGTCAATCATCAGTATTCGCTCACAATTCCAGAAAATTGTTATCATCGTTTTTTTTTTGCGATTTTAGCAAATTCTCAACTTTCAATTTCTAAATCATAATAGAACACTATCATTTCATATCGGTAACGATCGATTAAAAATTTCCTCTTTATTCGCTTCACAATGTTCTAACTAGCACGTACTATCAACCTGGTACGGGCATTGAAAAATCGGTGAAGTTTCGTTTCGTGTTAAAATTTGTTAACCTGAATGGTCGTGGAGAATTAGTCTACACTTAGTTTCTTGAAGATAGGGCATTGCTCATAATTGCACTGCATACTTGCTTCGATGATTAGATAATACCAAATTTTCAATAACACAATGCTCTCTGAAATTAATATTTCTGTCGAACGATCTGATTTTTATTTATATTCAAGAATTGTTTGCCCCTTGCGAACTCTTATTCTTTCACAATAGAAAAGAAAGGAGAAAATTCTCCATATGTATTATCCAAATGGCACTTAATTTGGGATGTTTGTTTCTTCTGTGTCACCACTCTATTCTCAGTTTCTGCGACCGCTGTGATAACTATTAAAGCTATTACTTCAAAATTCGAATCTGTAATCTAATCGTTTATTTTGTGTTAAAGCATATTAAATCGATTTATACCGTGTCCTATTAATAAATTTCTACACTTTTATAGTTACCCATCAAATTTTGGCATTTCTTCGTATTCTTTTGTTGAATACGACGAATCTATAAAATACAATACATTTAATACGAAACTAGTTAAAATGTGCCGTATCCTATAGGGTTATTGTTGCGAGTTTAGAAAAAATGGTTTTCATAAATATTTTTTGCTTTCATAATTAAAGAATTAATAAAAATTGCCATCTAATTTCATTGATCGCTCCGGTGTCTGTGTTAAACAAATGCATACATTTTTTTTTTATTTCTAGAATAGTATTGTATATGCAAAGAAACTGATCTTTAATGTGATTCTTTGGCTTCCTATTATTGTATGCAAATTTCTTTTTTGCAGTTATTGGGGCAATGGCGAATTACTTTTATATTACTGGCAATCCTATATATGTGTTTGGTAATTCTATATATTTTAGTCGTAAATATTAAGAAACAATCCTGGACGTATGCTAAGCTGAACGAAGAAAAACAATTTGATGTGGAGAACAATACAGAAGATAATAAATCACGGGTGTATATGATACACATATAAAAATACTTTCCAAATTGTTTTTTAAATAACGTTCCTTTATATTTGTTTTTACATATTCCGTTAACCTATTTAGTATTTCGTGATGCGTATCTAAACTAAATTAAAAAAACCATAACGACATGAAAGCCATCTCACAGCAAATCTCAAAAATAAAACTTTTCATTACGCATGTACAGTGTTTTCGATCCCGTTTTGTAAACTGCTCACTCCTATCGTATTGTCAGTCGGCGGCCTTGACATAAATCAAGGCCGGAATTGTAAATTAAAAACGATTTCATACTCTCTATATTTGCATTGAGCTGTTTATTTGTAAAAGACGTGTTCAACTAATAGCAACAACATAAAAAATTGAATCAAATAAACATGTTTAGTAAATATTAATGTCAAAACATATTTTACAAGTGGGTGAGCCTTGAGAATATCTAGTTAGTCCATTCTTACCGAAAGATCAATAAGAGTATTATATAAGTAAGTATTAATTTGCAATATGTATACTTATAAATTGCTTCTTTATCTGGCTATATTAAATATGCAACCATTATCGCTTCTAAATTAAATGCAAAGACCACTTGTTTAACATGAAAAACTGTGTGAAAAGTGTCAGACATGTACAGTACATACCAACAAAGATATACGATATGATCAGAAACGTAAATTTTGACGTCTGTGTTTAGAATTAAAAATATTTTCTTTAATTCTTAATACACGATCTTCCAAAAAATGTGGAAGAGAAATTATCAAATTGTATTGAAATGAATTTAATTAAAAAGAGTATTTCAATACGATTTGTTCACACAAGTTATCATGACAAACTAAACATGAGAATGAAATGAATAAAACAATTCACAATGTCCGGAAGCAACGCTCCAAACGCTCCAAATAACGACGACCCACTCAAACAGAAAGGATGACGGAAACACATTGGTAAAGCACAAAGAAACCTATTCGATAAGCGTTTTATGAGTTCAGGGAGTATGAAAAATATTTCCTTGAAGTGTTTGTAATCTAGGATTAGCACACACTTTCAATGAAAATCCGAAGAAAAAATACTGTAGTTTCCTAAATATTGTAGATTATTTTTGGTAATAAAATACACAGCTTAAAACAATTACCATATTAGATATTGGTAACTTAAGACAGCAAGTTGAATAGTGAAACTTACTGTAATTTGCTGTCATGCATTCGAAACAGTTTTTACCTCGAATGTGATGAGATATTCTCATACTATCACTGTAACGACAAAGAGCAATAGAATTGTACGCGACTGAAATAAATATTTCTTGTTTACGTCATAGTTCAGTCATAGTCACTTTTTGTATTTTGTTTTACTCTATATGTATGCATTATATAAAATTAGGGTAACGAATATAATGATTGGTACTTTAGTGGAATTCATTTGCAAATTGTTTTTCTGTTTATTTAAAATTTCATCCATAAGAATTTAAAAGTCACAATTTAACCAAGAAAATACTGAATATTTTTATTATGCAAACACGAGTCTTAAGTTTTATATAACTTATTCAGAAAGTTACAAATGTAAAATAGTATAATGTAGATTGAATAAACAAAATATTATGGGTACTTCCACACTTCATTTACCATATAATAAAAGATGTTTCAAATTGCGCGTTTTTTTTTAGAATAAATAAAATATACATGGCGCACTGAATTTGTCTGGGTGTGTGGGCATTTAAAAAGTGTGATGTATGACATTTATATAAATGGCTTCATACACGGTACAACAACACGTACGAATTGTTGAATTATTTTATGAAAATCAGCGTTCTAGAAAATTACGTGAATTTTATGGTTTACATAATCGTCCATCTGAAAGTACTATTGGTCGAATTATTAAAAAATTTCAAGAGACTGGTTCCGTGGAAGACCAAAAAAGTGGAAAATACAGTCGTAGTGGTCGTTCACAAGGAAATATTGGTTTGATTCATGAAAGTGTTGCTAAAGATCCTGAAATGTCCATTAGACGATATTCGATGAACTTGGACTTAGTGGATCAACAACATGGGGTATTTTACACAAGAATTTAACTCTGAAGGCATATAAGGTTCAAATAACACAGGAACTGAAACCATTGGATCATTTAAAACGTCGTTCATTTGTCAATTTCATCAATGAAAACCAGCTGATTTTTCTCAAAAAAATATGTTTTCCGATGAGGCACATTTTGAACTTGGTGGCTAAGTTAATAAACAAAATTGCTGTATCTGGGGTGAGGAAAATCCACGAATTATTCATGAGATATTATTCATATGCATCCTAAACGAGTTACTGTTTGCTGAGCATTATAATCAGGTGGTGTAATTGGACCTTACTTCTTTGAAAATGCTGCTGGTGAAGCTGTAACTGTCAATGGTGATCGATGTCGTCTGATGCTAACCGAACTTCTGTGGCCTGAATTAATGAATATTGATCTAGAGGATATGTGGTTTCAACAAGATGGCGCTACACCTCACTTTGCACACGAATCAATTGATTTATTGAGAGAAAAATTTCCTGGAGATGTAATCTCAAGAAATGATGATGTTAATTGATCACCAAGATGTGTGATTTGACACCGTTAGACTATTTTCTTTGGGGTTATGTGAAAAGTCAGTTTCATAAAAACAATCCACAATCAATTCCTGCTTTGAAAGATGAAATTATTCGTGTCATTGGTGAGATAGAGCCTCAATTATGTCAAAATGTCAAGTTTTAACAAAACAGTGGACGTCTGTGGAGCTGCAAGAGGAGGCCATTTGGCAGATATTATTTTGCGCATATAAATGTCATAACTGATACTTCAATTACCAATAAAAGGTTTTTGAAAGTGAATGCAAATTATGTGTTTTATTTATTCTTAAAAAAAACGTGAAATTTGAAGGACCCTTTATATGTAATTCTATATTAATTTCGTAAAATATTACTATATTTATTGTTGGTTATTTTAGATTAAGTTTTTATATAGAAATAGTCAGACTATGCAACAACTTTCAAATGTACAGAAAATCTTAAATCACATATGCATTATTTATTATTATTATGCATTTATACAATATACAATAATTCTTTATGTAAAATCTTAGTAAAAACGTTATATACAGTCAATGTAGTGAGATGCTTTCATGTATCTCAAAACTTGCAAGATTTCCTTATTTCGTGTACTCTAAAATCTCAATAAAGAGTAAAACATTTATCAAAACACATTTTGTGAATAGTTCTTAAAGTTCGTAGGTAATTTCTTAAAATTATACAATGCTGCAATTTAAATTGAATTACCAATGTATTTTACAACAGTTTGAATCTCTTAGAGTCAATTTCAATAAATTCCATCAACAGTTTAAACATAAATATATTGCCAAGGACCATCCGGTGACTTGAAAGAACATGTGACGTTACAGAAGAAGCCAGCGTCAAGATAACAATCAAAGGCAAAAGAATACTAGTTATTTGTACTTTCTTACCTATCACAAACCATAATAATTCTAAAAATATAATATCCGAGAAGACACGTTTAAAATTGACTATCAGCAAAAGAAAGTGGTTTATAGTAAACAATGACTTAATGAAAGAATAATGCTGTACATCGATAATTGGAAATACGAATTATTACCTCCTCCTTTTTAATTAACGAGAAAATGAAAATGTGTTTGAAAATGAACGAAGGTTAATTCAATGTTAATGTAATGTGAGGTGAGGAGTTAATAATTAATAGTTGTGTACAATGAGCATGAAAAGTCCAGGACGTGTGCTAAGCTGAAAGAAAGATTATTAGTTGAAATAAAACGACAGGAATGCCTTTAAAATTTTATTCACAAGTTAAATTAATTCTTAAAGCTTGAATGTGTTAAATAGAAATAGTTAACAAGAACGAGAGCAACAAATAAAATATAATAAACGTAATAGCAAAGCTGTAATAAAAGGTAAGTCTGGATGTACGAAGGCTGCTAATAAAGTATAAAATAAAAGGTTAGATTAAAATGTGCATCGGGCGATGCATATATGTACTTGCGTGTTTATGTATATGTATCTATCCTGGATCAGGAAACTGTATTTTCCGCGAACGCGAAAACACGAGGTCACAAGAAGCGCGAATAAAGGTTCGCGGCACAAACACGTGAAAGACGCGTGTCGTCTGGATGATGATAGAAAAGCGAAGAGGGTTGTTCTCTTACGAACTGTGGCTTTATAAGGAACCCTTAGGTTGAGGGGCTATGTGTGCGTGTCATGTTTGAACGGACCAATGACACGAAGAATAGGCACGCTAAACTGGCGGGAAGCAAATTAGCAGATATTAAAATTGTGATCTTAATTTCAATATAAGCATTAAGCAAATTATCTACACAGAATAGTAGACGTGTATTCTGTGTAAAAGAAATACCAAATCGGGATTGGTATTTGAATCGCGAATTGCATTTAGGAATCAATATAACTAAATGGATATCGAATTCAGTGAAAAGTTGGTAACTTCAAGTACAGTCTTTGGTACCTGATTTCGGTGTTTATTGCAGCCTTGACCATTCGTACGTGACTAACACAAAAGGACTCTGCATCTGAATATATATACGAGGAGAGGACAAATAATGACAGTATAATAATTTAGGAATTCAAGATCGAATTGTATTTTAAATTAAATAAATTAATCTTAAAAACGATATAAAAAATTATTATATATAGAGAGTGTAACAGAATCTATTAATATTTCAATATCTATTTAACAATGTAAATTTGTTAATAGTTAATTTGGTTGTAAACAAAATGTCAACTATGATGTAGGTTATACAATCAATATAGATCATATTACAGAAATCGTTAGACATTTCCTTGAAAATACTACACCAAGTATAGTAGTATGACAAATGTCCGATAGATGACATAAATAAATCGAGAATTTTATTTAAAGATGGAAAGCAGTAAAAACAATATAAAATGAATTCTAAATGAGGCAAATTAAAATGTCTTTTGGCTCTGATTACGTGCAGAGAGCGCTAGAAAGATGTGGTGCGGTATATATAAGACCGAGATAAGATCAATCAGAGGAGAATTTGTCTGTATTTCAAATCCCACATTATAAATTGTATATATTGGTTCTTGTAAAAATTTGTTTAATTAATTCAATATATTTCGCAGGCTTACCGAGATTCTTATGCTTCATTGAAGAGTTATTAGATACAATTTCAACTGGTAAATAAATAAAATATAGATCATACTGTTCATTTTATATTTAAAATTTTTAAATATTTTTGAAGATTTCAGTATTTCCTTCACATATACATTTTATTTCTTATTCTTTGTTCTAAATATTTTAAATGCATTAAGGAGAATCAGTTTTTTGTCATGTATATAGTTATATCGTACCGTTTTACCGTATTAATAATTATTTAATTCTATTTGTCATTTAATGAAAATATGACTATATTCTAGGATCGTTTTGAGTTTTATAGCTTTTTGAATAACACTTGCTTTGTATATTGTAATAAAAATCGTAGTAATGCCCTGCCTCTGCTCTTGGTAGAACAATAGATAAACGCCCGTATTCTCGTCTTAGACGATCCCTTCGCTTGACCTCCAGGGTTCTAAAACATGTTAAAAAAAAACTTGGGGAGTAAGGGAGTTACCTGCGAATAAGATTTAATAAGACACCACACTATTGTTACTTCGAAAACCTATACCCAATACTGAATCAGAAGGAGGATCCATAAAATACGTTCGGTATTTAGTTACCATAAAAACGGGGTCCCCTTTTTATAGTCAAAGAAAGCAAAATTAAACAATATTACAAATTTACTAGCAAAAATAATTAAATAAAATTAATCGTCTAACGAGCTCTTAATTAAGTTAGACCTATCAAATATATGAACGTAATATTTGAATAATGAACAATTTACTAACGAGTCGTTAATTAATTAAATCAAAGCTGTCAAATTTATGTAGATAATATTTAACTAATGAGCAATTTACTAACAATTAAATTAGAATTATTAACTAAATTAGGGTTCAAATGTATGTAAGTAATATTTAAATAGTTAAACATTGAATAACAAGCCCTTAATTAAATTAGATTTGTTAAATACATGAAGCAATATTTAACTAATAAACAATTTATTAACAAGCCCTTAATTAATTAAATTAGGGCTGTAAGCTAAGTGTGCAAATTTAATAATAGACGACTGGCTAAAGAGTCAACAATTAAAGCGATTAAATATGTATAATGTTTGAATAAATGTCTGTATAATTACCTTTCGTTTAACCAGTTGGTTATAAAATAAAAAGTGTAGCATAAAAGTAACGTTCTAGGACCTAACAACTCTCAAACTAGCTCGTAATTAGATTTTAAATAGTTGCTTATAAACTAAATAATTATCTCCACGGTCTTTTGAATTTTATGTAAATAACAATAAACTATTTAAGTGATATAATTACGAAAAGTTGTGGTTCCTTGGCTAAATTACAATTCCCTCGTACCGTTGAGCGTGGAACAGGTGCCAGATGGCTTCGCTTAGACCTTAGACAATAAAGTGGCTGCAGTGAAGCAGATTAAGCTTCATCTTCTTCAACAGATGAAAACGTGATCTTCGTAAATCCAATAATCTAGTCCATTAAGTAATTAACATACAACCAAAGGTAGAACAGAAACCCTAAAGTCAACGTAGAAAAAAAGACAAAGAAGAAAATTAGAACATTACCTAATACAAAGGTTTACAAACTACGTATCTCGTAGTTAAACTAGAGGGTTAATTAATGAGATAAATCGTTCTTCCAGTAAAACGCTAGTGCAAAGTCAAGATGGGACCTTGGGCACGTGTTCGTAGTTTATCAGCTTATCTGACACAATGTAACTATAAGTCGATAAATTAATCGATCAGCATAGTATTATCCAACATAATCGTTGGTATACCTTGTCTCAGAATAAGGAGTAATTTAAATATCCCGCTCAAACGCGAAACACAGTTAAAAAATGTAACTCACCATAAAAATGAAACACAGTTGTGAATGTAGTAATTTCTCGACAATATTAATCTTTTTCTTTATTATATAAAAATAAATAAAAAAAAATCATTTTAATGGAAGTATGATTGTACAAACTTTACTTTTTGGATTAATATCTACAACCTATCCAAAATTAAGATTAAATATTATTAAAATAAATATTTCTTCAAATTTTCTTTTCAATAGAAAGGCAATATACAGTGTGTATCAGCCAAATGGAATAAATTCGATAATAATTAAATGGAAGGGTGTTCGAAAAAACGCTCGGATACGTCGATTGGGATTTTTAGTTGCGTATTTTTTTAAATAAAAGGTTTATATACAGGGTGTGTCATGTACCAACTTTCTTATTTTAAATGCAACACCCTGTCAAATATTAAATTTTTGGATTCTTTGGAAAATTCCAGACATATTTCATGTACGATGTCCTATACCTATCTTCGACGGTTTCGGAAATATTAAATGTTTTCAGATTAATTTGAAAAATTTTTGATAATGTAAAAAATAACAAGAAAAACATTAATGACACTGTAGGAGATGTTCAAAGTGTTCGCCACAAACGTCTTGACA
>JAVIWB010001587.1:0-234025 GCA_031893035.1 Dermolepida albohirtum | reverse complement strand
TATCATAAGCACTCGTACTATTTTTATTTAAAAATATAAAAACTAAACACCTGCGGAATTTTTTATGTTAAATTTAGATGTTGACGTTAATATGAAAAGAATGTAATCGATGAAAATAACATTCACATCAACAAATAGAATGTTATTAATTTATAAATCACACCCGAATACAATAAAAAATTAATACCATTTCGGTTAATTTAAAAGACAGTACAATATACTATTCTAATAAAATATTTAAAATTTCGAACTGTTCTACAAGTGTCTCTCGCGACGACTTTGTGATGACTTTTCGCTGCGTATATGTGAACTGAAAACTTTAAAAAGACTGATGAAGGCTAGCGTAGAAGTATAAATAATGGATATTAATCACAAAACAAGTTCTGTACACTGCATGTGAATGAAAGGTTAATGACATAAACATAGAGTAGGAAAACTCACTAGAAATTACTAAGCTGCTAACTTCAGATAGAAAAAAGGAAGTAAGTACTGATATGTGGCATGCAGAAAGTAGTAAAAGATCAGGTCAATCATTGTTGCTCACTCTGTATAGTTTTTATAATTTTATCGTTATTCTTTTTTTTTATAAGAATACCATTTTAGTTCGTTGTGATTTTTTTTTATTATGACATTAATGTTTTTTTCTTTAGTGTTTGTAAATATTCAGTTTGACATATAATAGAAATATATAGAAATTATAATAAAGTTCATTCCCAACTAAAGGAAATAAGAAGTGCTACGAAAATACGTAAGAATCAAATAAAGAAGTAGATTAATTCATCATTTCAAGGAGTTTTCCAATGAATCAAGAAAAGGTTACGGATTTTACCTAAAACTAAACTACCCTGGTATCAGAAATAAATATAATAACAATTTCATGGACTGTCGTCGGAATATATCTAAAATTGGTGTCAAATGTGATTCCTTTTTGAAATTTTTAGATTTATCTGTGCATCAAAATCTTGAGTGGTTGGTTGTGACTGTTAAACCGAGGAATATCTCTAAAGGAAACGGCATCAAGGTGCCTAACAACGCATTCTAATAACAGTAGTATTTGAAAAATCATTTCCAGCAAGTTGCACAGCAGTGATAGTACTTGAGGAAATCGTCTTCAGCGAGCTACAAAACCTAGATTATACCTGAGAGAACCATCTACAGCGAGCTATAACTACGAGCAAAGTGGGTCTATTATATTAGTCAAACTAATATTGTTCTCAAAAATACGAATTTTATATTAAAACATCACAAAAATAAAAGACAAAATGTCCATGAAGCAAGTTTAAGAAATATTAATAAGGATGATACTAGTGATGACTAGAGCACGGAATTATATGCATTAAAAACCCTGAAAATATGCGCATATATAAGGTCTAGTAAAAAGAAATCCATTATTTTTGCATTAAATTGAAGGTTTTATTTAGCATAGTTAGAATGATTCGACTTAGGTCAAATATGCACCGTTTTGTTCGATAACTTGTTGCCATTTTGAAGGTAATTTCATAATGCCTCTCTCATAGAAACCCTCGTCCCTATTGGCAAAAAACTGGGACAGTCGAACGATTTCATTGTTTTAGAGAAAACAAGTTACCATCTTCTGCTAACTGTGCTTTTATTATTCTAATACCAGAAATAGATAATAAGTAGAAGCAGCGAATCACTTTTGTTTTCTGTGAAGGCACTATACCTGCTAAGAAAATTGTTTTTCTGTTAAAAACCATTATAGGATATTACCTCCTTGTGTCAGTATATGTTAGTGTTAAGAGGTTAAATGTCCCCTTAATTAATCTAAATAAATAATAAAGGAAATGTTATATATATGCACAATATTTTGTTAAATTATGAAACAATTTAGTTAATTATGCAGATTGTATTTTAAAAAAATGACAAAAACACAATAGAATTACAAAATTTATTTAAACAAGTTGTTTGTATTACAAAAGATAAATTCATAAATTAATGTACAGTACAAACCTGCAAACTATAAAATATTACATTTTATTTTTTATAATATTGTAAATATTTACAATCATATATTTCTCTAAATTTTCCACAAGAAACGATTCTCTTCGATCAGATAACAAATTTTTATATAAAGAACAACTTCTTTCTACATCAACAGAAGTGATTGGTGAAAACTTAAATTTGCATATAGTGGTGGCATCCATTGTTATAGAAGGCTCATAATTTCCTCTATTTAAAATATTTGAAATTTCATCATTGTTAATACGTCTTGCATCTTTGTTTTTATAGAATCACCAATTTTACCTTTAACTTGGTTGACCTTATTTTTGAAATATATAATTAATTTCACAGAATCTGCAAGTTCCACGCCCTGCCTCTCTAATGTTGTTAACGTTTCCGTAATAAACCTAAAATTCGCTTCGATAAATGTCAGTTGTTGATTTAATGTAGGAATATTTAAAATATTTTTACACTCTTTAATAGCTGCGGAATCAGCAGAAAATTTTGACGCTAACACTGCAATATCATTCAAATAATTTGCATAAAAAAATGCGGCCTCTAGCCACGTACTCCACCTCGTAATTATTGGCTGAGGTGGCAAAGGAGTATTAGGTAAACTGTCTTTGTGCATTTGTTTTCGAGGGGTGCTTTTACAAATATTTTCTTGACCGTATTGATTAAAGAATTTACATCTGGATATTGGTTACGAATTTCTTCTGCTATTCTATTCACGCCATGAGCTAAGCATGTGACATGTATCATTTTTGAATAAAATACTTTTAGAGTTTGTGCAGATTTGGTCATGTATGTAGCAGCGTCTGACAACATCAATAAAACCTTTTCAGTAGGGACAGCATTGGGTAAATAGAAACTTGTTAATACTTCATTTATAAACTGTGACATAGTTACATTGTTGGATTTCTCTAATTGTCTCAAACCAATTAAATACGCTTCACCACGAACATTTTCACTCGGTACATCTATTAATAAATTGGCGAAAATCTGCTACAAGTGTCAGTTGTTTCGTCGACTATAAAATAAATACAATTGTTTCCAATTAACTCCCTAATTTCACTCATGGTTTTTTCGAAAAGATGGTTTATATATTTTTTTCTAAAGGTGCTTTCATCTGGTACTGGTCTACCACAATACTTCTCTAAAAACGCTTTAAAAGTTGAATTTTGCAATTTCATAAGCGGAATATTGGCACTAACAAAGGCTTCACATAAATCAAATTTTAATTCTTCTCTATTTTCACAGACTGATGCCGAAGAAATTGTTTCATTAAGCGTTAATTGTTTTGTATTTTTCATTTTCTTTTTATATTTTGTATGCGATGCTGTAGCAATATGTTGTGTAATTTGAAATTTTTTGTCACATCAAATCTATTAATTCGAAAACTGTTTTGGTACCAAATACAAATAAAAAATAATATAAAGTAAACTTACTGTTTTGCTGCAACATCGACAACTCGAAACTGAAAGACAACCGATGGCAGTGGGACTCGTGGTAAAACGTAGAGAAAATAGGGGAATCCCAGTTTTTGCCGATGCGATACCGGGCCGTTTGTAAAATGTAGCGGAACCCGAGTTCTCAAAATGCAATGGGGGCAATATTTGCTTTATTTACTTTAACAAAAAATTTAAACTATGCATGGATATGCATTTTATTCTGATTTATGCATCAATTTCTGAAAATATGCAAAACGAAATTTGTTTTTGTTTAATTCGTGTAGATACGAGAAAAATTTCTTGGCATATCGATATTATAGAATATGCAAATGCATATAATTCCGTGCTCTAGTGATAACGTATCAGTTCCAGAGGAATTGTCGTTTAACACTTTATTTAAAATCATCAAAACGGTTAATGATGATAGAGTCGAGTTAACATTTATTCGAAACACTAATTCTGCATTTAATTTAGCCACACCTTCTCAACGACCAAGTTTATTATTGTATATGGTTTCAGAATTATCTGACAATTTAACAAATGAATTAGAGCTATCATATGTTAATTCGTGGACAGAAGTAAAAATAAATTAGTTATATTACGCGCATACAAAACTTACGAGGAATTAGAAACTATTAAGCAAAATCATAATTAAACTATTACTAAATATTTTAAAAGAATCGAAAAATTAAAAATGAATGTATATAAGTGGAAATAGTCAGTTGCAAAATACCTAACGAATTGTGGGGTTTAAAACGTGTTATTCAACAAACTCCTCTGAGAAGATTTATTATACATTGCCGTTCAAAAATTTCCCAAATGCTCAAGGCTAGGAAAATAGAACGCTTACACGATGCTATGCAATTGCTGTTCAAGAAAAAAAATTTGCTAAAATATATAAAGAACAAACATTATAGTCACATTTATTGTTGTAATTGTAATACAAATAAACCGTAAACGAAAAAGCATGTTAATCAAATTAATTATACAGTAAGTAACAATTACAATTCTCCAAGTTCGAGTAAATGTATAATGTCAATGAGTGTTTTAAGAAAAAAAGTCTTATAATAATTATAACCCCAGAGTAAATCATTTAAACTTAAAATAATATTAAAAATGTAATATCATTTAGACAAAAGCAATGGCTAAAACCATATATTGAATTAAATACAAAATTAAGACAACAGGCAAATAATGATTTTGAAAAAGACTTTTACAAGTTGATGAATAACTCTGTGTATGGAAAACAAATGGAAAATGTAAGAACAAGATGTGATGTTAAATTAATAAATACATTTGATAAATTTAGTAAACATAAAGAATATGAGACGAGAAGGATAATAGATGAGAATAATGTACTTTTATATAAAAAGAAAACAAAAGTAAAATTAAATAAACCCATTTATGGCGGATTTGTTGTATTAGAATTATCTAAATTACTAATGTATAAATTTTATTATAATATATTAAAATCAAAATATAATAATAAAATAAAACTATTAGGTACAGATACCGACTCACTTATTATTTATGTTGAAACTGATGACATTTATAAAGATATAAAAGAAAATATACAACATTTTGCTACAGATAGTTATACAATTGATTGGATGCCTAAAGAAAATAATAAAGTACCTGGCTTATTCAAAGATGAATACAAAGGAATATCGATTAGAGAATTTGTCGGTCTAAGATCTAAGATGTATGCATTTAGATATGATTTTATGAAAGACGATGAAATAATATCAAAAGAGAAAAAAAGTATGTAAGGGAATAAAAAAATGTAATATTGAAAAATTAAAATTTCAAATGTACAAAGACTGTTTATTTAGTATTAATGTTACAACAGAAACAGTTTATAATATCGTATCTAAAGATTTAAAATTGTATACTCAAAAAACTACTAAAACTGCATTATCGCCGTATGATGACAAAAGATATTTAATTGATAATATTAACACTATTCCATATGGTTATAATTTCACTGAAATAAATGATTGATGCAAGTTGATTGCTTGCATGATGTGAACAATAAAGAATTATTTGAATTATTATATAATCTACTATATAAAAATAAGTCGGGTTTTCCTTCCTGACGCTATAACTCCAGAACGCACGAACCGATTTCCACGGTTTTGTATTCGTTGGAAAGGTCTCGGGCTCCGTGAGGTTTATAGCAAAGAAAATTCAGGAAAAATTTCAACAGAAAAGCGGGAAAATCATTTTTCACATACAGCGCCATCTCTGATACATAGCATGTACTACAAACCAATATTTTAAGTAGATGGCGCCGGTGCGTGATACATTGTTTGACAGCTACTCATTGTTCTCTGCTCAGTTAATTTCATGTGACAAACCGGTATTGTGTTCACTGTGAAATTGTGAAAAAAAAGTAAAAAAAATAAGTTATTATTGTATGTATTGTATTGTGCAAATTTTTATTCAATTTCAACAGCAGGCATTTGTCTTTAAGGTGGTAAGTTGAACTGTGTAAATTATGTGGATCGTGCATTTGAGGTTAAATTCACCACTCTGTCCATAGTCCAAAATGCCTAGAGGACGATGTGCGAACATCGGCCGCCGCACAAGACATGCAAGCCAGCAACAAGTGTATTCACAGAACTTAAGCGAAGAAAGACAAAATATTGGGTCTGGGAAAAAGTTCGTGGCGTTTTTCCCGATAGATTGCATTGGTTGCCGATAACTAAAGAACAACAAGTCACAGCGACACCACCGACGGCTCGTTTTTTAGATGACCTTCCGAACGTTAGTTTGAGCGTAGAAACATTGTAATCGGTGCAGTGGTTGGAAAGTTATTCGCACTTGAAAATGGAGAAGAATAATGAGAAATTTCGCTATATTCTGCAATATTATTATGATAAGGGGAAGAACGCTGCGCAGGCTTGTGATAAAATTTGTGCTGTGTACGGTGAATTTACTTTATCGAAATCTGTTGCGCGGAAATGGTTCGCTCGCTTTCGTTCTGGAAATTTCAATGTGAAAGATGAGTCACGCTCCGGTCGTCCAATCACTGAAAAATCTGATGAAATTCTTGAAAAAGTCCAACAAGATAAGCATATCAGCAGTGACGATATTGGCATGGAGCTAGGCATTGACCACAAAACTGTTTTGAACCATTTACACAAAGCTGGTTACAAAAAAAAGCTTGACGTATGGGTTCCTCATGAGTTGAGCGTGAAAAACATGATGGACCGAATTAACATCTGCGATGCGCTGCTGAAACGGAATGAAATCGAGCCGTTTCTGAAACGTTTAATAACCGGAGATGAAAAATGGATTGCGTACGATAATCGGAAGCGTAAAAGATCGTGGATAAAGGATGGTGAGCCGTCACAAGCGTTCGCTAAGCCAACATTGACGCCAAAAAAAGTGATGCTGTGTGTATGGTGGGACTGGAGGGGAATCGTCCACTACGAGCTACTTCCAACTGGTCAGACGATTGATTCTCAACTCTACTGTGCACAACTAGAGAGATTACGCCAGGCGATTGAAAGAAAACGGCCCGAATTGATTAATAGGAAAGGTGTTGTCTTCCATCATGACAACGCCCGACCACACACTTCTTTGATGACCCGTCAAAAATTGAGAGAGTTTGGTTGGGAAGTTTTGATGCACCCACCTTACAGTCCGGATATAGCACCCTCTGACTATCATCTGTTTCGATCTCTGCAGAACTCTCTCAATGGAATTAAGTTGGTTTCAAAAGAAGCCTGTGAAAACTACTTGATTCAGTTTTTCGACCAGAAACCACAGAAGTTTTTCACCGATGGGATCATGGATCTACCAAAAAAATGGCGAAACATTGTCGATAATAATGGAGCATATTCGGTTTAAATGAATTCGTCCACGCGCCATGCGGGGACCAGTTGAATTTTACTGAAAAAACGCCACGAACTTTTTCCCAGACCCAATATAATAAGAGAAAATGCCCGATTGAGACAATGCGTGAGCACACGAAGATCATTGGCATCATACAATCGCTTGGCATTCCAATATGATCCCACTGCGAACTACAGTGATGATGAAAATTTAGATATTGGACCAATGACGACTATATGCCGATATTGCAATGCGTTAAAGTTCAAAAGAGAAACGGCTGAATTGTGCTGCGCAAGTGGAAAAGTCAAACTGGGTCCATTACTTACACCACCACAACCACTGAAACCACTGTTCGATGGAAGTGATCCCGATTCCAGCCATTTTCTTCAACACATCCTTGAATACAATAACTGCTTTCGCATGACTTCCTTTGGAGCTAATATCATTCGAGAAGGCGGCTTCATGCCGACTTGCAAGGTAAAAGATACAACACACATAACCAATCACTCACACCAACACAATGAATTGCAACACATAACTACATATACACCACACACTACACCATCACACGATCAGAAGTTATCAATCATTTATTGGCAAGGGCAAGACGGATACGACATCACGTTGAAGATGGTCGATCCAATTACAGGTGCAATATTCACACACTAATTATTGCTATTATTGGTTTTCATTAACAATTCATTTAATTTTGCATTTTCAGGCGTATCAACGAATAAAAATCTAACCGCAATGAATTACTATGCGTATCGTATGATGATTCGTACACATGAGGAGAATGTCATTCTGAAGTGCCGTCGGCTATTCCAGCAATTAGCTGTCGACATGTATGTCAAAGTCGAGACCGAACGTTTAGCGTTCATCCGATTCAATCAGGCAAAGCTACGATCTGAGGACTATATACACTTGCGTGATGCTATTCATTCAGAATATTGGACGTCTGACGATTCCCCATCTTCTTATATCGGAAGCCCACGCCACATGCACGAATACGCTCAAGACGCTATGACGTACGTGTGAAATTATGGAACTCCGGATTTATTTATTACGTTCACATGCAATCCGAAGTGGACGGAAATTGAACGTGAGTTGGAACCGGGCCAAAAACCGCAAGATCGCCATGACATAATCGCCAGAGTATTTCAGCAAAAACTCAAGGTTATGATGGATGTGCTTACTAAGTATCGAGTTTTTGGTGACACACGTTGTTATAAGTACTCGGTGGAATGGCAGAAGCGTGGACTACCGCATGCTCATATCCTAATCTGGTTGCTGAACAAATTACATTCAAATGAAGTGGATGACATCATATCAGCTGAAATTCCTGATCCAGTCACTGATTCCCATCTACACGACATTGTGACGACACAGATGGTGCATGGACCGTGCGGTGCATTAAATCCATTATCGCCTTGCATGGCTGATGGAAAGTGCACAAAACGATATCCGCGACCGTTAGTTGCTGAAACAGTCACAGGGAACGATGGATGTCCAGTTTATCGTCGGCGTTCAAAAGAAGATAATGGTCGAACTATCAAAGTTAAAGTTCAAAATCAAGAGATTGAGATCGGAAATGAATTCATTGTACCATATTGCCCGCTGCTATCACGAATTTTCGACACACATGCAAACGTTGAGAGTTGTCATTCGGCCAAATCAATCAAATATTTGTGCAAGTACGTCACAAAAGGCAGCGACATGGCTGTGTTTGGTATTGCGTCGGAAAATGCGAATGACGAAATCAGCAACTTCCAAATGGGCAGATACGTCAGTACTAATGAAGCACTGTGGCGATTATTGTCATTTCAAATTCATGAAAGATATCCCACAGTTTTACATTTAGCAGTGCATTTGGAAAATGGCCAAAGACTTTACTTCACTGAGGCTAATGCGGCACAACGAGCTGAGAGACCACCATCGACAACATTGCAATGTGTGAAGCAGATCCATTCGCAGCGACGCTGATGCACATTGAAATGCCCAAGTATTACACTTGGAATCAATCAACAAAGAAATTCCAACGTCGCAAACAAGGAACCCCAGTTCCAGATTGGCCACAGGTGTTTTCCACTGATGCACTAGGTCGCATGTATACTGTTCATCCTAGAAATGATGAATGTTTTTATTTGCGACTGCTGTTGGTACTGATTGAAGTAGGAATGATTGCGCCAAATCGATCGATGCACGATGCATTCAACCAAGAATTAAATCGAGAACTGCAATACAATATTGATACATTGCAGGAATTCGTTCGAAATAATGTGCCGTTGCTGAATGAACAGCAAAAAACAAGTATACGAAACATTAATGCAAGCGGTGGACAATAATACTGGTGGTCTATTCTTCCTGGACGCATCTGGAGGAACAGGGAAAACATTTGTCATTTCATTGATTTTGGCCACAATTCGATCAAGATGTGACATAGCTTTGGCGTTAGCATCATCTGGAATTGCGGCGACTCTTCTAGATGGCGGTCGTACTGCACATTCTGCGCTTAAGTTGCCACTCAATTTAAACACAATTGATACTCCAACATGCAATATTTCCCGATCCAGTGCAATGGGAAAATTGTTGATGCAATGCAAGCTCATTGTTTGGGATGAGTGCACAATGGCCCATAAGAAATCACTTGAAGCACTTAACTTCACACTGAAGGATCTTCGGCGAAATAACAACATCTTTGGCGGCTTGATGATATTGTTGGCAGGCGATTTCAGGCAGACGTTGCCAGTAATTCCCCGTGGAACGCCTGCAGATGAATTGAATGCTTGCCTGGAGGCATCACCTTTATGGAATAACGTAAAACATTATCGCTAACCACTAATATGAGAGTTCAACTTCAAAATGATCAAAGTGCTGCACAATTTTCCAAACAATTGTTAGCTGTTGGAAATGGAAAAGTTCCAGTTGATGCGACATCTGGATTAATTACTCTTACCAACGACTTTTGCCGATTTGTAGACTCTCAATTAACTCTTATTGAAAATGTTTTCCCAAACATTAGTGAGAATTATCAGAATTATGCTTGGTTAAGTCAACGAGCAATTCTTGCCGCAAAGAATAATGATGTACACGCACCGAATTTCACCATTCAATCAAAAATTGCTGGCGATTTGGTGACATACAAATCCGTTGATTCCATAACAAATCCCGATGATGTAGTAAATTATCCAACGGAGTTTTTGAACTCTCTGGAGTTACCAGGATTTCCACCACATAACTTGCAACTCAAAGTTGGTACAGTTATTATGATATTGCGTAATTTGAATCCACCGCGGCTTTGCAACGGTACTCGACTTTCGGTAAAAAGACTTATGCCGAATTTGATTGAGGCAACCATTATTAACGGAAAGTACGCAGGTGAAAATGTATGTATTCCTCGAATACCAATGATTCCGACTGATCTTCCGTTTGACTTCAAACGATTGCAATTTCCAGTTCGCCTTGCGTTCGCAATGACAATTAACAAGTCGCAAGGCCAATCGCTTAGTGTTTGCGGGATAAATTTAGAAAATCATTGTTTTTCACATGGGCAGTTATACGTTGCGTGTTCACTAGTTGGGAAACCATCCGCTTTGTTTGTGTTACCGTCAGACCAAAAAACAAAAAATGTAGTTTACCAAAGAGCACTTCAATGAAACGGATAATTTGCGGACACGTATAACGCTTCGATTCAGTATTTACTTTGGATTCACTTTCATTTACTTAGAGAAGTTCAACTTAATAACACTTCATTTTTGTAATCGAAATGAATTCATTACTGTTGTGAAATGAAATAAAATTTTTCCTTTTCAAATATAAAACAAAAAAAAATTTTTTCTTCATCTTTTAATCACCAAACGAAATGTTACATAAAACGAAGCCATCTGGTGGCGAAATGGAGTTCGCCGGGTTTGCTAGTTTTACTATATAGACATAGAGTCCTCATTACGTGACATTTTCTGGAGGCAAATATATTTTTAGAAATATTTATTTAACCACATAAAAAATACTACTGGAGCGGTGGTACAAATATAGAACCAGTCATCAAATTCGAATCACTGCTTATCAAACATAAATTTTTTTAAACCAGTATATTCAACTTACCTTACTAATGTAATAACACTATTTGAAATAACGGAAAATACAAATTAAAAATGATTTTTCTTAAATTTAAATACACTTTTTAGACTATGAAAGAAGAACGATAATGTAACTTCAAAATTCATCGGCTTCTTCTAAACAAGTTTGTACATGTTAAAATACCACATGCCGCCATCTACAATGCCCTGAAGTACGATAAAATAATGGTGGCATACAACTTGGGCGGCTGCGGAAGTAGAAAAATAATTTTAAATTCGTGGTCTACATATAATACCACTGCACCGGTTGGGTGGAAATTTCAGTGGTACATTTTGTATGCCACTGAGCCGATAAGAGTTAAAACAATGCTGTAATTCTGCCATTTTTGCTTTTAAATGCAAATGCAGCATTTCAACTGCATGTGTTGCTTATGACATTGCAATCTTTCTTTCATTGCATTGGACAATAAAACTACAAAGAAAATTGCTTTACTCAAAACAGGCTCTATATTTCTTATTAAAAAAACTAGATTGTAATGAAGTTATTCGACACTTTCCTTTATAGAGGCTTATACTTTATAATTTTGTAATACATATATTTAAAAAATAACTACGTCAGAACATATTACTAAAGTCGAAAGATAAACAGCACCGCAAAAAAATTTACTGAAAATTCATAGCTCAAGTCATAGATACGGTTGAATTGCGGAAAAATAGAACTATACTTAGGCCAGCTTAAATGTGAAATTTATGTGTAGTATCAACAAAATTAATTAAGATGTGTTTAATAAATGTAAGAATTTGTTTTTTAGGTAATAACTAAAAACAAATTAGTAATTTCGAGATAAACAAAAACTATACATATTCATGTACAAACTATCAATACAAAAAATAAATTTATAACTACTTATTAAATATACTCACATAATGTGACATGAATATAACATTACACCTTTGATTTGCTTACGGTTTGGTTTCATTCTTATATCATTGATTCGTGCTTGAATTTCTTAATTTTTATCTTTCTGTCTTCTATCTGACATCGAATTACATTAAGTTAGGTTTGAGAAAATATGTAATCAGTTGTATGATGACGACGTATTTTAAACTATTGTAAAGAACTAAATGTGAAAATTGCAGCACAGTCTCCGTCTTATTAAAAATTTGTAAATAAACAGTTATCATAGGTGATGTTCTTTTACCTTATTTAACATTATTCCATTCACTTTTGAATATGTGAATTAAAGAGAAAGACTAAAATAAATAAAAGAACAGTTTCTATAAGTGAGTTACCAGCGAATCATTTTACAAATGTTGAAAAATCGCAGTTTCTTCGACTTAGATAAGTGCTAATTGAATATAAAATCACGATTTCGACGAGTGCAAAACTATGGAATACACATCAAACAAATGGTCTTTAATAAATGCTCCTCCACCCTAGAAATATGGATGTCACAACTAATGACAGATATATAGTATTTTTTAAAAATTGTTTTAATATCCCAATGCCATCGATATGAGCCTTATACTCGTATTTGAATAAACCTTCAACTACATTAGCCGCCAGGAACACAATCTACTAACTTCTTGTTTGGATAAACAAGCTTATTTAATGTATATGAATCATACTCGTTGAGAGTGATGAAATCATTCAACCATTCATTAGATGAAGTTTGTAAAAGTGTAGAACAGTTTTTATATTGCAGTTTATCCAGTATTCGTTTGGCAATGAATCAACTGAAATACACGTTTGCAGAATGTAAGAGTAGTAAGTCAAAATTTACTTTAGATATACAAAAAATATCCTTATTTTCTGTGACAGTGGATGATTTAGAAGCGGAAGCCGTGCAGAAATGATAAATTATTCATCAATACGTCTCCATCATCTTCGCAATTATAATTTTGAATATTTTTTTTCTTAAATCATTAATTATATGTGTTTTCAGATAGTATTGAATTGAGACGTTGTCGGATTAATATTATTTCTATAATAAGACCTAAGTCCTGCGAACATATTTTCAATCGCATCTTGATTAATTGCAATAATTTTTAAAAATTTAAAATACGGGAAAAATTTTTAATAATTCCACAAACTTTTTCTAGCCCCAATATTGCTCGATAACAATTTAAGAAATTCCTTGCCAATAATTTCCTAGCCATTCACATTTGTTTGCAAAAAGTTACTTATGCCTATTATTATTGACTTACATACAGTTTGTCAAAAGAATCTTTACACATAGAGAAAAAATAAAAAACTTCAAAAAATGCATTGATTTCTAATTTAACCAACATTTTTATTTATATATATTTTACATATACATACATATTTTATTTATTTCACACAGTGTTTTATAAACACATGTTTTTTTTAATATAATAAATAAGAAAAACTTCTATAACAATGAAAATATTCTAATGTAGTATATTAAAAAAGGGAAATAGTTCAATTTCTCTACTGTCAAAGAAATGTTTGCACACTTGATAAAATATTAAGTCTGATGTAAATTTTTAGTGCTATTATTTTGTGTGTCCACCTTGAGCATCAATTACCGCTTGCAAACGATTTCGCATTGATTGATGGATGCTGGATATACAGCCCCATACCATTACGAACAGTTTTCCAAACTTTACTGTAGGAATAATACTGTCAGAGGTTTACGCCAAACTTTCTGTTATGTATAGAGCGCCCTCTATGAATTCATAAAAGGAATCAGATAAAAAATAACAACTGTCAGAATAATAAAATAGATAGACTTGTCAGTTAGTAATATTATAATGTTTATATGAATATGTCTTGTAATTGATTAATAAAGATATTACAATTTGGCGACGAGGATAAAAGTTTATTTAGCGTGTCTTCATTACCGGCAAAAGTTCAGTGTGTGCGCGGGAAAAAAAAGGAGAAAATATGTCGAACAAAATAGGTCTTATCGGGTTTATTGAACCATTCTCAGAAGAAGAGTAATGGACATTGTGGATCGAAAGGTTAGAACAATTTCTTGCTATTAATGATATTTCAACAGAAGAAAAGAAAGTGGGAATGTTACTGACGCTAAACGGTAGCAAAGGTTATAGATTGTTAAGAAACCTTTGCCAGTGAGATTTGCCAAAAATCAAGAAATTTGAAGAATTGACAAAATTGATGCAAGACCATCTCCAGCCTCCTCCTAGTGAAATATCCGAAAGATACAAGTTCAAAATGTGTATGCAAACGGGAGGCGAGGACATTAAATCGTTCTGTGCGAGGCTAAAAGGGCTCTCCACATATTGTAATTTATCGAAAAATGTATGTGATGAATTTGTGTGGCATAAGCTCGAAATCAACTAAAGAAAGGTTGCTTCGAAGTGGAAAAGATCTCACATTTAAAAAGGCGGTTGAAGATGCGACATCGGCAGAAGCAGCAAGCAAAGACTCTTTAAGTATGAACGTGTCGGCAGCGCAAGCATCCAACTCCGTGAACTTTATCAAAAAGAAAAGGAATAAGTATCAAAATAAAAAGATCGGTAATGACAAATGTAAACATTGTGGTTATGACAATCATGAGTCATCCAATTGCAGATACCGTGGTTACGATTGTAAGAACTGCGACAAAAAAAGGTCATCTAGCAAAAATTTGCAGAATGAGAAAAAGCTCCAAAGTGAAAAGAAAAAGTCGGAAGGCAAAAAAGACCAAAACTATATAGTTGAAAATGATCAAAGCGAATTTGTGCTCGACGACGACATATATTTAAATTACGTCTGTAATAGTAATTTAGATAAGAAAGTGTATACAACAGTGCAAATCGACAAACAGTGTATAGAATTTGAATTGGACTGTGGTTCTCCGATTTTAGCTGTCTCCTTGGCATTCTACAAAAAGCATTTTGAAACGCGACACAAGATCAGAGAATCCGAAAAAGATTTTAAGTCGTACGTTGGTCAAGACATAATTCCAATAGGTTTATTTAATGTCGAAGTCATCTACAAAGGTAACAAGTACAACCTTGATATTTGGGTAGTACCTAAAGGCAGCAATCCAATCATGGGTAGAAGATGGCTTAGAGTTCTCGGTATTCTAAAGGAAGAAAACGGCGATTGCGTTTTGAACGTAAATAAAATTGACGAGAAAACTCTATTTGCAAAATATAGTACTGTGTTTACCGATAAGCTTGGAGAATATAATAAGAAAAAGATGTCTGTTACATTGAAGTTGGACACCAAGCCAGTCTTCAAGAAAGCAATACCGATTCCATACGCAACAAAACCTAAAGTCGACGCTGAAATTGATAGGCTCATAAGCCAAGGTATCATAGTACCCGTGGAAAGTAGTGAATGGGCAACACCAATTGTTGTTACTACAAAGAAAAATGGTCAAATTCGTATTTGTGGAAACTATAAAGTCATAGTAAATCCGCATATAAACATAGATCGACATCCAATCCCCAGAATGCAAGCCATGTACGCCAAAATGCAAGGGTGTGCATACCAAATAAAGATTGATTTTTACCAAGCGTATCACCAGATCGAGCTCGACCAGAAGGCAAGTGAAATTTTAACGATTAACACGCATCGCGGTCTTTTCCAGTATGTGCGAGCCCCCTTCGGCCCAGCTTCGGTACCTGGATGGTTTCAAAGGGAAATGGATCATTTACTTGGTAATATAGATGGTGTGACGATCTATTTTGACGATGTTCGCATTACCGGCAAGACTCGAGAGGAGCATGACGAACGTTTGATTTTAGTCTTGAACAAATTGCAAGAAGTAGGATTGACTATATGCAAAGAAAAAGTAGAATTGTGCAAAAAACAGATCAAATTTCTTGGCAACGAAATAAATGCCGATGGCATATGTATGTATGACGCAGGAAAAAGAAGATGCTATCGCCAAAGTAGCTCATCCTGTAAATAAGAAAGAGTTGCAGTCATATTTGGGCATGGTCAATCACTATTCCAAGTACATAAAGGGTTACGCCGATATAGCAAAACCACTTTATGAACTACTGAAAAAAAAATCCGATTTCAAGTGGACTTCAAATTGTGAAGAAGACTTAAGGCTACAAAAGCACGTCTACAGTCGAGAGAAGTGTTAATGTTTTACGACACTCGCTTGCCTCTACGGCTCACATGTGATGCATCGCCAGTAGGTTTAGGTGCAGTACTCTCACATGTAATGCGCGATGGAAACGAAAGGCCGATAGCTTATGCATCGAAAGTTTTGTCATCTGCTGAACAGAAGTATTCACAGTTAGATCAGTATTTTCATCAGTTCGTATTTGGGCGCGAGTTCGAACTGCTTACAGACCATAAGCCATTGATTTACATTTTCGGCGATAAGAAGAGTATACAGCAAATGTCAGCTAGCCGCGTTCAACGATGGGCAGTTATTTTAATGAACTACAATTTCAAGATCAAACATATTTCAGGTAAAGAGAACTGCACTGCAGACTGTCTTTCAAGACTCATAGAAAAGCAACGTCTCAAAGAAGAGCCAAAAGAAGAAATAGATTACAGTCATTTCAATTTTATAAGTGAAAATGTACAAATCTTTAATGCATGTAATATAAAAAGTGCTCCCGATAATGATATTATTTTAAAAGATGTAAAAAACTATGTCGTCAATGGATGGCCAAGCCAAGTGCCTGATCGACTTAAAATCTACAAACAAAAAGCACTTGAGCTTACCATTGAGAATGATTGTATTATGTGGGGTCATCGAATAGTGATACCTTTCTCTCTTCGAGAACTAATGCTGAAAGAACTACATCAGGCACACATGGGCATTGTACGAATGAAGATGTTAGCAAGATCTTACATCTGGTGGCCCAACATATACAGCGCTATTGAATCAGTCACACAAAAATGTGAATTGTGTCTACAAAATGCATCAAATCCACCAAAATCCTACCTTCATGTATGGGAATGGCCAGAAAATCCCAACGAAATGATCCGTGTTGACTTTTTAGGTCCAGTGGACAACAAGATGTATATAAAAATTATAGACGCGCATTCTAAGTGGGTTGATGTTCGTGAAATGAACAAGATCACAGCTGAAGCAACCATTGAGGTATTAAACATTATATTTGTATTTGGGGAATCCCACTACTGGTCGTGTCGAACAATGGACCAGCATTCATCGCAGAAGAGTTTTCGAGTTGTCTGAAAAAGAATGGCATCAAGCACACAAAAACTCCCCCATATCACCCAGCAACGAATGGAGCAGCGGAAAATCTAGTGAAAACCTTCAAGAAAAAGTTTAAATTGCAGCAAGGCATGGACAAAAAAGAGGCACTACTAAAGTTTCTGTTTCACTATCGATCAACGCCACATTGCACCACAGGAGTTTCACCTGCTGAACTACACATGGGTCGGAAGTTCAGAACATGGGACCTACTGAAGTTAAACGCAAATGAAAATGTTATCAAGAAACAACTAGAGCAAAAAGCCAGTTATAGAGGGAATCGAGATATACAATTCGAGCCGGAAGAGATTGTAATGGCAAAGAATTACAGCACCAATAGTTGGACTAAAGCCTCAATCATAAGCTGAGTCCAACAACCTACTCAGTAACAACCAGCGATAATAGGACATGGAAAAGGCATACCAATCAACTCAATCCTTGCCAATTGGAACCTGAAATTTACAATCCTTGAGACCAAATCATTGTACCCAACGACAGTATTCAACAGCCACAGCAGGAAGAAGGAAAAGATGTTTTAGAAAAAACTGTTAATGTAAAAGATGTATGTAAACCAAAAGATGATAGCATAACATTACGACGATCATCGCGAGTAGAAAAGCCTACACAAATTCTAGATTTGTAAAAAAGATTCAAATTCGTAAAGTTTAAATTAAAGAGGGAGGAATTTATATGTATAGAGCGCCCTCTATGAATTCATAAAAGGAATCAGATAAAAAATAACAACTGTCGGAATAATAAAATAGATAAGACTTGTCAGTTAGTAATATTATAATGTTTATGTGAATATGTCTTTTAATTGATTAATAAAGATATTACACTTTCTACCGTCCGTCATGGTAATAAAGCATCATTTTCGTCTCATCTGAGAAAATAACATCGTCCCAGTACTCTGAAGGAAGTGATATATGTTAGGTGGCAAATCTTAATCTTTTTTCGATATTTTGAGCTGAGAGCAGGGGTTTTTTCCTAGCCACTCGTGAAGAATATTTGTGTTTTTGTACCACATTTCGGATGGTTTCATGGGAAACACTTAACCCAAAGTCTTTTTCAGCTTGAAGAGCCTCTAGTACTGGATTGCGGGTTATTATAGTTTTAATTATTTTGTTCTCAATTCGCCGCGTCACCTTTTTTGTCCTGCTTGTGGATCCTTTTAACTCGAGTCTTCCTTCTTTTTCAGCACGGGATATGATATTGTATACGGTTCTGATTTTGAGAGAGAACATATCGGCGATTTGCCTTTATAGTTTAATCACTGAAGGTTGATATATAACCCTTCTCCACATTAACTTTCACACGAATCGGTACGGTTTGTGTAAAAAAAAATTAGTTTTCGTACAGTTATTTTGCTGTAGTTTTCCAGGTGTGACACTGTTTATTTCTCTGCTAATGATGACTTCACTTTTTATTTGTGCCCAAATCATTTCAATTGGACTGAGTTCACAATGATATTTAATCATTTAGGTATATAACGCCTTTCCACATTAACTTTTGTAATTCTGTATACGCATTTGAACAACTAAGTTGTCATCATCAGCAGATAATTGCAAAGTGTCGCACCTGGTATACCACGGCGAAAAATACCTATACGAAAACAAACTCCGTACGCGATCTGCAACAGCGACGGGGAATTGAACCAAACGTCTCTTTTCGGTCTGCTTAATGTCAAAAAAAGAGTAACACTGTAATAAATCACATGCAGGTACTTATAGGTCGTGTCCGTGTTCCTTTTTCAAAGTCATTCATCCTAGTTTAAGTAGAACAATTTTAAAAATCTTGTCAACGAACATACAGTGTACATTTTGGTTCTCAACGGTGCAGATCGCGTACGGAGTTTGTTTTCATACAGGTATTTTTCAACGTGGTTTACCAGGTGCGACTTCTGAAATCTCTCGATAATGGCTATGTTGGAAATAGACGCGGTTCCCCACAGTGTAAGTCCGTACGTCCAGATAGGCTTTAATGTGACTTTATATAATAATAATTTGTTTTCGAGAGTTAATGCCGACCTCCTTCCGATCATCCAGTAAATTTTCCTGTATTTCAGTCCAAGCTGTTTTCGTTTATTAAATATATGGGTTTTCCAGGTTAATCGCCGGTCTAGATGGAGCCCTAGATATTTTGCAGAGTCACTGTGTCTTAATTGTTGTCCAATAAGTGTAACCGTCGGACAGTTGTCTCGGTTCATGGTGAATGTGTGTGTTGCTCTCATTCACTTTAATTCTCCATACTTTGAGCCATTCTTGCACTTTATTCAGTGAGGCTTGCAAGTTGCGTGATGTAATAGTGGGATTTATATGTGAGGCCAGGAGAGCTGTCTCATCTGCGAAGGTGGCGGTTGTAGTTAATTTCGTAGTTGGCAGGTCGGCAGTGAATAACAAATATAGTATGGGGCCCAGCACACTGCCTTGGGGAACCCCAGATGCAACAAGTTGGAGATCTGTGTATCCACCTTGGTAGTTCACAAAAAAATACCGATCGGACAGGTAAGATTTTAGTATCTCATAGAATTGGTATGGCAGTAGCTTTTTTAGTTTATATAATAGTCCCAAGTGCCAGACCTTGTCAAAGGCCTGGGAGACGTCTAGGAACACAGCAGAGTAGTATCTACGCTCCTCAAAGTTACTATGGACAGTCGTTATAATAAGATCTAACATAGAACACTATGAACTACCTAAATACGAAAAAAATGAATTACAAGCTACTACTATCCAAATCCAAGACCAAGTAGCAAATATGAAGATTTCCGCTGTTTATAGACCTCCAAACTACATAGTAAAAAAAGAACACTACTCACACTTCTTCAAAAGTCTAGGGAACAGATTTATTGCGGCCGGAGATTTTAATGCAAAGCATCAAGATTGGGGCTCCCGCGTCACGAGAACTGATAGACGTGAAGTACTAGCAGCGATACAGGCTAATAATCTAAATTACTTATCTACCGGGGAACCGACTTATTGGCCCACGGATCGTCGGAAAACTCTTGACCTAATCGATTTCTGCATTACAAAAGGCTTAAATATAGGACAGTTTACAATCAAATCATATCTAGAACTAGCCGCTCATCTCTTCTAATAACATTCTGCACAGGTATAGTGCACACTAAAATGCGACCAATTCTCTGCACCAAGAGGACAGATTGGGATTATTTTCGCAGTAGATAAACTGAGCAAATCAATTTAAAAACACCATTAAAAACTAAATACGACATAGAAAAAGCAACTATAGAATTAACCAGCACAATACAGCAAGCGGCATGGGAAGCCACACCCACTAAGAAAAACTCTAACACCAACAACTGTCCTTTAATATTAAAAGGAAAAATAGCAGAAAAGACACGCCTAAGAAAACGCTGGCAGACCACTCGATCAGAGGCGGACAAACGAGCACTGAATCAGACCTCGACACAGCTAACGAAACTTCTATTGCAATATAAAAACCAAGGTATCGAAGATTATCTAGCTAATCTTACAGCTACTGAAATAACTGATTATTCACTCTGGAAAGCGGTTAAAAAAATTAAAAGACCTATAGTGCACATATCACCTATTATCAAATCTGATGGGCAATTGACTCCTAGTAGTAAAGAAAAAGCAGAAACGTTTGCTGAACACTTAATTAATGTATTCAAACCCTTCCCCTCCCAATGTCCTGAAAAGGATCCTAAAATAATTGACTTTCTCGAATCTCCTTATCACATGAGTCTTCCCATGAAGCCTTTCAAGGTTTCAGAAGTTAAAGAAATAATCAGTAAAAAAACCAAACCTAAAAAGGCACCAGGATTCGACCTTATCACTGGAGAGATTCTTCAGCAATTACCCGAAATTGCGACTAAGGCGATCACTCAAATATACAATGCTGTACTCACTAGTAGGTACTTTCCAAGCTCTTGGAAAGTCGCTGAAATAACAATGATACAGAAGCCTGGAAAAACACCTACTGATCCTACATCCTATAGACCGATCAGCCTCCTCTCAACCCTGTCCAAAGTCGTGAAGAAATTAATATTGAGAAGACTCCAGCCAATTCTAGATGAAAAAGAGTTAATTCCAAAGCATCAGTTCCGATTTCGACACCAACACGCAACCATAGAGCAAATCCACCGATTGCAATCTCATCAATGTTCTTTCATAATTATACATCCTACTTTGTTCTTCCTCAATAGTTAGCATTGTAAAAAAATACGGGTAAATAAATATACGCAGTCCAAATTTTATGTTACCGTGATTTACTTAATTACTTTAATTTATTGTAAAATTAAAATAGTGTTATATTGATACTAAATAGTGAATGAATAATGCAATAGACATAATTTATAAAGATTTATTAAAGTATGATAACTGCAGTAAGAAAAATGATATCAAAGTGAAGGAAAGATAGAAATACAAAACGAGAAGAGAATACTGCTTTAGAATTCAAATTGTAGAATATCGCTGCACTCGATGCCCCATTCTAAGTGCTTATGTACGTCTATACTAAAAACTATCGTATAACAATTTTGAACAAAATATCTTGACAAAAGGTAGTTTTGGAGAACAAATTATGTAAAAAAAATTCTTTTTAGATTTGTTAACTTCTTAGAGAATCAAAATTGTACAAATCTAGCCTAAAATGGTTTTCACCCAACGACTCTAAATCTGAAGTACAGCCCATTCTTTATCAAACACCTTCTATAATATTATGTGTTATCTTTTTCATGTTGCACCAAAACTCTGTATGTGGTGATTTAGGAATTATAGCACTTTTCAACGTTTTTCTACTTTCGAAGTATTTCGCTCCATTGAAATTATCGTTACTTAATTTATAAGCACAGCAGCAGAAATTGTTCTATTTGGCAAAATACCTAAAATGCATTAAAAAATAGTTAATTTTGGTAGTAGTATATATATACAGACAGAATACTAATTATTTTTAAAATTATAAACATATATATATATATCGCCCAACAGGCGAACCCAATTATAGGACAAAACATTGTAATACAAATAAAAAGACGAAGTACGAACAGTAAAAATAAATTTCAAAAGTAATTAATAATGTAAAAATAAAAATAATACCACTTAACATTTAACTTAAAATAATCGAAAATTAAGAAGTAAGGAAACCGTCAAAACCATCACTGTAGACTTTGTTCGCGTTCAGCAACATAAGATACAGGAGAACCTTCCAGAGAGATTCCTCTTTGGTGTACTGTAGATAAATGTGTCAGCGCTTCTGGAGGAGCAGCGAGAAACTGCGAAGTTTAGTTCGGCCAGGAGGTCTTGAACAGTCAATCCGATCATTCACCAGCTTGTAAATAAAACGAGCTCTATGTTTGGGTCTGCCTTCCTCCAGTGGTTGGATATTGTGCTTCTCCAATATAACATTGTAATTGACGTCACGCTTAGGATACACGCTTGAAGATTTAAAAGTAAGGAATTTCAGAAATCGACATTTAACATGTTCGATTGCGTTTATTTGCGAACCGTATAAGGGATACCATACAGTCGACCCATATTCCAGCTTACTGACAACCAATGCAAAGAACAGTATTTTCAATAAGTCAATATCGTTAAAATACTGTGTTGTCCTTATTATAAAACCAGCACTCTTAACCGCAGAACGACAAATATTATGAATATGTAAATTAAAACTCAGTGAGGAATCAAAGAAAATACCGAGGTTCTTGATGGAATCATCTTTCAAATGAGGGTACCCATCCAGGGAGTATGAGGAAGAGACAAGAGATAACTTGCGGGTAAATGACTTGTCAAAACATTTGTCTATGTTCAAACAAAGACAATTAGACTTAGACCAAACTGAAATAAGGTCTAGACTCGCTTGAAGTTAATTGACATCTTCAATGGAAGCTGTAAAAAGTTTTATGTCGTCGGCATAGCACAAGGCAGGACAAGGCAAGGTCTGTAATAAAATACTTATAAAAAATAGAAACCACAGATGATATATCAAATGTTGAATTAAATTCACTGTAGAATACGTAATTAAGTCTTTTCTCAAGATAGGATTATTTTAACTGAAGGAGGCAAGGTTCGAAACCATAACAAGATAATTTATCTCTAATATACGATGGTCCAGTGTGGCGAATGCATGAGAAAAGTCAGTGTATACGCAGTCGATCTGGCCTTGATTGTCCATAACTTCACAGGTGAACTGCATGAAGCAAGCCAGATTAGTCACTGTAGATCTCCCAGGGAAGAAACCGTGCTGACGTGGAGAAATATATGAACGGATATTAGAGAATATGCAATTGTATAAATATTGTTCAAACATCTTCGAAAAGTTCGAAAGGATTGCCACAGGACGAGAATTAGAAAACCTAGAGGTGGAGATAGCAAGTTTGATGATCTTTTTCAATAGAAGATTGAGCGAACAACGAGCGTCTGTAATAAAGAAGCTCGGAAACATATCATCTCCCGCAGTAAATTTATTTGCAAAGGAATGCATAATTGGAATCAGGGTTACTTCATCAACTGGGTTAATCCAGAAAGAGGAGAGGTCTAAAGAAATATTAATATGATCGTACGTAGGAGAGGAGACAGTGTGTACCCTGAAAAAGCATTGTGCGAATGAATCCACAATGCCCTGTAGATTGTCAAGTTCCCTCAAGAAGTCTTGCATAACTCCAGATATACGAGACGTACCCTGCTTGAAGTGGAGAAAAGACCACGGATTACGAGGATTATTTCTAACAGAGTACTCAACATTCGATAAATACACCTTGTAACGATCAGAAATTAACTGTTTGGTTAATTCATAATAATGAATGCAACTAGTAGATTTCCGTTTATTGTGGTAGTACTGTTTTAGTTTTAAATTTGCTATAATTTACCTAGTGAACCACGAAGGGTAAGATGATGCAGCGGAGGATTTAAACTTAGGAATAGATCTATCGAATATCTTATAAATATCATTATAAAAGGCTTTTAATGCTAGATTAACATCTTTGAAGTCGTTAAGGAAAGACTAATCAGTCTGATAAAGATCATTGTAGAGATTGTTAAGGTTGGCTTTACGGAAACTGTAATTAGTATTATAGGAGACTAGAAACTGATAGGAGAAGGTTGGGAGGAATATTGAATATCTATACATAAAGCAGGATGATGAGGGTCCTCCGGAACAAGCAGCAGTTCGTCACGACGTATAGATAAAGTAACATCAATATTTGAAAATATCAAATTAAGAATGCTGTTAAAACAGAATTATATTGCGATAGGTGGAAAGTATTGCATAGACTATTTAAAACAGTGACTTTGGAAGAAAAAGTAATTGTTTGTGAATGTAAGGAAGGTACGTTGAAGTTACCAGTGAGAATAACCGACTTATTTAAAAGATAAATTTCCGGTGTCTCAAAAAAGGATTCAAATATATACAGTGACGTATCAGGAGAAATGTAAACATTTATTAAGCGAAAATAGACAGAATCACACATACAGTCACATATAACCACATCAATCGAGGGGAAATGGTAGTAAGAATCGAGGTATCCATAGATTGATACGAGATCACATTAGATAATACCATCACCCGTAGATCGATCGACCACGGAAAACTTTCTGTCAGAACACACAACATTGTAAGAATCAGGAAAATACTCAGAATCAAAAAAAGATTCCTTCAACCAGGATTCTGTAATAAGAATGATAAATCACAAACATTGGTATAAAAAACATAAGATTTGGACCTTAAACTGCGAGTGTTTTGGTAGTATACATTTAAAGTAACGGGAGCACTGTCGGGCCCAGTCAGATACCGACGAGACAATTCCAGGAACGCCATTCCTGTATTTGATTTTCAGGTTAGTGTCGCCCTTGGATAAATATTCAGCTATTCTTGACGAGTCTCCTTATAGAGCTTACGTTGCATCACAGTACGGTCTCTAGAGAATGCGAATCCCTTACAACGATCTATCTTCTTCAGATCACCTGCCTTTCCAAAGGACGACAAAACATGGGAATCCGATGCGAAACCAATACTAAGAGGTCTGAAACTGTTTACGTTGGAGGGATCAAATTTACCCAAACGCGTCAGCTTGACCTCGATATCCTTTACACCAGCATGCAGCAGTAGCTCATCAGTTACAATCCTGTCCATACTAATTTGCTCAGTATTGCTTTTGCAAGCAGACTCCTCGAAATCATAAATTATAACGTTACATTCATGCCGCTCACGTTCAGCCACCTCCCGTATCGAATAACGAAGTATTAGAGGACGGAATAGGTTACTGAAAATTAGACTTCTATAATTTTATTTGATTCTGCAGAGCAATAATGGTGGCTTTTAAGCTGTCCAAATCATCCCCAACCTGCGAGCAAGAATGACAAGACAAAGATAAACCGGACGTCCCAGAATGAATCCTGCGGGCCTCTGCATTAGAAATATCAACACACCCAATTTTAAAACGTGTCTTGCATATTTTACAACTAACAATCCTGTGAGATGCATCCGCTCTGCCACAAAAAGAACAGTTGACTATATTCATATAAATCATAATCATCATAAAGAAAAGTATAATATATAATAATAATAAAAATAATAAGAAAACAAGGAAATGAACGGGGAGACACGCTTCACCCTAGCGCTGCCTATCGCAGAAGCTTCATTTGAATAACACAAATAATGGAAGGAAGGCAAGGGAGGGATCAGCAGCAATAACAATAGGCAATATAAAGTAAAAGAAAACAAGAAAGTAAGTGATTTGATATTAATATTGTGAATAGTAAATTCACAGGTAACTACGGTAAACAAACAGCAAAAACAAACTCCAAGAAATTATTAAAGCAAAATATAGATGCATTGAAAGAAAATTGAAATATACCTGCAACAGGAATGAGGCAAAAAAAATACGTTCAAAGTTTCAGTTAAATTATAACACACACACAGAAAATTTAATAACCTATCTAATGATGTCACTCAACAAGACAGTAAATAACTACTAATAAGTAAAAAACCAAAATACATACGCGAACAAATTTTACACATTCGCACACTATGATGTATTTTAACATATATTAATAAAATAAACACAACAACGGATGTAATAATACAACATATATTGAACGGCAATGAAAACAAATTTTGATAATAATAATAATATATTTATTGCCCAACAGGCGAACCCAATTAAGGACAACATTGTATACAAATAGAACCAAGTACATACAGTCAAAGTTCATATCTAAAGTAACTAATAATATAAGAAATAAATAATAAAAATTAAAAGTTAAATACATAAGCAATACAGGAAATATCTTGCTATAAATCCATAAATATAAACAATTTCAATATTAAATCAAATATATTTATTGTAATGAACTTCCGTCCGTTGGTCGTAATTAACTATTAGTAGCGTGCATTGTAATGAGTGAGTTAGTGAAAGAAACGCTTGCAGTCAATTAAGACAGTACTTTTTAAGAAGAAACAGCATTTAGCGTCCTTGCACTAAAGACATTTTATTTAGATAAATTATACCATTTGCTGAGCATCTCATAAATAATATGTAAATTAAAATTTTAAGTATATAACAAACTCATTAAATAAATGGACAGCAGTTTAGATATTATTAAAAGTATTTATTTACAATATTTACCAAAACAGGCATACATGATGCCCGACACAGATCAATCAGAACCTGGTGATATTGCAGTAAGCTGGGTGCATAACTTACCCAATTAGCATATGAAAGAGATAGCACTAGAACGTGCAACGAGCTGTGGAATCGATATTGTGCATATTTGAGGAGTTCTGATATTCATTTTTTCCAAAGAAATGCTAGTGGTATTTCCATAAAACGCTTCCAATGATGCTCCTGTTGGAGATAGGTACGATTTACCACTCTCGTTATGATCAACACCGAAACTTGCGATAGAGATCATTAATAGAGTTTGTGATTCGATGGCGTAAGCAATCATGTTTCATTCCTGGAAAGAATAAAAGATTTACAAGTATGTTAGAAAATCGATAATGAAAATATGTTAGCTGCTTTAGCAGAATTATTTATTGGAATGTAATTATTGTGATATAGAAACAATAAATTACTATGGCAAAGTTGAAATGATTTTCTTGATTTCAAATTGCAGTATCTTCCTCCCCGTTTTGATTATATGATCCAGGAAGGGATTAGATGTAGAAAACAGAAACCTGGAGAATTGTTAAAAGATTATTTAACATCAGTTCTCACATTCATGAGGCAAAGCCGACCGCTGACGGAAGAAGAGCGTCTACAGAAAGTTTACGATAATATCAATCCCGATTAGAAGCTGTACGAAAGACGTAAAGCTGTTATCACGCTTCGCGACTTAAGTAAATTAGCAACTGAGTACGAGCTCCATAATAAACAACGTAAATTCTCATCGAATACAAGCGCGATGAAGCATTCTACTTCTAGAGATAGTAGTTCGAACAACTTCACGCCTTTGTCAGTATTATCAAAGTTTAAGCCATTTTCTTCGTCGTACGCTTTACAAGATGAACATATACAATCTACACCAAATATTCAAACAGAAACTATTTAATCCCTAGATTTGGTTGTCGAAAACCGTTTATATTCTTCTGTTCCTGATGTGGAAGAGTAGGTACTCTTAGCAAAGATTGTAACTGTGCTGAAGAATCAACTACTTTTGTCTCCAAACCAAGAAACGTCCACATAAAGAGAAGTCGATTAAGACTCCTTCCGTCGAAAAGACCCTCAAAGTAAGTGGACCCGATGACCGTACACGTCTTACTTTGAGACTGATGGATGATAAGGTGAATGCCTTAGTCGATACTGGATTATCTCCGTCGTTTGTAACTAATGAACTGGCAAAGAAACTTGTCAGAAATGGTATTGAATACATCCGCTGCTCGAAAACGAAGATTATACTGGCAAACGGAAATGTAATAAATTCTATATATTTTAGACATACTGATAACTGATAACTGTCCACAACCCTGTTTTAAATGCAAATTTCTAGTATTGCCAAGAAATGATAATAGAGATAGATATCTGAAAGATATTTAATGCCAAAATAGATATTGCTAAAACAACAGTACAAGTTAATTTTAATAGAAAACCAGATACAGCAAAAATTTATCAAATAGACGCAATTGAATCACAATTTTACGAAGAAATTCTCCCCGTCGTTCCCCTGTAAATATATCCAGTAATGTATACTGCAAATTGTATACGAAGAAGCTTTACAAGGAACAGCATCATCCGAGTCAATATTAAAATTATAAAATAAAGAGTGGTTCAAAATATGGTGTGCGACAGTCATAGAAGTTATGTGTTCCTGAACCTCACCGAAACAAATACTTCAAGAAACGCTATCTAATTTAGATATCTGAAGAGTTACTGCTAAAACTTCGGCCCAGTATTTTTGGCTAGAAATGTTCCTCGACTTAAAAGAGTTTCATTAGTAAATGTGAAATATACAACACTTTTAAACATGTTCCCGGCAAGCTACCAGAACATGTGGAACTGACCAATACCGCCCGATGCCAAAATTGTCCTCCTGATGTGAAATACCGTCAATCTCGTCTAGGCAGAAGGTGATTCGGAAACCCATCACATGTCATTGTCAAGCCGATAAGTTAGAGGGGCCGATTTGTTCTACCTAATGTGTATCCGCAGATGGACGTTATAATGATATTAGTTTAATGACAAATAACCTCTCCAACAGTCGTCCACCTTGCCACACAAACGCTTAAAAGTTTCTCCATTAGTGCATGTGCGTGTTGAGACATGACGCAGCAGTCTCGTGAAGTGAAGAGGTCTAACGAACTTCCGCTCATTGGTCGTAATTGACTGTTAATAGCGCATATTGTGTATAATGCCTTAGTGAAAGAAACGCATTCAGTCAATTGAGATAGTACTGTTTGAAAAGGAAACAGCATGCAGTGTGACTTGAACTTTAATTTAGGAAAATGTTTGTAATGAGGATGCTTATTATCTTGCTTAACTCCAGAGTAGTTCCCCGATCCAAACGACATTGCGTTTCAACTGTACGTCCACAAGTCAACAACACCGTTTTACTCATACAGTGGCTCAAAGTTGTAATGGAACACTGTGAATTCAAAAATGTTTTTCTAAATAACAAAAAAATTAAACATGTTTTTTTTACCGTTTTTTTATTTTGAAAAGTACATTCAACGTACTTTTATTGATAACAGAAAATTTTAGGAATATTTACATTAGAAAATAAATAAATAGTAATTTGAAACAAAATAAGGCTTTCCAGTCTCAAAATTATAATGGAACACAACTCAAAATCAATGAAAAATTTGCGGCCTAAAACAATTAAAGTGGTTTTTAATATTTTGTTGGGAATCCCTTTTGTTTAATTACAGCTTTCAATCGCTTGGGCATCGTTTCCACCAATTTGCGGCGGAAGGATGCCGGAATGTTTTTCCATTCTTCGTTTAAGGCATTCACCAGCTCAGCTTTATTTTTTATGTTATGATTTTTTAATTTTTGCTCCAAGTAATGCCATACGTGTTCAATGACATTCAAATCAGCAGACTGGGGCGGTATATCAAGCACATGGCGACAATTATATATTATTATTGTGTATAAAAAGATTCTCATATGAAGCATCAAGTTTTTTTTTTAAGCTTTGACATTGTTCAATCCCATATCACATACTTTGGCAAGCATCCAACACTTCTTTAATTCCTCCATTAAAGGTGTAAGAACTATTTTTTTCTTATTAGTCGAGTAAGCACACGTTGCTTCAACCGTTTTCAAATGCCTTGTAATAAAAACAGTAAAGCTATGTTTGTTGAGAATATTTTATTTGATAAACTATTTCCTTTATTTACACGGAAAATAGAAAATAGAAATAATTTGTGTACATGTAAAAAAAACGTAACTGTCACTACTAACTGTCTGTCACTTCTCACCTACGCTATCTAGTTAAATAAAATTAACATATTACTTTAATACTTTCCCTTGTTAATTTGATTCAACTGATGCAGACATTTTTTTAAAACTTTTTATATGACTATATAAATAAACTTAAATTAACTAAGAACCACCAAAATCTGCATCGCTGTAGATCTCCAGAATAAGTTTCTGGATTGGCTTGTAGTTGATACCATAGGTGAGTGTCCCTGCTATGTATCTGAGGATTCTCTTTACTCGTACTGTGTCTTCGCTACTTGGATTTTCGAAAAATTCTTGAAACAAATCCAACACTGTAGGCTAGATCTGGACGAGTTCCCAGCATTAGGTACATAAGACAACCTACAGCCTGTCAGTAGGGAAACTCTGTAGTTTTCTCGTTCACTTTCCCTGATTCAGGATACTCTCCAATCTTGAGCATTGGAGTTGATACAGGCTTGCATGACTTAACTCCTGAGTTGACTTTTTCGATTTCCAGACCCAGAAAGAAGTTGGCCTGTTTCGTGACTATCTCGAACTCTGCTCCCAGTTCGTTTAGGAAATACTCTAGCTTTTGGAGATCTGTTCCTCCAACTAGTCCATCGTCTACATACAGGACTAGAAGAGTTGTGCTTCCATTTCGTATTCTCATGAAGAAGCACGGATCTGCAGTACTTTGATTGAATCCCAACGACTTTAAAAAGGTTCCAAATCTGTTATACCAACACCTTGGTGCCTGCTTCAGTCCGTAGAGACTTCTCTTTAGTTTACAGACTTGCTCTGTGCCATCGTTATATCCTTCAGGTTGTTTGATGTAGATCATTTCCTGTAGTTTACCGTATAGAAATGCGGTAGATACATCAAACTGAGCTAGATGAAGCTTCTCACTTGCTGCTATTGCCAACACTGAACGAATTGTTCCCATCTTGGCAACTGGGCTGAACGCAGTACTATAGTCCACTCCGTGACGTTGAGCACACCCCTTGGCTACGAGGCGAGCTTTGTACTTGTCGATTGATCCATCCGCATTCATCTTCAGACGGAATATCCACATGCAAGGTAATACCTTCTTGTCGGGTGGTAACTTTGTAAGTACCCACGTGTCTCTTCGAGAGAGAGGTCATTTCTTGGTCCATGGCTCTTTTCCATTCCTGACAGTCTTCTCTTGCCATGGCTTCTTCATAGGACTGTGGATGTTCGAGTTGACCGTCTAGGTTTACTGTAGCCATTACATAGTCGTCGAAACGTACAGGTTTTTGTAACTTTGACCGATCTCGCAACCTTGACTCTTGCATTGCACTTTCTTCGCAGCTTTCGACTGTATTCTCCTGGGTCTCATCTTCTTCGATGGATGACTGATTGGGTAACTCTGTCATTTATGTCGTCTCTTTTGAATCGAGGTTAAATATAGGAAGCTCGACCTTCTTCTTGCACTGGTAGAGCTTTTCATGGAACTGCACATCTCGTGAGGTCATTATCTTGCTGTTCTTTTTTAGGTAGATGCGATACCTTTCGTCGCCATCATATCCCACTAGGTAACCTTTTACAGCTTTCTGGTCGAGTTTTTTCCTCTTCTGACAGGGCACATGAACGAAACACTCTGACCCTACTATACGAAGATGCTTGATCCTGGGCTTGCTGTTCATCCAGATCTCATAAGGACTCTTTCCTTTGAGTGATGATTTTCCCGTTCTATTCAGGATATAGACTGCTGTGCTGACCAGTTCTGCCCAGAGAGCTTGAGGAAAATTAGCTTCTGTATTGGCGTACTTGAAAGTTCTCGCCATCTCTACTATTGTGCGGTTATCACGTTCTGTCAACCCATTTTGTTGAAGGGTATATGGTGCCGTCAGCCTCTGGATGATACCATTTTCTTGCAGTATTTTTCGAACCTCGACGTTATCAAATTCTCCTCCACCATCACTGAGCATCTCTTTGATGAGATGACCTTGATTTTTGGCATGTGCAATTACAGCGACTAGGGCTTCTTTCACTTGTGACTTCTCTCTGAGGAAGCATACTAAACGGAACTTAGAAAACTTGTCTTTGAACTCAACGTAATACTTCTTTTTGCCAAAAGACTCTGTAAAGGGGCCAACAACGTCTGCAGTTATCAGCTCTCCTGGACTCGTGGCTTTCGTACCTTTGCCAAAAGGTAGACGATGCGACTTTCCATAAATGCATGGTTCGCATAGGTCCCTTTCTAGATTGACTGTGATGCCAAGCTTCTCTGCCATTATTTCTTTGACGTGTCTCTTGTCTTGGTGACCCCAGCGTTCATGATATAGTTGTAGCATCGCGCTTTGATCCATTACAACATTGACTGACTCTGTTGCTGGTCGAACTGGAATGACTGATGCTTTGTAAAGAGTTCCGAATTATTATTATTATTATTATTATTGGCCTTGGCTGCGAGCCATTAGCCACATACTGACTCTTCACCCTAACCACCCGAATGGACGTCAGGGCAGACAAGACACTCACTTCACACCCGGGGCCGATCGGGTGACTGTAAAAGACAACACAGGGGGGCCACCGGAAAAGGGGATTGTCCACATAGGTTCACAAACAAAGGAGAACGACTATATTTGTAAAGATATGTTACACATATGTTTATATATCCTGATGTTAATTTCTCCTTTCTCTTGTCCTATCAGATAGTTTATGTTTACTGGGAGTTGTAGTTTCATGGCAATAAGGTCGCGTATAAGTTCTCCAACTTGTTGCTTATATTTGTCGCAACCTAACATTAGGTGGTTGATGTCTCCACGTTCTTTATTACAGGCCTTGCAGATGTCATTATCAGAGATATTGATTTTGTACAAATGAGCAGGGAATCTTCCGTGATTAAAGGTGATTCTTAGGATTTGGGATAGCAGATTCTTTTTTATATTTAAATGGCTATGCCATCGGCTGTTCTTAATCTGCGGGAACAACGAGTAGTAGTTAGTATGATTGTATACATAGGTCTTGGTGTATTGCGCTTGCCAGTTTTGGCGCGCCTCGTCTTTTAATTGTTTTAGGAGATCAGTATATGGAATTAGTATATTATCTCCTGGTTCCTCGCAACATGCGGTTTTTGCAATAGAGTCTGCTACCTCATTACCAGAAATTTTGGAGTGCCCTTTGATCCATACATATGTTACCGATTTCCCGCGTTCTTTCAGGCTAAAATCTAATAAATGGATTTCGCCTATTAGGGGGGATGATTTACGCCCAAAATTTTGCAGGCTCATGAGAACGCTTTTAGAATCAGAGAATACACAGAAGTCCCTGCTATCTGTTTGTATTATGTATTCGAGAGATTTTTTTATGGCGACGGCCTCCGCAGAGAAAATGCTAGCTTCTTTGGGAAGCGTATACTTCTCTCTATATTGGTTGAGTGGTATAAAAAAGGCACAACCAGTGCCCACCTCATTTTTTGCCCCATCTGTGAAAATGAGAATAGCTTTGTCATGTTGGCCTACAATATCGTTATATATTACTTTATTTAGGTGGGTGTTTTCAGAGAATTTGGGGAAAAGAATTATGGGTTTGTGCCGTAGACATTTGAATGGTAAAGAATATATCAGAGGACCATTCGTTTTAACAATTATTTTATCATAAATAGCTGAGTCCGCAAAAGCAGTCGCCAGTAAAGGGGATGTTTTGTTTTGCCAGTACGTGCCTATGAGGTTGTGTATATTTAACTTGGCGCTCTTGGCAGTGATACTTGTCTCGATCGTCCTGTTTTTCAAAATGAATTTGTCACTTAGGTATTTCCGCCTGATAGACAGAGGTGGTTCTCCTATTTCCACGTACATGGCTTCTACAGGGGTTGAGTTCATGACTCCCAGACACAATCGTATTGAGCTATTGTTAATAACATCTATTAGCTTCAGGAGGGATTTGCATGCGGTACCGTACAGCACACACCCGTAATCCAACACTGATCTTATCATTGCTCTATAAATGAGGACTGATGTATGTAAATCGGCCCCAAATGAAACTTTATTAACCATTCGTAGTAGGTTGTTTGCTTTTCGGCATTTCTCAACTGTTTTTAGGATATGTATTCGCCATTTCAGCTTGGCATCCAACCACATCCCCAAGTACTTAGTGGCGTTGTTTACTGGAAATTCCATGTTGCCCAAATTGACTTTATTACAATTCGTTAGACGATGTCTAGTGAAGACCTGTACATTACATTTGGGATAGGCAATTTCGAATTCCTTCTTACCGCACCATTCTAGGAGTTTTGCCATAGCTTGGTTTAATACCTCGGTACATTGTGTGAGAGAATTTTGTTCCGTGTAAATTACAAAGTCGTCTGCGTATTGTATAATTTCGACATCAGAGATACACAGGTCATTAGTATAGATGTTAAAAAGCAGTGGACTTAAAACTGATCCTTGGGCTAAACCTTTAGAAGTTATTCTTGGTCCTATACAATTATTATTTTGAGTTCTTAAGACAATACTGCGATTTGTGTACAGGTGGGTAATGTTGGTAGCGGTGGAGGAAGGGATATTTATACTAATTAATTTTGTTCTCAGCGATTGGAGGTTGACAGCATTATAGGCATCTTTGAGATCCACGAAAAATGCCATCAGATAATTATTCCTCGTGAAAGAGGTTTGAATGTCGGTCACTAAATGTGCCAAAGCGTGCTGAGTGCTATATCCTGGTCTGAAACCATATTGATACTTGGCCAAGTTACCTTGGTTTTCGGTCCACCATCCTAGCCGAGCTTTGATTAATCTTTCCAAAGTTTTCAATATACAAGACAGTAGTGAAATCGGCCGTAAATCCCTAACATCTTTAACATATCTGTCTCTTTTAATAATTGGGACAATAATTCCTTCCTTTAGTTCTTGTACTTCTTCGCCGTCTATATAGATTTTATTAAACATATCCAGCAACATTTTTTTGGCGTTAGTAGGTAAGTGTTTAATCATGGGGTACAATATGTTATCCAAACCAGGGGATGTATTATTGCTTGCTTTTAAAGCTATATCCAATTCGTAAAGAGTAAACGGTTCCAACAAGACGTGCGTATCGTCCTGGCAGCTGTCTATGTTGACAATGTGCTCCACAGAATCCGGTGTTAGCTTATGTAGAAGATCCGTGAGGGTATTTTCGGGTATATGTTGTTTAGGGGTGCAACGCGGCTTGATTGACTTAATTTTCTGCCAAACTTTCTTGATCGGAGTGTCTTTATTTAAACTCTCGCAAAAATTTCTCCAGCTTGTTCTGGCTTTTGCTTTGAGAAATTTTTTTGTTTCAGCAGCTATTCTCTTATATTCCACATAATTTTCCACGTTAGGATTGTTTCTATACTTTAACAGAGCTCTTTTCCGATTAGAGATTACCGTGTTGCACTCGCTATCCCACCAACTCACCACGAGATTTTTTGTTCTCCAAGGTTTTTTCTTCTTGAAAACTTTTTCGCCAACGGCTTTGATTTCATTTAGGATGTATTTATAAATTTCATTGGCCTGCATATCTATATCCACAGTTTCAATCCTGCTTTCCAACTGACAAGAATATTCTAGCCAGTCAGCATCTTTGACATTCCACTTGGATGTCGGATGTATAAGTGATGTGTCTGATGCTTCAGATCCATATTGGATAATAATGGGGTAATGGTTAGAACCTAGCGTGTCTGTTTCCACGTTCCATGTACAATTAATGGCTAAGTTTGGCGAAGCTAGTGTTAAATCTATTGCTGATTCATGTCCGGCCCGTCCAATATGTGTCGCACTGCCGTTGTTCAGCAGACCTAAATGAAGATCGTCTAGCACATTGATGAAATTAGCACTCAAATTATCATTATGGTTACATCCCCAACTCGTGTTGTGAATATTAAAGTCCCCTGCTATAAAGCAACTGCGTAAGTTACATTGCCGGAAAAGCGATTCCCAGTCTTTGCTAGAAGCCTGTATCTTAGGGGGTTTATATACAGCAACAATGTCCAAAGGTGTAGATATAATAATCTGAACACCACAAGCCATTATACCAGGATTATAATTTTCACTTAACTTAATTTCGGAGACGTTCAGATTGTTAGTGACAAGAATTGCTACTCCGCCATAACCGTCACGCCTATCTTTACGTATGCAATTAAAACCATGCATTTGAACGTGTTGTTTTGGTTTGAGCCATGTTTCGGACAAGATAATTACATCCACTTTGTTTTGAGTGAGGTAATTTAATAAACTGAGTTTATTTGCATTGATTGATCTACAATTCCATTGCAATATTTTGAGTTGTTTAATCATTGGTAAATTGAATATGGGTATTATGTAATTGCTGTTACTGTGGTTACCTCAGCTTAGTATAATACCGATTAACAGTGTCACCGACTAAAACAAAATACTATGTTGCCTGGGAACTTCTTTCTATAAATGTATTCGGATCTACATTAATAATATTTTCCAACTTTTCTTTTACTGTTTCTTTATCGAAAATAAAATTACTGTTACTGAAAATAGATTCTATAAACTTTGTGATATTTTCTATAACGTCAGTACTTCTACTAAAGGGTGATTCCCTATTTACAGCCCTATTAAAGAAACTTGGCGCCTGTGAGTCACCACTGTTAGCGGCAAACAAAGGTCGAGTCCCAATACTTGTAGGAGACATTATTTTACGTTTTTTATTATTATACCAATTCTGCGCTTTTGGTTTAGTTGTAAACTTAAAACTATCCTTGCTATTTAGAGGAGGAAATTCTTCTTGATTGTCTAAATTCAGCAGAGGCGAGAAAAAATTACTGCTTGTTTTTTTAGCAAAAGAGTTAGGGTTGTATAAAGTTTGTCTGGCCTCAATATAAGTCAGTCTGTTATCAGCCATTATTTTTTTTATTCTTTTTTCTTTGATGTACATGTCACATTTTTTGGACAATCCGTCATGGGCCGCCGATTTACAATGGTAGCAGATGGTTTTTGTACTACATGTACCCTCATGTGCGTCCCCGCAATTTTTGCAGCGTTGTTCTTTAGCTTTGCATATTTTTGCAATGTGCCCAAACCTTAGACATTTGAAGCACTGCAACACGTTGCTAACATATACGTCTACTACTCTGCGACAGCTATTAATAAAAACATAGGGTGGCAATTTGTTACCATGGAAGGAGACTATGATGGTTTGTCTGGGTATCGTCTCTATAGATTTATCCTCCTTGATAATTTTTCTATGTATTCTTTTTACTTCTTTAATATTTCCTTCACATTCAATTGTTTTCAGTAATTCTTTCTCTGAGATAGAGGAATCGACAAATTTGATCACTCCCCTACACTCTGTTAGATGTTTAGGTACATAACAATGAAGGTTTTTTGCTTTTAAGAGCGGATTATTAACTAAATTTACTACATCTTTTAGGTTTTTCATCTCGACCTTAATTTTGTTGTACCCTATTTTACTGATTTCCTTAATACACGATTTCAAGCCGAGTTCCTCGTGCAACACGCGGCCTAACGCCATTTCGTGCAAACGTCCGATATTTTTGGAACGGTGCTGTATAAAAACGTAATATGGACCATGGTACAAATGAGTAAATTTAAGATTAAAGTTGTTGTCAATTAAATAATCATTATTACTATTATTCGAGTTTGTTGACGGCTCGTTATTATTTATATTGTTTTTTTCGCTATTTATTTGACTAGATTGTTTCTGCGGGTTCTTTAAATTAGTTATATCTTTAATTAACACAGATGTGTAATTGTCACTTTCCAACTCCATAGAGTCTACATTGCCAGCTTCGCCGTATTGTCCTGATTCCATAGTTTAGAATTAAATAAAATTTTAACTTACCCAGCGATCCAGGCAAACAAAAAAAAAAACCAACAAAACAGAAACTCGCAAAAGGAAAAAAGAAAGGAATATAACAAGAAACTTGAAGACTATAAGAAATATATACACAACTAATTTGAAAAATGAAAATGTAATAACTAGGTAAATATTAGAAATAAGAGAATGTAATGCACGGAATGTTACACTCGCCTTACGCGGTCTGGTACGGACTGAAGAGTTCCGAATGGCTTGCGGGTACCTGCTAGTATTCCCACACCATTTAACGTCAACAAACACTCTGTGACTCCAGACTCAAACTTGCTGTCTGGACGTTGATCATGAATGGTCAAAAGAGATATCAGATTCTTACAGATGTCTGGTACATACCACACATTCTTCAGAGTTAGACTCACTTGGTTGCTTCCTACTATTGAATCAAACATGATGTCCCCTTTACCAAAGGACACTAACTTCTCTTTACCGGCTGTGCTAATCAGAATAGGCTCTTTGAACCTTGTGAATCTTGTGTAGTAGTCGAGATATTTGGAACAGTGCTTGCTTGCACCATTGTCTATCCACCAGTAGCTTCGGAACTAATGTCGCATGCAAGAATTAGTAGTACTAATGCTATCTTGTTTTCTTCTCTCTTGGAATCTTCTTTCTTAGGATCTTCCTTTGCCTTTGGTCTGCCGGCTGCTATCCACTTTCTGCAGTCACGAACCCAGTGTCCTGGAATGCCACAATAGTTACATTTTCCATCTCGTTTCTTGGGGATGAACTTTTTGGCTGCAGCGTTGACTTTGGATTTACCTTTTGCTCCATTGATATTCACCACTAAGGCTTCTTGAGTTTGCTGATCAGATGATGAGCTCTGGACTTTGTTACTTCTCTCGAACAAGTGCAGCTGCATCGTTAGCTCTTCAAAGGTTTTATCAGTATCTTTAGTAATCAGCATCCAACTTGCTCTAAAGCTCTCGTACTTAGAGGGCAGTATGAATAAAGCCTTACAAATTAGCAGTAGGTCAGGCAACTTTTGAAGTTCCTTTGCTGCAAGTCCCAGGTTGAGTTCATTTCATACATTCTTCAACTTTGTGAAATGAGTGGAAATGCTTTCTCCCTCCGTCCAGCTGAAGGCGAGGAATTCGTTGCAAAGCTTGAAAAGTTGGTCTTTTGCTGTGGCTTCAAACTCTAGATGAAGCGCTTCCCATGCTTCTTGGGCTGTTTGCTTGTCCATAATTTTGGCATACACATCCTCTGAGACTGATGCGGATATCATGGACTTGGCATAACTGTTTGCCTTGCGATACAGATCGCATTGTGCTTTGTGTGCTTTCTTGGCTTCTGTGTCGGCATCTAACCTCAGTTCTTTTGGCTTTATGAGCTTTTTATCTATTACGTCCAGCGCACCTTCATGATAATCAAGCAGATCCCTTATCTTTCTTTTCCACAGAGGCCAGTCTTTTTCACTAGTCAGTGGATTAATATGCTTAGCCAAATCCATCTTTGATATGGATAACTCTGTTTGGCCCTTGGTTTTGTAACCTACTAACTTCACTTTTGACTAACTTGAACTTTTGTACACACAAATGTGCCTTTAAGACTATTTTTTTAACACTTGTACACGGCTGAACCCATAACCTGTTGAGAATATTTTATTTGATAAACTATTTCCTTTATTTACACGGAAAATAGAAAATAGAAATAATTTGTGTACATGTAAAAAAACGTAACTGTCACTACTAACTGTCTGTCACTTCTCACCTACGCTATCTAGTTAAATAAAATTAACATATTACTTTAATAATGTTAAGCATACTTTTGTCTCCAGAATTTACCAAAATCTTCAAATCCTGTTACTAGATCCTTTGAATTTTTATATTTATCTCGTTCAGACATTTTTTTGAATAGTTAAAACAATTTTGAACATATTCCCGAATTCATTGGAACTGTGGAAAGAAGTGTGCCTCTGGATAGCAAAGCAGTAAAACGCTATAACAGTCTGTATCCCCTAAGACTGCATTCATATGAATAAAAAAATTAGCACGCATACAAACTAATTAATTACCGGCTATAGTGATGAATTTGGCAAGTAACAACACAGGTCTTTTCGAGGCTACCCTGGAGACGGCAGTAAAGTCACTGCCTAAACATTGGAACAGAAATCGTGTCGTGTCATGTGTTATTCTATTCGACTTCTAACTTATGCGGATATGACCACGCAAGTATATGCTCTTAACATTTGTTAATGTAGTTAAACTGTGAAAACTATTATTTGTGTGTAAAAGCTAGTTTTTAATGCCATACAGCATACTTAACAAAGCAAACAGCAATGCAGTTTATAAATAAAAATTTATTTGAAAAAAACATGTTTACATGGAAGCATTATAATTGAAGAATCTTTATAATATGTTACCATCATAAATACTATAATATATAGAAGATAATGTTTTGTATTAAAAGCATTCATTATTATTTGAAAAACTCCGAAAAATGTTGTATATTGGACTTGTTTATATTCATATATAAAATGTGAGATGTTTAATGAGTATCATATAAGTATAATTAATCTGAATCGAAGTCTAATTTTGAACACGGCTGTAACATTAATTCTTAGTGGATCTACATGCAAATCTACCAAGTAATTTTCTCTTTCATACCATTTTTGTGAAGTTTTCGATATGCCCTATACAGTTACTCCATGTGTTCTTATCACAGGTATGTAGCACCTCTTTCCATATTTGTTACATCTTTTCATTACTGTAACCATCCTACCAATGTGACTATTGTAATAGGTTTGGAATTTTTTCCAAATTAGGTCAATAGCATTGAAGCCACAATTGCATTTCTTAACAATTTATAAATTTTGTAAACTTTATATTATATTATAATATAATATAAATATATTATAATAATTGCTTTTTTCATAAAATGTTCGGGATTTTAATTTATCTTCTGTCTACTTCTTAAACAATTCATTATTCATATCACCATGATAATCTCCATTTGTTGATTTAGATGAAAATATAAAACTAGCACCAACAAGATATTTCTTCACTGTACCAGTATGTAAAATAATAATTCTCTTTCCTCACAGCCCTTTTGTTTCCAGACGCTTTTCACATGATCCTCTTGCCATGACTTTGTTTTAGCTTCTCTAGAAATATCCATGATTCATCTAAAAAGACAACATGATTCAAATCAGAATTTGTGTTCTCAATGTATTTTCTTAAAAATATTCTTCTCACTAAATTAACATTTAGTCTTTTCAGTAATGTTTGTCCATTATCATCTCGTGTATGTTTGAAACCGATATGCTTTTATAAAATAGAAAGAGATGCTCCTATTTGCATCATTAGATGTATGATGATGAAATGTAGTTTTTTGAAGCGGGGCATATTCAATATCTTTCAATAAATCATCTTGTACTGACAATCCAATAGCAGTTGACATTTTAGTTTGTTCAATTTCTTGTTTTAATAAGTTTATTAAAGGTATATAACTAAACTAGCTGTGACATAGGAGGGTAGTGAGACAAGTAGTGAGAATGGAAAAAAAAAATTTTTTAAATACAAAATAATTTTTATCTTTCAATATATTCTCCTAAAAGAGCAATACATTTATTCCAATGGTGCTCCAATGCCCTTATGCCATCTCTAAAATGCGATTCCGGAAGGCTTGCAAAATACTCATTTACGAAGATGATAAGCTCGTCGTTAGACGAAAATTTCTTTTCATCTAGTGCCGTTTTCAATTTTGGAAAAAGGTGGAAGTCGGAAGGGGCTAGATCCGGCGAACAAGGCGCATGCGGTACTAATTGGAAATGCAACTCGTGGATTTTGGACATCGCAACTGTGCTGGTATGCGAGGGAGCGTTGTCTTGGTGAAACAGAATCGTTTTCTTTGCCATTCCTGGCCGTTTAGCACGAATCTCAACATTTAATTTTTGTTCGGGTGTACAGTAGTTTATCCAAGATTCATCGCAAGTAACAAATCGCCTTAAAATAGAAACTGATATTTTCCGAAAAGAAACCAATGTCAATAAATTCATCACGGCGGACTCAAATCATAGCATGCAACAAAAGATGACTTCGTTCAGTTTTCTTATCAATCGCTTGCTTAATTTTCCACTAACAAAAGTAAGATACGAAAAAGAATTGAATTTTATTAAAAATATTGCGAGATACAATGGTTTTGATTCGGAGATAATCTATGGTTTAATTAGGAAGGTCAACATAAGAAAAACAATCCGGTATACCACGTGTCTGCTATCTCGAAACAATCGGGAAAAGCAGTTTGTTTGTTTACCTTGCCACGGTTTGACGAAAAATTTAAATAGAGTTTTTAAAGAGCGCAGTTTTCAAGTTAATTACCGATCGACTAACTCATTAAAATCGCTTTTAAGAAATGCAAAAGACAAAGTCGAGGAGAACAAGAAATCGGGAATATATAGCATTAAATGTTTAGATTGTAGTAAAAAATACATCGGCTAAACGAAACGATCGATAGAAACCCGGTATAAAGAACATATCGCGCATATAAAATTCAACCGGCTGGAAAAATCGAGTCAAGATGTGTTGGATTGTAATCATAGCGTTAACGCCAAATGTTTACAATTGATTAAGAACGTGTATAATTATCGAGAATTAGATACGTATGAAAGCATGCACATTTTAAAGAATAAAAGCCATGTGGTGAACAGTGACACTGAACCGACTCAAACGTCCCTTTTCGGTCTGCTTAATGTCAGAAAAAGAGGAACACTGTAATAAATCACATCGATCGTGTCCGTGTTCCTTTTTCAATGTCATTCATCCTAGTTTAAGTAAAACAATTTTAAAAATCTTGTGAAACGAACATACAGTGTACATTTTGGTTCTCAACGGTGCGGATCGCGTACGGAGTTTGTTTTCGTATAGGTATTTTTCGCCGTGGTTTACCAGGTGTGACACTTTGCAATTATCTGCTGATGATGACAACTTAGTTGTCGAAATGCGTATACAGAATTACATAAGTTAATGTGAAAAGGGGTTACATATCAAACTCAGTGATTAAATTTGTTTCGCATGTTTATAGCAAACTCCATCCGTTTCTTTATGTTGGCCTTGCTCACGAAAGACTTTTCTAGCCACACGTCCATGGCACTTATGTTTTGTTAGTACATTTCTGATTATTTCAGCGTTAGCTTTTTTCCGAGATACCTTTCAGCATCTGATGCAAGTTTTGGAACACTATTATGAGGATTTTTCTTTATATTCCGTAATATCCAACTTTCATCTGACAACAGTTGTTGGTGCTCGATCAACAATTGCACTTATTTCTCTAACAGATTTTCCTTCTTCAGATAATCGAACTATGATATGTCTCTGTTCCACTGATGTTTGCTTACCTCGTGGTGCCATTGCTCTCATTAAAAATTAGAAATCATAATATTTTCATACGAAATACCACTTTTAAGTAAACAACAAAACTAATGGTACAAATTAAACATAAAAAAGAAGTTAGGCGCGGTTGTAACAGCGACGTTGCCAGATTTTACAAAAGTGTTCCATTATTACTTTTGAGACTAACAACAGCAACTTTTGTTTAATTAACTTTTTTTTTTGGAAATTATTGGAAGTATGACAAAAAAATTTCTGGTGAAAATTAAGAATTTAAAAATCTTTTAAAATCAGCAATAATTTTAGCTATTTATTGTTTAGTTAACTTAACATCCAAGTAAAACATTATAAATTTGTGCCGTTCCATTATAACTTTGAGCCACTGTAAGTTGACATTTATCAAATACGTGAAAGAAATATGTCTACATCTGATATGTATGCAACTTAAAATACCATCAATATATTTTACAATATACTTCTATGACATAGAGAACCTTTTATACACGTACACCAGATATGTATGCAACTTAAAATACTGAGTATATTTTACAATATAATTCTTCGTAATAGAAAGATTTTTATCCACATCGCTCGTTTGAAGTTTACAATAGTGCCGCCCTCTATCTGAACTAAGCTTTCTGCCAAATTTGGAATTGGAAAAATTTAACAGGGTGAGCGTTACATTCACAAAAAGTTATTACATTGCCACATAACAGCAATATACACAAAATTTGCACTGATGACAAAGTGAGCATGCAACAATAGTTTTATCATGACATAAGCTAACTTATTACAGTATTTCTTATTTTTAAATCTGCATCAGATACAGTTTTGCACGTTTAAAGCGAAGAAACCTTTTCTAGGATGAAAAACTCTACATCTTCTCTAAGATATTGAATTTTTATTAATGTACAATCTACTTATTACACCAATTAAATCGTGTTATTTTGCATACAATTTTTCAGCAGCTCTTTCCATTTCTTCATTTGTAGTATACATAGCTATATATTCTTTATCAAACGATCCTATCGCATTAAAAACTCTTTTCATGACCTTACATGCATCGATACTCTAACAAAATCAGCAGCATAAATAAACATGTTCCCAGTGGTGAGGAATCTTAATGTTAAAAGTAATTGGATTATTGCAGGTATCCTCGCTTTTCTATAAAACATAAATATCTGACACAGAAGTGAATATAAATAGTAGTTAGCTTACTTATTTGTAGCTAGTGATATTTGACCCTCAAGTGATTCCAGCGAAGAGAGAACAGTTGGTTTTGTTAATCTGAATCTGTCAAAAAATTTGTTGTCATTTTTATTGAAACACTCACTTCATCAGCTTATTTAATTATAATAGGTGAACTAAAAGTTGCTTCTTGCTACAGCGCCCTTTGTAGCACCACAGAAATGGTCCTCGGAAAACATAAAAGGTAAGGTTACCATAGAGAAGAGAAATGGAAAAGGAAATTGTTATAATCGCAGCTTTAATTCTGTTATTTTCAAATAATTCATTATTATCTGTATTCTATCTTTACTTAAATCACTCAATAATGAATGCCAAGAAATAGGGGATTCAACATTTAATTTGACCAAATCTCTATATAATTTATTAGAATGGAGAGCTGTTAGTTCGCATTCAAAAAGTAAATGAAATACACTACCAATTGCACCGCAATTACAGTTGGGAGAGTCTACAACATTAATTCTAAATAAATGATCAGGGGCTAGAGTATGATTAATTCTTATTCTACACATGGTTACAATACGAGATCTCGGTATAAAAATATTTTTAAACCAAGGATACTTGCGGATCTCCTTGTTGAATTTATAGCATTCCTTTGCTTTTGTCCTTGTAAATATCTCCCATTCTCTTTGCCAACTCTGCTGCATTTCTGTTTTCTGTTCTCATAATAGGGAGAATGTCCATGCACGGAACTCTAAGACTTGCTTCTGGAGAACGAGAGACTGAAGCTTCTTTCGCCAGTTCGTCAGCCTTCTCATTTCCTAAAAGGCCCTTGTGGCCTGGTATCCATACGAACTTAATTTCATATCCCTGACTACATAATTCAAAGTATTTTCTTTAATTTCTAAAGTGTAGTTATTTAATAGTACTGAAATTCCCGATTGAAGTAATGTCTGTAAGGCACTCTGTGAGTCTGAGAAAATTATTACTCGCTCTAGGTGGGTCGTTTCTATTATTTTTATGGCTTCGAGAATGGCGATTGTTTCAGCGGAGAAGATATTCGTTTTCCTATTTAATTTTTTTCTAAATGATACATTTCCTCGTTGAAAAAATACACCGACCCCGACACCATTTCCATCTGCAGATTTGGACGCATCTGTGAATATGAATGAGTAATCTGACTTGGAATCCACCAATCCATTGAATAACTCATTGATTTAAAATGTAGGTGTACATTGAAGATTATTTATCTTTGAAAAATTGGGATATATTGGAATGCGGATTTGATCGAAAAAATTATATCGAAAGCAAGGAGGTCGAGGGTTATATATAATAGTTATTTTAAGGAAAGAAAGTTCTCCATATGACTGAATCATAAAAAGTGGAGGAAACTTTTTCCATATATTATATTTTCTTACCCTAGTGATGTTAGAAAGCTCCTCTATAATTTTCTTGATTTTCAATTGATAAATATACTCTGAACATTTTCTATCGAAAGCTTTATGGGTCCTTGCAATGTAAACAAATTTTCTCAACACTTTTACAATATTTTTTTAAATGATTACTTGAACCTTTACTGCAAGCTACTTTTCCTTTACATAATTTGGTGGTGTGTCCGTAATGAAGACAATTATAAAACTGTGTGACGGGGTATTTGTATACTTCAACCTCTATAGGGTTAAAGAAAAGAAATACTTTTCTTGGCAACAATATCCCTTCAAAGGTGACTAAGGACAAAGGTTAGTAGGAACGTAGGTAGTTTCCATCTCTCCAACAGTTTTCCTGTTGATTCTTCTCACTTTTAGTACTTTTGCTGACGATTGCAAGTTAGCCAAAATTTCTTCCTCGCTTAAGGAGTGATGTATTTTCCATAATACTCCTTGACACGATACTAGATGAGCTGGTATAAATGCATTTAAATTTTGTTTTTCAAGTTCGGCATGTTTGAGGAAATTATTAGCATTTTTTGAACAATTGAATGAAATGCCGAATCTACTTCTACCTTTTTGGGTAATTGCTTTAATACCTGAGATATTAGAATTTTTTAAAATTTTTCCTTTTAACATAGGATGAATTGATTTTGGATTGGAATTCGTTCCTGTAACTTTATATTGTACGTAAACTTCAAATGGACCTAAAGCGTTGCTATTATATTTTCTAGGGATCGGAGATATTTTTTTGTTCGACTCTGCCGTTTTTTGAATAGCTGTATCTTGTGGAATAAAATAATTTTCCTCTGTTGCCATGCTTGGTTCACCAGATTGTGAATTTTCTAATAAGTTCATTATTTTATTGGCAGTGTTTGGAGAAACCTCTATTATATTGTGCACCATCTTAGTACTACCAGGGGAGTATTCCCCTGGAGATTGATTAGACATGATTTATGATTTCTCTCACTAGAGAAAAGGGGTTGTCAAATTCAGGCTATGAACAACTATATATAAAAAAATTAAAGGAGAAGTAAGCAGATTTATTAAGTAAATAAGCTGATGAGCAACTATGATTAAGTAACCACTCACCTAAGCACACCAAAAATCAATCGCTTAAAATTTTGCCAAGATTATTACATACGTCCAGCCACTTGATAAGCTAAACCAGGACCCGGGCTTAAACATTAAATATTAGTACAAACATGGTATACGTGCTTTCGTTAAAAAACGTTACACACACTACTATGAATATAGATACACGTACATCATTATCTTGATGTCGTTCTAAGTGAGTCTTGCTACCTTGAATGCTTGTATTATATATATTATATACATATTTTTTTCCCCCATCTGGTAAATATTTCGACCGGTTAAATTGTAACAACCATTCATTTTTATTCTGTAGCACGTAACTTCTTTAAAACGCTTTCTTTTTCTAAAACAAAATAATTTAGCTACCAAACGACAACTATATTAGTACGACATTTTTACCCCTTTATCTGAAGTGTGACTTAGTTCTATGTAGCTCTCACTAGGATTTGCTAAATTTTAATTAGAATCATTGTCATCATGTAACGGGAGTTTATGTCATTCGATGTGCTTGCTATTGCAGTTTCATTTTTGTCACGTTTTCGCAGCTGGCTTTTTATAATATATCTGTAAATGATATTAGACAGTATTCTCTCATAATGTAACTATGTTGTATATTAAACAAACTTATTCATGTTGAATTGAAGAAACCATTAAAAACACACTTAATAAAAGTTCACCAAAGTACATCTAAAATGACTGGAATATTCATAAATAGAAATTGTTATTGATACATCCACGATGAAATACACATTTCAAATTATTTTTAGTACTTAAGGTAGTTAGATATTTGTAATAATTCTATCAGTTTGTTTTAAGATGATTGGCAACAATTATTGACTGATCGATAACAGATGAGGCTTTATAGTGTTGTAAAGGGAAATCAGTAAAACTAGAAAATGTATTAAAAATTGTAAAAATGTATTTTTGTATGAACAATTATAAAATGTACTAAAAAAGTACAATTGTACTGACGCTGCCAACCCTGTGCCTATGCATTAAAATACCACAGAATTATAATTACATTTCTTTTGACGGTTATAAAAAGCAATGAAAAATTTAAACACTAATTATGTTATTATGTCATATTATTAATTTAGTTATATGTATATATTAATTGTGAACACCTGTATACGGTAATTTTCCATCACAATCAGTTTTTGGAATATTAAAAGACGTACAATAATAATCTCGTGAGAACAGATTATCAGCACTAAGTGTACGTAAAACGTACCACCGAGGTGACTTTGTAGCTTTTAAGAGTAAAATATGCAATTCTGTTTTAATCATTGTTGTGACAAGTATGTAATCATTCTGTATTTTACATTCAATTCGATAGTTTGCAACCATTCTGAACATTGTATTAAAAACTTGTGAAATAAAATTTATTTAGTTTTTAAAAAAGTGTTTTTTCTAAAAGAAAAACAAAAGTCACTTTTAAATTCATAATACTTTATAAAAACTATCTAAAAGTATGAGATCTTTTCATCAATTTCATATTTCTGTGAGTTGTTCTTTATAATAATAGACCTTTACCAATTGAAATAATAAGTTTATTAATTCTCTGATTAAAAATGTAGGTTAAGAAGCACATAATATAAATGACTATAAATTATGATATTAGGAATAAACCAGTACGTTTTAAAATAACAGAAGAGTAGTACTTTGACTAGCTATTATCAACTTATAATTAGAAATTAAATGAATGATATTATTACCTCCTCCTTTTTAATTAAAAAGAAAATGCAAATGAGAATGTGTTTGGGATGTGTGTGAAGAAAATGAATGAATATATGAAGGTTAATTCAATGTTAATGTAAGGTGAGGAGTTAATAATTAGTAGTTATGTACAATGAGCATCAAAAGTCCAGGACGTGTGCTAAGCTGAAAGAAAGATTATTAGTGGAATAAAACGACAGGAATGCCTTTAAAATTTTATTCACAAGTTAAATTAATTCTTAAAGCTTGAATGTGTTAAATAGAGATAGTTAACAAGAACAAGAGCAACAAATAAAATATGATGAACGTAATAGCAAAGCTGTAATAAAAGATAAGTCTAACGATATTTAGCTGTATAATAAAATATACAAAGATTTAGATTAAAATACTTGTACTTGCGTGTTTGCGTATATGTATATATCCTGGATCAGGAAGCTGTGTATTTCGCGCGTTCGCGAAAACAAACAGGTCACAAGAAGCGCGAATAAAGGTTCGCGGCACAAACACGTGAAAGACGCGTGTCGTCTGGATGATGATAGAAAAGCGAAGAAGGTTGTTCCCTTACGGCTATGGCTTTATAAGGAACCGACCCCATAACTGAGGGAGTATTGGTCATGTTTGAATTAACCAATAGCAAACAACAAGGACAAATTAGCTTATATTAAAATTGTGATCTTAATTTCAATATAAGCATTAAGCAAATTATCTACACAGAATAGTAGACGTGTATTCTGTGTAAAAGAAATACCAAATCGGGATTGGTATTTGAATCGCGAATTGCATTTAGAAATCAATATAACTAAATTGATATCGAATTCAGTGAAAAGTTGGTAACTTCAAGTAGTCTTTGGTACCTGATTTCGGTGTTTATTGCAGCCTTGATCATTCGTACGTGACTAACACAAAAGGACTCTGCATCTGAATATATATACCAAGACCGGACAAATAATGACAGTATAATAATTTAGGAATTCAAGATCGAATTGTATTTTAAATCTTAAAAGCGATATAAAAAATTATTATATATAGAGAGTGTAACAATATCTCCTGATAATAAATATTAATATTAAATATGATAATTAAAAATTATTTTTTCTGAATAAACCTTATTTAGATAAATGAAAATAATTATAAAGGCGGTTTAAAATTTTGCGGTTTTTTAAAGAATAAGTAAAACATATTTTGCATTCACTTTCAAAAACTTTTTATTGGTAATTGAAGTATCAGTTATGACATTTATATGCGAAAAATATTATCTGCCAAATGGCCTCCTCTTGCAGCTCCGCAGAGGTCCACTCTTTTGTTAAAATTTTCAATGCCATTTTGACATAATTGAGGCTCTATCTCACCAATGACACGAATAATTTCATCTTTCAAAGCAGGATTTGACTGGATTGTTTTTATAAACCTGACTTTTCAAATAACCCCAAAGAAAATAGTCTAACGGTGTCAAATCACATGATCTTGGTGGCCAATTAACATCACTGTTTCTTGAGATTACGCGTCCAGGAAATTTTTCTCTCAATAAATCAATTGATTTGTGTGCAAAGTGAGGTGTAGCGTCATCCTGTTGAAATCACATTTCCTCAGGCCACAAAAATTTGGTTATCATCCGACGATATCGATCACCATTGATAGTTACAGCTTCACCAGCAGCATTTTCAAAGAAGTAAGGTCCAATTACACCACCTGACCATAATGCACACCAAACAGTAACTCGTTTAGGATGCTTAGGTTTCTCATGAATAATTCGAGGATTTTCCTCACCCCAGATACGGCAATTTTGTTTATTACCATAGCCACCAAGTTCAAAATGTATCTCATCGGAAAATATTATTTTTTGAGAAAAATCAGCTGGTTGTTCATTGATGAAATCGACAAGTGAACGACGTTTTAAATGATCTAATGACTTCAGTTCCTATGTTATTTGAACCTTATATGCCTTCAGAGCTAAATCGCTGTGGAAAATTGTTGATCCACTAAGTCCAAGTTGTTGTTAACGTCGTCTAATGGACATTTCAGGATCTTCAGCAACACTTTCTTCACGAACCAAACAAATATTTTCTTGTGAACGACCGCTACAACTGTATTTTTCACCTTTTTGATCTTCCACGGAACCGGCCTCTTGAAATTTTTTAATAGTTTGACCAATAGTGCTTTCAGATGGACGATTGATTGATTTATTTATTTAGCATTTCTTGTTGCTATTTAGTATAATACATAGGTATACAATTTCAGATCAAATATTAAAATTTTCCACAAAAAGCATACATTAAATTAAAAGTATACATTTAAATTCAAAAATGATTGGTACTTAACATACTTAGCTCCAGCAGTGATGATGTGGGGAAGAGATCTGTGGCCTTTAACTTTAACGGAAACGGTTCTGTTGGTTAAGAAAGAGTGAATAATATGAACAATATGTGGAGGATTTTGCGTTCTTATTAGTTTGTACAACAGACCCTGATGCCATACTCTATCAAAAAGTACAGCACCAGTAGCCAGTTTTTTGTTAAAGTTGGTGGTAATTTGATCCACCACCCTATGAAGTTGGTGGGCGGTGGAGTGGGCCCTGCGAAAACCAAACTACTCGTGTGAGAATATGTCGAAAATTTCTGTGTGCTCTTGGAGGCGGGAGAAGATTTTTCCAGAACCTTCCCCATGACTGGTAGTAGACTGATAAGTCTATAATTTTGGGGAAAGGTTGGATTATCTGCTTTTTTCCTGATCATGATAACAGAAGCTTCGTAAAACATTCCGGTAGTGGATTGGCGGAATGGGGGGGGGGGGTTCCTGAGATCTTCACTTTCCATAATTGGGGGTTTTCGCCAATGGATTCCATCTTATCTTCCCACGTTTGGTTCCTATGGTTGAATAGGGCATGACGGACTTCAACCGAAAGGTGGTTGTTGGTTCTTTTGTCGTTGAGATGAAGAGTCCTAGCATACTCTCTTCTTGCTCTGTTTCTTGTTTTTATGAGGTCTTTTATATAACTGGGGAGTGGAGATTTGTTGGAAATTTTGGGGATGGTGTTTCAAGCGAATTGGATGGATTTATGAAGAATGGAGGTAAAATGAGAGACTTGATTCTCGGCGTCCTCCACTGATACTATGGGGCTGATGATATTCATGGACATTTTTTGTGAAAGGTAGCCATGACACTAGCGTTATGAATTCTTGAGCATCCAATGTTTCTTTTCCTAAATCGATAAGAATTGGATCGTGATTTGAATCCAATTCTTGGACTGCAGAAATCGAACAATCAAAGGGCAGATTTTTGGCCACCATAATGTCGGGGATGTCGGGGCGCCAAAGGCCGCTGAAATGGATAGGTTCGATGGGGCCGTCCACAATGGTCTTATGGGATTCCATATAACTGACTAGCTTCTTGCCCGAAAGGTTGGCGGTCCTGGAATTCCAAATCGGGTGTTTGGAGTTCAGATCACCGGCTATCAGAGTAGGGATATCTTCCACCAAAAGGGTATCCAATTCGTCTGTATTGAAGGGTGTGGAGGGTCTCTTGTAGGCAGCCGTTATTGTGATAATTCCAAAGGTAGTGTGGATTTTTACGCTGGTGGATTCGAAAGACAAGGGCAGGGGAAAAGCAGAGGAATGGAGGATTTGATTAGAATCGCTGTACCTCCTCCTTCTATTCTGAATATACGATCGTTGCGGTACAAGGAATAACCGGGGGCTCGAATTTGGTTCCAGGTACGAAGATAAGTTTCGTTAATCAGCACTATGTCAATGTTGTAGCGAGTCATGAATTCTCGTAATCCGAGGATTTTGTTAGGAATGGAGTTGGCATACCATGCCATAACCTTTAGGGATGAGAGAGCACGAGGAGGTCTATTCATTGGCGACGTTGAATAGGTTACAGATTTCTTTAGTAAATGCAAGGATTATTGGTACAGCTTCCTCAGTGGAATTAACATCGGCTAGACTTGAGCCGATGCGAAAGACATGGGACAATAGTCCCGCGATATTGTCCATGGAAAAACAATTTTTTCCACGACGTTGACTTTGCTGAGGTTGAGCTGGTTTGGATGAAGTAGAGGGTTGAGCGGGGGGGATGTTTTTTTTCTTTGGGAGCGTGGGAAACTCAGGTCCACTGACTTGGAGTGGAGCTGGTTTGGGAGCCCAAGCATTGGTGGAGGGAGCCCTGGAAGGCTGGGGACGGGAAGCGTTTCCTTGTACCGTTGGTGGCAGTGCGAATGGTTTGTTTGTGATCCGCATACTGGGATGCTGAAAGCAACCCCTATAACTCGAAGTATGCGTCCCCTTGCAATTGCAACAGGTTGCAGGGGTATCTTTCGGCTTTGGACACGTAGCACTATGGTGGTCTTGGCCACATTTGGCACATCTGGTGACCATCGAGCACAGGTGTTGGCTGTGCCCGTAGCGTTGGCACCGAAAGCATTGAATGGCCTCGGTGCGCTTCTTTGGAGACTCTACCGTGATCTTGGGTTTGATCACTTCTGTGATGGAAAATATGTATTTTTTTCTCATTGTCGGTTTTAAGAACTTCTACCATTACGAGTGGCATGGGGGCTTCTCCACGGAATTTTTTCATTCGGTGGACGTTAATTATGTTTAGGGCTTGAGCGATGAGATAATCGCGGATTTCGTCTGTTGAGATGCCAGTAGGCACTACTCTGATCACGGCGGGCATGGGACGTTCGCTGGGAAGACGATAGGTAAAGTGTCGTATTTTTTCATTGAGCAGGAAGCGAACCATTTTCCTGCAATCGTCGGTGGTCTGAGGTTCGATCCTGATTCCGTCATATGTTTTCTTGGCCTGGAATTTTAAATGAAGAACGGCAAACCTGTTGGAAATGGATGGCCATTTGTCCTTATCTTGGATAGTTATAGGAGGGATGCGTTGCATCTCCCCTTTGGAAGTTTTGGACGATCCTGGCATGAGTGTTGCGTTATTATTAGGTGGATTAGCGGTAGAAGTAGATTCGCTAGCCAAAGCTTCGAATCTATTTGAAGTATTAAGCGGTGGGTTTTTTTCGTCACGCGAGGGACGACGAGGTCGCTTTTTACTTTGCTAAAGTTGAAAACTTTCAGGGATTTCTTCGGCAGAAGTTATCGTGGAAGCAGAGGAGTCATTGATGACAGAACAATTGTCACCTGTTCCCATGTTGTTTTCAATGTCAGAATTATGTGGCATTGAAGACTAGTAGCGAGCTGAACTGCAGCTTGCTGTATGATAGATGAATTTGTAATATTCAATATAGGCGGCCGCAGAAAGAACGGCGCCTTGGTAGGTTTAATCGGTTTGACAATACCTTGATTGAAAGATATGTATATCCTCATTCGAATTATGTTCGACTTCTACTTCTTTATAGTATGTTCGAGCTAGGGCTCTACCCTTTTGCTCTCAATCTTTGTCGTGATTAATCTTCACATTAACGTTTTAGCTACTCCGATATCTAATCGTTTTCTTCACTGTCTACTTCCATCGCTGGCCTTCTGTATCTTTGATGTGCTTTTGGGTAATCTGTTACGTGTGTAAGTGTCGCGTATTGATTCCTGTAGGACTCCTGCCGTCAGCACGTGTGTTGTCGATTGTGTATCTTGTATTGTAATTTGGAATGTTCGTCTGTAAAGGTATGATTGTATGATTCGTGTTATGTGTTTTGGGTAAGTTGTACGTGTGTAGATTGTATATTAATCCCTAATGCCACACCCGGTCGAATGCCTTCGATATATCGAGGAATACGGCCGCGGTTTTTTGATTTTTGTTATAACCGTCATTTATGTATTCGGTCACCCTGGATAATTGTGTCGTGGTTGAGTGTTTGGGTCTGAAACCGTGCTGTTCATCGGGTATTATATTTTGTGTTTCGGAATGTTCCGTTAATCTGGTAAGTGATAGCCGGTCTATTACTTTGCTGATTGTGAGGAGCAGACTTATCGGGCGGTAGTTTGCGGGGTTTTTGTGATCCTTACTCGGTTTCGGGAACACAATAATTTTCGCGTGTTTCCATTGCTCTGGGTACGTTTGGATTTTTAAAATCGCGTTTGCTATGGCGAGAATGAAAATTAGTGTTTTGTGTGGTAGCGCTTTCATCATTGTGTTGTTTATGCCGTCAAATCCGGGTGCTTTGTTGTTTTTCGCGCGTTTTATCGCGTGTTTTATTTCGTTCGGTGTGAAAAAGTCGTCGTGTTGTGTATTTTGTGTATTTTGTGTTTTTGTTTCTCTGTTTACTTGTCTGTGTGTGTTCGCGATGTGCCGTATGTCAGTGTTTTCCCAATTCGGCGTGCATTGGGTTTCTATCTCTGCCGCGAATGTTTCTACTTTTTGTTGGTCCGTGATCGCGATCCCGTTGTCCGTGATGAGTGGCGGGATTGTGATTTGCTCTTTTTTGAGCGTTTTACACAGTCGCCACAGATCGTTGTGTTGTTTGTCCGTGTCAATCTTTTGAAGTTTGTTTTGCCATTCGGAGTTTTTGATATCGCGAATGGCGTCTTTTACCTGTTGTTGTAGGGCGTTTAGTGTCGTTTTGTCTCGCCGGTCTAGTGTATTGTGGAATTTTCTTCGCACTTTGTTTTTGTATCTGATTGGCTGTTTTATGTCGTGTGGTAGTTTGTCCGTGTGATGTTTGTGTGTTACTTGGAACGTGCTTGCCGCCGTGGCTGTTTTAATAGTGTTTTGTATTTTTGTTACCGCGTTCTCTAGTTCGCGGTTGTCGTTTATATGTGTTATGGTCGGCGTGTTTTGTTTTAGGTGTGTTGTGAATGTTTTCCAGTTCGTGTGTATTGTGTTGTATGCGTGTTCTTTTGTTCCAGTGAAGCATAATTGGGTTGTGATCCGAGCTCAGAGCCTCCTCTGTTTCAATTGACGGTGTGTTGTGTACGTTATTTGTGATCGCGATGTCTAATATGTCCGGTTTGCGTCCTCGATGGAAGAACGTTGGCTTGTCGGGTGCTATGACGTTCACCCCGCGCTTTTCGTGGTATTTTGTAGTTTTTTCCCGTGTTGGTTGTCGGTTTGGCAGCCCCATAGTTTGTTTTTCGCGTTTAGATCCCCCGATATTATGATCTGTTTGTTGTTGTCGAGTATTCCGTCGAACTCTTCTTCTTTGTATTTCGCCTGCGGGGGCAGGTATGCCGCGTACACGTGGATATCACCCTTTTTTGTATGTATTATCACACCATTTGTCTCGAGTTCTGTCGTGTCTGGTATCGGTAATTGCGTGTTTTATGTTCCTTTTTATGTATATCGCTGTTCCGCCTCCTGGCGTTTGTCTGTCCCTTCTGTATGTCTTGTAGTTTCTTAAGTTTAGTCTTTGCGCCGGCTGGAGGTGCGTCTCCGATACCAGTATTACGTCTGCTTGTTTTACTATCGTAAGTGCCGCTGGATTTATTTTACTCTGCATTAAAAAAGTTGGAACATAGTTTGGGTGTGCGCAAGGAAGTGTTTAGTATCGTTCGCGGATGGGTTTGTTTTGCTGAAGGCCAGCAACATTTCCCCGAGCGAGGCCGCGGCTATCGCGGTTTTGTTCGCGCTGTTTTGTGTGTGTTGCTTGTTTTGTTTAGGGGGTTGTATAGCGTTCGTCTGTGTTTTTGTGCCCGTTATTATGTTGGCGTACGTATTGTTTTGTGTTGTGTATGTGTTTCGTGGTGTGTGTGACGCCGGCGTCGGTAGTAGCGCCGGTTTTTGTTGTTGTTTTCGTAGCTTTGTTCTTGGTTGGGGTGCTTTGGTGCACCCTCTGTAATTCGCGGTGTGTGCTTTACCGCAGTTCGCACATATAGCCGGTATCTCGACTTTTGGCGCATTCTTCGCTTTTATGCTCTTCACCGCATTTTACACACCTGAAGATTGTCCTGCGCGGAAATCTTCGGTCTTTGCCGGCTGTAGTTTTATGCCCTCTTCGGTGAGTCGGGCTTTTACGAAATTTATCCGTTTGGCGCTCATTTATCTGTTAATCCGGCCCCACGCATTGTTGTCGCGGATGACGATCGGTGGTACTTTTTTCCTTTTTCTTATTGTCGTCGGTGTTTGTTTGTTTCTTTGTATTGTCGGTGGTGTTGGTCTTTGTGTTGTTTGTTGTGGTGTGTCTCGCTTGTGTGTGGCTTTGTTTGTCGTTTTTGGTGTTTGTGTAGTTACCTTTCTGTCTTTCTTTATTTTATGTTCTTTGTTTCCTTCGTCTGATTCGTTTCTATATTTTCTTTTGTTCTTTACAACCCTAAACGGCGTGCTATCTTCTGCATCCTCTTCGGAGGATGACGGGTACGCGACTTGCATCGCTTCTCCCTTTAGTGTTTTGTGTTCATTTGTTAGTGTCTTTTTTTGTCATTGTGTGTGTTGTGCTGTGTTAACTGTATTTTCTGTGATGGTTGTGTTTCTGTTTGTCTCTTTGTCGTCGTCTTATTCGTCGAGCTTTAGTAACAGTGATTTGACATACAGAAATATGTCCATCAGTTGTTGCCTAGTTAAGTTTTCGGCCGATTTCATGTCGTGTAACGCGCCTACGTTAACGTCGATTACGATATCTACCGGTTTTTTGTCGGCAGCCGTGTTTGTGTTTGCTGTCGTATTAGTGTTTGTTGTGTTATTTGTTGTTGTCTTACTCTTATTGTTGTCCTCCATTTGCTTTGTCTTCTTTTTGTTCTCTTTCGCGCTGGTCTCCATGTCGAGAGTTCGGACGTTCACCGGTATCGGTCGGTCCTACCACCACGTGGACACGGCCGATAGCCATCGCCCGCCAAAATGACGATCTTATTGAAGAGAAGAGTCTGGGAAATTACGCGTTGTAAAAAATATCTGGATTTGATTTCACTAAGTCACAATCACAAATGTATAACACAAAAAGCGAGTCAAAAACTGGCCAAAAATCTCTATGATAGTTCCGTTCGGTCAACATGTACCAAAGTACGTGCTTACTGTACGGTTGTCTCAACGAGAATGTGAATTATGTTCCGACGAATCGGGAACGTACATTAGGGTGACGTCCGACGTACCGGGAACAGGGCGAGACAATGACTCCGCTGAGTCAATGTTCATTTCGAAGGGGGGGGGAGCTTGCGCCGAAGCGTGAGCCGATGGTAGTAGTTATACCTCACTCACTGATGTAAAGAGGGGGAACACGAACACTTGGTAGAATCTTCTTCTTCTTGTTTACATTACTTCTGGGGTTGAACTTAGTTCTTTCACCTCGAATTCATTATAGAGATTGGTGTTAGAGAAGGGGATCCTGAATGGAACACTTTGGTGTGATAAAAATCTCCCCGTAGATTTGAAAAATTGTGAAAATGAATTTACAGAGTTAGGGGGTCTTGAGAAGAACTTGTAAGGTTCATGAGAAGAATTCTTGGGTGATTTGGTAATTTGTGCTTACCGTATAGGAATTCAGTATTTATGCGGTTCAGTAATGGGTTGGAGTGAATATAAATGGTAGAAAAATAGGATTTAGCCAATTCTTTAGCGTAATCCTTTAAGAGGGGTAATTGGAGATCCTCGTGAATCGTTGCATTGCTGACAAACCAGGGGGCAGCAACTATGGCTCTGGCGACTTTATTTTGTTTAGATTGCAGTTTGCTAATGTGGGTGTTAGCAACATGTCCCCAAATAACAGGTCGGCTGAAAAGTCCACGGTCTGACACATAGATGGCGTTACTGTTATTAAATCCGTATGTTTTTTAGATAGTACTAACCTTCAAACGAAACGTGTCAAAATTTGACAGCAATCCGACCATTAGTTACTGAGATATTGCGTTAAGAGTGAAGCTACTTTTGTTATTTAAAAAAATGGAAAAAAAAGAATTTCGTGTGCTGATAAAGTACTGCTTTTTGAAGGGAAAAAATACCGTTGAAGCAAAAGCATGGCTTGATGAGGAGTTTCCGGACTATGCGCCAGGAAAATCAACCACAATTGATTGGTATGCTAAGTTTAAACGTGGTGAAATGAGCACCGAAGACGGCGAACACAGTGGACGACCAAAAGAGGCTGTCACCGACGAAAACATCAAAAAAGTTCGCAAAATCATTTTAAATGACCGTAAAGTAAAGTTGATCGAGATAGCTGGCATCCTAAAGATATCAAAGGAACGAGTTGGACACATCGTGCATGAATATTTGGGCATGCGGAAGCTCTGTGCAAAATGGGTGCCGCGCGAGCTCACATTCGATCAAAAACAACAACGAGTTGATGATTCTGAGCTGTGTTTGAAGCTGTTAAATCGTAATAAAACCGAGTTTTTGCGTCGATATGTGACAATGGATGAAACATGGATTCATCACTACACTCCAGAGTTCAATCGACAGTCAGCCGAGTGGACTGCACGCGATGAACCGGCTCCAAAGCGTGGAAAGACGCAACAGTCAGCTGGAAAAGTTATGGCGTCAGTTTTTTGGGATGCGCATGGAATAATTTTCATAGACTATCTTAAAAAGGGCTAGTCCATCAATAGCGACTATTATACAGCGTTATTGGACCGTTTGAAGAACGAAATCGCAAAAAAACGGCCCCATATGAAGAAGAAGAAAGTACTGTTTCACCAAGACAATGCACCGTATCACAAATCAATGAAAACAATGGCCAAATTAAGTGAATTGGGTTTCGAATTACTTCCCCATCCACCGTACTCTCCAGATGTGGCCCCCAGCGACTATTTCCTGTTTGCAGACCTCAAGAGAATGCTCGCCGGGAAGAAATTTAGCAGGGATGAGGAGGTGATCGCCGAAACTGAGGCCTATTTCGAGGCTAAAGACAATTCGTACTACAAAAATGGTATCGAAAAGTTGGAAGAACGCTATAATCGGTGTATCGCCCTCGAAGGCAACTATGTTGAATAATAAAATCGAATTTTGCCAAAAAACTGTGTTTTACTATGGTAGACCGGGGACTTTTCAGTTCGAATGTTAGGGATGGCATAAGTCATAGTTGGGCGAATTACTTGCTTGAACAGTAGTAGTTTCATTTTAAGGTTAAGTTTTCTGTTGCCAGCAATGAGTGAATAGAGTTGGGATAGAGCCCCATGGCTATGTTGGCGATTGCTTCTGTGTGTGGTTTCCAAGTTAAACGGGAATTCAGTATAACTCCGAGATACTTGAAGGAATTATTCCATGGGATATCTCTGTCAAACATTTCGAGGTTATTGCTTGGTTTCTTCCTCGTATGTCTGACAAAGATAATAGCTTTGGATTTTTCAGGGTTAATCTTAATCCTCCACAGACTGAACCAGAGTTCAAGAGCATCCATGGATTCTTGGAGTCTTTCTTCGATTAATGCTAAAGATTTCGAGGAGGAGAAGATAAGTGTATCATCCGCAAATAAAGCTAAATGCGAATGATGTATGTGCGGAATATCGCGGGTAAAGAAGTTGTATAGGGTCGGAGACAGCACCGAGCCCTGGGGAACTCCAGCAGTGATAATATGTGGAGTAGATCTGTGGGCTTTAACTTTAACAGAAAAGGTTCTGTTAGTTAGAAACGAATGGATGATGTGTACAATGTGTGGTGGAGTTTGCGCAGTAATTAATTTGTACAGGAGACCCTAATGCCATACTCTATCAAAAGCCTTTGCAATGTCAAAAAGCACAGCACCAGTAGCCAGTTTTTTATTATAGTTGGTGGTGATATGGTCCACAACCCGGTGAAGTTGGTGGGTGGTGGAGTGGGCCTTACGAAAACCAAACTGCTCATGAGGGAAAATTTCGAAGATTTTTGCATGTTCTTGGAGGCGGGAGAGAATAGATTTTTCCAAGACCTTCCCCATGACTGGCAGAAGACTGATAGGTATATAGTTTTGGGGGAAAGGTTGGATTATCTGCTTTTTTCCTGATCATAATTACTGAGGCTTGTTTCCAGGTATCAGGAAAGTGGTTTAGGCGGAGAGCAGCGTTTAAGAGGTTTAAGAACGCCATGAATCCCTTGCGAAGTAGGGCATTCGGGCGGTGGCTGTGATGCTGTCATGGCCAGGAGCACGGTTTTTTTTCAAGGATTTGATTATGGTGGTGAGTTCACCGAGGGAGATAGGATTGGGGGGAGAAGGGTTGGTGAACTGAAGGTAATTGTTGACCTCACGGTTGACCATATCAATGTGATCAAGGTCGATGTGGTTATATACTGACGTGAAACAGTTCTCTAGGTAATCCGCAAAGGCCTCGGCTTTGTCTTGGTCAGAGTAAACCATTCCGTCCAGATAGTGGATTGGCGGAATGGGGGGAGTGTATGATTTACCCAGGATCTTCTTTATTTTCCATAGTTGTGGGTTGTCGCCAATAGATTTCATTTTGTCCTCCCACGTATGGTTTCTGTGATTAAATAGGGCATAACGAACTTCGACCGAAAGATGGTTGAGGATACTTTTATCGTTTGGGTTTAGGGTCCTAGCATATTCTTTTCTTGCTCTGTTTCTGGATTTGATAAGGTCTTTTATATGACCGGGGAGAGGAGATTTGTTAGGAATTTTGGGAAAAGTATTTGAGGCAAAATGGATGGAATTCTGAAGGATGGAGGTAAAAAGAGAGACTTGATTCTCAAGATCCTCCACTGAATCTATGGGGCTGATGGTAGATATTGAATCATGAACATTTTTAGTGAAAGCTGGCCATGACATTAGCGTTATTAGTTCTTGTGTTTCCGAGATTTCATCTCCCAAGTCAATGAGAATCGGATCATGGTTTGAATCCAAGTCTTGGACAGCAGAAATTGAATAGTCAAAGGGCAGATTTTTGACCACCATGATGTCAAGGATGTCGGGGCGCCCAGGGTCACCGAAGTCGGTGGGTTCGATGAGTCCGTCCACAATAATATTATGGGATTCCATATATTGGCTAGTTTCTTGCCCGACGGGTTGGTGATTCTTGAATTCCAAATTGGGTGTTTGGAGTTTAGATCACCCGCTATCAGAGTTGGGATGCCTTCAACCAAAAGGGTATCCAATTTGTCTATGTTGAAGGGTGCAGAAGGTCTCTTATAGACAGCAGTTAATTTGATGATGCCAGAAGAAGTATGGACTTTGACACTGGTGGATTCGAAGGACATTAGGACAGGGGAAAAGCAGAGATAATGGGGAATGGAGGACTTAATTAATATAGCTGTATCTCCTCCTCTACCGAAAATACGGTCGTTTCGGTACAAAGAATAACCGGGGGCTCGAATTTGGTTCGAGGGATGAAGATGTGTTTCATTAATACATCAACATTGTAGCGACTCATAAATTCTCGTAAACCGAGGATTTTATTGGATATGGAGTTGGCGTTCCATGCCATGACCTTTAGGGATGAAGGAGCTCGAGGAGGATTATTCATTAGCAACGTTGAATAAGTTGCATATTTCTTTTGTAAATCCAAGGATTATTGGGACGGCTTCGTCAGTAGAATTAACATCGGCTAGGCTTAAGCCAATGCGAAAGACAAGGGATAAATATCCCGCGATATTGTCCATGGAAAAACAATTTTTTCCACGGCGTTGGTTTTGCTGAGATTGGGCTGGTTTGGTCAAGGTAGAAGGTTGAGGTGGGGGAGGAAGCATGCTTGTGAAATTCTGAGCAGAATCTGTCAATACAGTTGTCTATCTAATAAATAGAACAATTACTGTTGTACTAAAGGGCAAGAGTCCATTTGAAATATGGTGTACTAGGAAGTCTAATGTCTCTCTTAGGAATATTTGGAAGTAATGTTATGGTGTATATTCGAAAACCAAAACGCACAAAGTGGAGTATGAAATATAAAAAAGTGGTTCTTCTTCTAAGATATAGTAAAAATGTTAAAAGTTACAGATTATATGATATCAAATAATAACAAGTAGAAATGTTATTATATAACATAATACATATGACACAAAGATTATAATAAGTGCACAAAGGGGTAAAGAAGAAACAACAGATTCAGTGGGGGTAATTGAAAGGAAAATGGAACCGACAGTGTTAAAGAAGACAGTGATTTATTTAAGGAACAAAATGGTCCAGATTATTCACTTAAATCATGTACAACAGTGTCAAAAGAACCAAGGTCAGCAGAAGACCTAAGCCAAAAGTTGTAAACGATTATGTGAGTTTTCTTTGAACAAGTGAACTCAAAGTGTACATCGAATGACAAAGAAAAGTGGACACAAGCAATGCAAGAAAATGGAATTGACAAATCTTCCAGATGATAAGAAAACCATTAACTGTAATAGTGGGTGTTCAAAACCAAAATAGATAATAGGAAATATCCTGAAATATAAAGCGGGACTTGTTGCCAAAGAATGTTTACAAAAGAGAGGAATTGAGAATGATTATCAAGAAACTTACTCTCCAGTTAATCACTAATCACTATATAACCCCTTTCCACATTAACTTTCGTAATTCTGTATACGCATTTCGACAACCAAGTTGTCATCATCAGCAGATTAACCGCAAAGTGTCGCACCTGGTAAACCACGGCGAAAAATACCTGTACGAAAAACACTCAGTACGCGGTACACACCATTGAGAACCTAGACGTACACTGAGTACACTACTAGTGTGTATATCAACCTTAGTGATTAAGTTAATCAACCACAGGCTAAATCAAATTCAACTTACTCTCCAGTAACAAAGTACACATCTTTAAGATATTTATTTTTCCTTGGTACAGAATATAATTCAGAAATAATTCAAATGGATACTATAACAACTTTTTTACAAGGGGACGTGGAATATGAAATATATATTGTAATATCTTTATTAATCAATGACAAGATATATTCAAATAAACATTACAATATTACTAACTGACAAGTCTGTATCTATTTTATTATATATCTGACAGTTATTTTTCCTGATTCTTTGTATTAATTAATAGAAGGCGCTCTATACATAACATATATCATCCAATTATTTAGTTTTATTGATAATTCTGGGTCTGTATAGAAATTTAAAAAATCAATATTTGGATTGAAACAAGTTAGTACATTTGAATAAAAAATTAAATTGCTTAAACGATCCGGAATTGATTCCTGTGTACATTTTTATGTAAATGACACATTAATGATTTTTACAGCGATATATATGTATGACTTAATGATATTTTCCAGAGATGAAAATCTGAGGATTAAAGTGAAATACGAATTAATGAAAAATTTTCAAATGAGTGTTAATAAATAATAATATATATTATATTACTTATTGTCATATACTTGCATTAGTTAACATAATTAGTTTTAAATTATTATTATTTTATATAATACTTAAATAAAAAAATATGTGTACTCTAATAGTCAACCATTATTACTCCACTTCCAACTTAGTACTCGTAACTTAATATATAAATACAAAATCATATTCTAACGTACCTCCTTGATTTTGCATCTATATGCAACAGTAAATTATAGTACAATTTTTGACAATACTTACACATATCAATTGCTATTAAAATTGTATTGCTTTCCAATCCTAACAACGTTCTGAACTTTTTGAATTTCGTTTTACCTAAAGACTTGGTAAGTATATCAGTAATATGTTCATCTGTTGATATTTTCTGAACATTAATCTGTCCTTTTTTCTCATAGTCATGAACAAATGATAGTTGACATCAATATGTTTGAGTTCTTACAGATTTTTCTATTTTTTGATAATGCTATAACTATGGCACTATTATCTTCATAAATATTCATTGGTATATCAATTACTACATCTACATCATCTAATATTTCTTTTATTAGTACTATTTCTTCTACACAACCCGGAAAGGCCTATGCCTATTATTCCACATATATTGATGCTCTGGAAACAATTTCTTCTTTCTGTGATTTTCCTAAAATTGAATTACCAAAAACGCGTACAATTATTCTTGTAGTTGATTTCCTGTCAGTTGTATCAGATGCCCAATCAGCATTCACATAAGCATCTATTATGTTGTTAGGATTATAAATTAACTTGAGTGGAATATAAATATCTTAAAATTTGTAATTTGTAATGTGTATTGCAGTAACTTTTTCGAAGGCGGCTTGGGTAATTTATTGATTGAAATGCCTGTACTTCAGATCTTCTACCTTATTTGTAGGTTCTATCTTCAAGTTTATTTCCAATGGTGTAAAAAATTCTTATTTCTTTAATGTTATATTTTTCAGCAAGGCTTTCTATATAATTTTGTTGTCTTAAAAACATTTTCTTGTCCTCGGAGTTATAATCAATTTCAATTCTTAAATATAGCTTTGCTTGACCTAAATGTTTCATATGAAATTTTCGACTTAGCATTAACTTAACTTCCTATATAATTTTTATGTCACTACTACAAATTAGTAGATCATCTACATATAGAATGATACACATTTGGTTAATATTTCTCGTATATAAATAATAATCATAATTTGATATTTTAAATTTTATAATTAATATTAAAATTTGATGCATCTGGTTTTCTATTGAAAAATATTTCATACAGAGGTTTCCGATTTTAGTATTTGTCGTGTCCAATATATGCGCAGCTGCGTGTATGCATTCTTCCCAAAACTTATTCTTAATTTTAATCTCAGAAAGTAAATAATGAAATCCATAATAGTTCTATTGTATATATGTATATATATATATATATATATATATATATATATATATATATATATATATATATTGGGTCTGGGAAAAAGTTCGTGGCGTTTTTCCCGATAGATGGCATTGGTTGCCGATAACTAAAGAACAACAAGTCACAGCGACACCACCGAGAGGCTCGTTTTTTAGATGACCTTCCGAACGTTAGTGTTGAGCGTAGAAACATTGTAATCGGTGCAGTGGTTGGAAAGTTATTCGCACTTGAAAATGGAGAAGAATACACACAGCATGAGAAATTTCGCTATATTCTGCAATATTATTATGATAAACGGAAACGGATTTCATTCCGTTTCAACGCTGCGCAGGCTTGTGATAAAATTTGTGCTGTGTACAAAACAGTTTTGTGGTCAATGCCTAGCTCCATGCCAATATCGACACTGCTGATATGCTTATCTTGTTGGACTTTTTCAAGAATTTCATCAGATTTTTCAGTGATTGGACGACATCTGAAATTTCCAGAACGAAAGCGAGCGAACCATTTCCGCACAGATGAAACTGAGTTTCAGTGCAATATATATATATATATATATATATATATATATATATATATATATATATATATATATATATATATATATATATATATATATATATATATATATATATATATATATATATATATATATATATATATATATATATATATATATATATATATTGCACTGAAACTCAGTTTCAGTGCAGTAGTTCAGCCCTGAAGATGTCCCATACAAATGGGTACGAAACGTCGGCAGATATAATAGTCCGCGGTTCCAGCCCAGAAACCCAGAAGTAGATAGCATGGACTACGACCGCGGAAGTCTAGGTACCAAATTAAACACAAGTTAAATCAGTATTTTTGAAAAGTAAGTCTAGAGCAAGTCATGACTTTTCGTGGTAAACCCTTAAATGCAGACTCAAGAGTGTTAAATTTGCTCTATTACTTCCAAAAGGAAAAGGAGAATGATGGTCCTTTAAAAGCATTATCATCTGTGCAAGAGGTAAAAAGAACTCATACAAAAATAATAATTTTATTAGCATTTATAATTTTCTTATAGCGTGTAGCAGATGCCTTGCAAATTAGTGTTAAAACTGTTAAAAATATAAAATCTCGGTCTATAGCTAATCCAGTTTTGGTTTCGCCTGGTAAAAAAAGGCTTCGTAAGAAACCAAAAACTGCAGATTTGCCAGAACGTGTGAAGATGAGTATAAGAGACACTATATAGACAATGTATTCCCAAAGTAGGTGATGTATAAATGGATTATATTTAACAAACTTAAAAACAAATAATTTTTTTTAGAGAAACATGTTACTCTTTCACTTCTAAATGATGAAGTTAAGGAAAACCATATTTTATTAAGCACTAGTAGTTTAAATCGAAGTTTACACGATATGGGATTTAAATTTAAGGAGGACAATCGCAGGGCTTTAATGGAAAAACCTTACATTGCCGATATGCGATTTAAATTCTTGAAGAATTACATAACTAATTTGCATTCTTCTCTGAGACGAAAAGTGGTTTTCTTAGATGAAACTTGGATTTTTTCGAAAGGAAATCCTGGTAAATCTTGGCAAGATGATGATGTGCGAAATGTTCGCAAGCCAGAAGGATATGATGGGAAGCGGTTTATTGTATTACATCCTGGTTCTAGTTTGGGGTTTATACAAAATGCCGGCTTATTATTTTCCTCAAAATCGAATGTTGGAGATTATCATGGTGAAATGAATGGTGAAAAATTTTTAAATTGGATAAAGGTCAATTTAATTAATAACTTGGAGAACCTCCTTTAATTATTTTAGACAATGCACCATATCATGCCATTTTAGAGGAAAAGTTACCAAGTATATGTTGGACTAAATATATGTATGTTGGACTAAAGCAGATCTTATAGTGTATTTAACTGCGAACAAAGTCAGATTTGAACCAACTATGTTTAAACTTGAACTGCTTCAGTTAGCTAAATCATTAAATAAAGAGAAGCGGTATAAAGTAGAAGAACTATTTAGGAGTGCTGGCCATGAAGTTTTGCGATTGCCGCCATATTATTGTCAATTCAATGCCATAGAAATGATATGGGCCCATGCAAAAAAATATTATGACAAACATATTGGAAGGGATGGGTATAAAGATAATAATGTACTTGATACGTGGAAAGAAGCAATTGAGCAGTGTACACCAGAGGTGTAGAGTTATTGCGTGTTACATACAGAAGAATTAATTAATAAATTGTACGAGAGAGAGAAGATTTTGGATCAAAGTATAGACGAGTTTATAATTAGTGTTGATACTTCAAGTGAAAGTGAATTTGAATCTGACAGTGATTAAAGTGCAATTAATAAAGCATAGTTATATCATTGTTTAATGTATACCATTAATTAACAATGCAATGAAAAGTAATTTTTACTGTAATCCTGCGCTTTGCAGACACATTAAATATACAACGTGTTCAATAAAGATTGAGATGGATTATGCAACCAAGTATACAACAACAAAGATTACAGTTGGTATGAAATATCCTTGTAACTAGATTGTGACAGATCTCTCTTTATAACCCTACTAAATTGTTTGACATTTTGCCTTATTTGATTTGTAATTACGTGTTATCAATTATCGGTAAGTTGGATTTAATTTCATATTAAGTGTGTTGGATAATTTTTTTAAAACTATAGGTAATTCCTCAATTGCATAATTATGTTCACGAAAGAGAGCAGGATACATTTATTGTAGTGGCTCATTACAGAAGTGCTATTCGAAATGAGGATGGAACTTGGTCTTGATTTGTGTATTGAGCAATTTAACGAGCGTTTCCCTAATGACAATTTTAATCGGCACAACTTTACCAATCACAAGAATAACATAATCAGACGATTCGAAGAAAAGAGCTGCATTTGTAAGGGCAAATCACCTGGTCGGCCAAGTCTTATAACTGCAAATGTAGTTGTCGATTTTCGTAATCGAATGGCTGTCAGCCCACATAAATCCATGAGAAAATTAGCTAATGAAACAGGTATTTTAATATTGACGTAGGCTAAAGGTACTGTTATTGTTAAATCAAAAATCTTTCAGGTTTTTCAGTAGGAACTGTGCATAAAACTGTAAAGAAGCAGCTTCATTTACATCCATATAAAATAACAGCTGTGCAACAGTTATTGCCTCTTGGTTACCAATGCCGAGTTCGTTATTGTCAGTTTTTTAACGAACACCTAAACGACAATGAAACATTAGATTTGACCTTTTTTACTGACGAGGCCTGGTTCCATTTGTCCGGATATGTAAATACCCAGAACTATCGCACTTGGGCATCAGAGAACCCTCATAATTTTGTGGAAACAAGTGTACATCCCGAGAAAATTGGAATATGGGTAGCTATATCTCGAAGACGAATAATTGGACCAATTTTTTTTTAACCAAGCCATTAATGCTGAAAGATATTGCACCATTATATTGCAACAATTTTTGGAGCATGTGTTCGATGATGAATTACAACATGGATTTTTTCAACAGGATGGAGCACCCGCGCATACTGCTATTCGAACGTTAACGTATCTTCAAGAATTTTATGGGGATAGAATAATTAGTCGGGGCCTTTGGCCGCCTAGGTCACCAGATTTGACACCACCAGATTTTTATTTATTTGCTAATTTAAAAAATAAGGTTTTTAAAAATCGACCGCACACACTCGAAGATTTAAAAAACGCAATCACAAATGAAATTCGAGCTATAACACAAGAAAAGTTACGGGTATTTAACAACATGCGAAGAAGAATTAATGTTTGTTTGGAAAACCAAGGGCATCATTTTCAGCACATGTTGTAGATTTTGTTTACTTTTTTTGATTGTCTTTCAAATAAAAGCATAATTTGATTCATATAATTTTATTAATTATAACTTTTTAATGTAAAATATGAAACAATTTTGTTTCTTTTATTACCCATTTCATTAATTAATTTTCTTTCATCAAGATCCAGATTTCTAGGGTCTAGGGAATTTTGAATGTAAGGCTATCAATAGTGTATGTTTGGTTGCATAAGGTTCCATCTCAATCATTAATGAAGTCACTGTATATTGATACCTACTGTTTTCTTTCTTATTATATGTTGTCTCCCATTGGAAGATATTTGTAAAAAAAATTATTAAAACTTGAACATATTAAATTAATCTGCGATCATTACATTTTAACAAATTATTATTTCCTATATTAATTCAAATGTTAAAACCAAAAAAAGACAAGAATACATTGATGAATTTATTTTTTGTATTACAATTCTTTACTTTTACTTCTGCAAACAAAGTCTCTTGCATTTTAACTGAGAAGGACATGGACACCTTGCTTTCTATCACAAATACTTCAACAACATCTGTTGACTTCTACGATCTCCATTTGTACATTATGTACATCTATTTTTATAGGATGAATTTTATTTGTATTGTAATATGATTCGTAGGAAACAAGTACATCCACTGTGTATTTATAAAAATTTAAATGTATATAAGACAATAAAACACGGCTTTACTTTAGCATTAATCTGATCCCCGGTTCTATTACAAATTGGGGGCTTGCAATAATAATGTACTCGTGCGTTACAATATACTGTCAACATCGATTTTGACATAACTTCAACAAACATATTACTCTGTACTTATGTCATGTGCTTAGATATACCGGATATAATATCACTACATATCTGACATCATTTGACTAGGGAGTATTGATTTGAATCGGACAATTTCCGAATGATCACGTGGACAAACTTAGCTGAATCGGATTATATATACACATACATTCCTTCTTCTTTTGCTAATATATAAAAGTCCTTGTTTATGAATTCTATTCCATTATCGCATTGAATTTCTTTTATTCTTTTACCTATTTTCTTTTGCATTAGTCTTATGCATTGAACAAACCTATCATCAATAACTATATATTTTTCGTTTTATGCAATATACCATTTGCTCTATTTCGAATATTTTGAAATTTTAAATTTGTTGTATAAACATATTTCACATTTTAAAACCCATTCTCGATTCTGTTAGGTAATCCGTCCAGTAATTGAAATTTACATAAATATTCTAAATCTCGAAAATTTGTGTGACAAAGTAGTATATGTAATTTTTCTTTCTTTGACATATCTACAGATGTGAGGTAGGATTTTGCATTTATTTTCATAATATAGAACTTTGCCTATTAATTCAAAATGTTGATTTCTTAAAGTAGCAATAGCAATTAATTTGTCTTTACAACTATAAATATTTGCAACATTATTCTTAAATATAACAGAATTATTTTGTTAACTACCCTAGAAACATGTAATAAATTTTGAATTGTTTTGTTTTCGAATAGGAATCTAACAATTTTGTCTTTTAATATGAATGTTTACTTGAACGTTTTTCATGACCTGTTAACGTCGAAACGTTAGTCAAGGTTAATATTTTTATCAAGGTGAAGTTCACCGGTGATGGTGGTTTACTACAATTTTCGGTGGTAATAATCGACCCACCAGACAGGCTGTGCGTGTTGTAGTGGATAAATTCGAGTCAAAATATTCATTATTCGATGTTCCTACGTCAGTTAAATAACGTACTGTTCGCAGTATCACAAATATTACAGCCGTAAGTACTTCAGTTCAAAATTAACCAAATCAGTTAATTCCACGCCATTCACAGGAATTGGAAATCTATCAAACTACATTGTGACGAATTTTGCGTAAAGATCTTGACTTACACTTTTACAAGATGAAATTAACCCAAGGCCTGAAGCTTCTGAACGGGCTCTGCTAAGATTTGAAGAAAATCCTGAATTTCATCGAAAAATCATCTTCACCGATGAAACTTATTTTTGGTTTCATCACTTTGTCAATAAGCAAAATATACATTATTGGATAGCAACAAACGCACACGTGTTGCAAAGGATGCTATAACCATAAAAAGTGTCGTGTGGATTTCATGCCGGAGGTGCGATTGAACCATATTTTTTCGTCGTTGAAAATGATCGCCATGTTACGGTCAATGGAGTTCGCTATCGTAGTTGGAAGATTATTTTTGGCCAGAACTGGATGGACTTGACATCAGTGATATGTGGTTCCAACAAGATTGTGCCAAATGTCACGCAGCTAATGAAACAATTGATCTATTGAAGGGGAAGTTTGGTAACCATGTAATCTTGAAAAATGGTCCGGTCGAGTGGCTATTTTACTCATGCGATTTATCGCCATTGGATTTCTTTTTATGGGGTTACATTTGGGTGGGTTTATGCCAACAACGTGTGGAGCTCAGAGACAATATCTAACGCGAAATTGCCAACATTCCAGCCGATATGTGTGAAAGAGTGGTGGAAAATTGACTCCAAAGAATCAATTTCTGCAAACGTGCTCGTGGTGGTCATATGAACGAGATCGAATTCCATAGTTAAATGTAAGATGTGTATTGCACGTGGAATAAATTTCAGAATAATATCTCAATTATTCTGTTTTATTTAAATACAAAATTGTTATGTCCTTATTGAAAAACTAAAAAAAAAAAACATTTCTAATTTCAGTTGATCATTGACATAAAAATGAACAATATTACCTATTTTTTTTGATTTTAGTGTGATATAATCACTGTTAATATTCACAGGAGTTTCTAATTTTACAAATTTATAAAAGTACTTATCTGATTTTACAACGTGATTTAAACATTCATTATCTAATAGCCATTTAATTTTTTATGTCTCCAGTCACTGTGATTGATAGCACAATAAATAAACGCCAGTATTCTTAAAAGATCCTTTGCTTGACCTCCATGGCGCTAAAAGTAACTCAAAAAGAACTCGGAGAGTAGAGGGATTCCCTGTGAATATAGATTTAAAAGGCACCACAATATCGTTTTCTGGAAGGCCGTCTGCCAATACTGAAGCAAAGGAGGATCTACACAATACGTTCGGTAATCAACTATCATAAAAGGGTTTCCTTTTGTAAAAAGCCTTGTAGAACTAAAATTATTAACTAGTAGGAGGGAAAAAAATTCCTAAAGGTTTATTATGTCCATTCATAATTATTAGTATGCAATTATAATCAGGAATATAGCAACAATAAATAAAAAAATTAATATAGAATAGATTGGTATTCCTGTAGATGTCTAAATATATATTGAAACAAGAAAACTTATTATCCCTAACTATACGTATAGATGGTTCACAATAACCATTCATATATCAAAATAATCAAAATTTTAAACTACATTTAGAAATGAAATTAAGAAGTATCGATTATACATTATAAGGTTTAGTGGTAAGCAAAGCATTATACTAAAAGGAGGAAAAAATTTAACTAGAATTAAATTCCTATAAATTTATTCCACCTTTCTACTCTAATTCCCACTATTACCTCCTTAGTTTGGTAATAAATAATAAATGATATTATTATTTAATAGTGAATACTTATTTGCAGATGATGGTTAGTAAAGTTATTACGAGCGCGTGTCCGGCTAGCTGAAGCGCTGTAATAAATGCAAATAAAAAAGAAAGTAATGTAAGGAGTTAATAATTAGTAATTATATACAGTGAGCATCAAAAGTCCAGGACGTGTACCAAGCTGAAAGAAAGATATTAGTGGAAATAAAACAATAGGATTAGCCTTAAAATGTTATTCACTAATGTAATTAAATTCTTTAAACTTGAGTATATTAAACAAAGATAATTAATAAGATCGAGAGCAACAAATAAAACAAGATAAGCGTAATTTCAAAGCTGTAATAAAAGTAAATCTAGAGATATAAAGTTGTTTGATAAAATATAAAAAGGGTTAGATTAAAGTATGTATCGGACGATACGTAAAGTATTTGCGATTTGTGTGTGTATATCCTGGGCCAGGATGTTATGTATATTTTGTGGTCGCAAAATAAACACGTGGACACTAGATGCGCGGGAAAACTTAACTTCACAAACAAGTCGAAGGGATGCGTCATGGACGTCTCTTTTTTAATAAACGAAGCGGTAGTTGAAGGGTAGGATTTTGGTCATGTTTGAATAGACCAATGACACGAGAGAATAGGCACGCTAAAGATATTGGCATGAATTAAAATTGTGATATGAAATCAATACAATAGAATTAATATTACACGTTAGTCAATGGAAAGTTACTAAAACTATTCCAAGAAAAGGTTTGTAAAATTCTAGGTATTCGCTTTCTAGAAACCTCGCGGTAGGGGTTGGTTTATTACAGCCTGACCGTACGTGACGAAAACAAATCTCGCATCCGAATGTCTGTAATAATTCAAAATCGAATTATTTTTAAATTAAAATAAATTAATTTAAAAAACATGATATAACATAGATCAGAAACCAATATATTAAATATGATGAAGGTGTTTCTCAGCAAGGTAGTCGTATCTCCAAAATATGAGTTTTGAATGCCGTAAATGTCTCTTCCCGCGTAGAAAACCGTTAACCACGAAGCTTATTCTTCACGTGTGGGAACAAATAGAAATCATAGTGTGCTAGATCGGGGCTGTACGGCGGATGGCTTATCATTTCAATGTTTTGCCCGGTCAAATATTCAATTGTTTGAACCGACCTGTGAGAGCTCGCATTGTCATGGTGGAGAATGATCTGTGGTTTTCGGTTTGTTTTCCTTATTTCTTCAAAAACTTTTGGCAACCAAATAGTTCTGTACCATTCGGAATTGACCGTTCTACAACTCTCTAAAGGGACGGGTGCAACGTGACCGTTTTTTCCGAAAAAACAGGCGACCATTTGTTTTGCTGTGCTTCGAGCGCGAATAACTTTTGTTGGTTTTGGCTTATCTTGGAATACCCACACAGTCGACTGCTGTTTACTATCGGGCTCATACGTATAGATCCAAGATTCATCACCTGTGACGACTTTATAAATGTTCTTTGAAGCACCGCCATTGTATTTTTTGTGCATTCCTTGGCACCCATCGACGTGAGTCCTTTTTTGAGCGGTTGTCAAATTATGTGGTAATCAACGTGAACATAGCATCTTAGCGGCTAAATGTTCATGCAGGATCTTATGCGCGCTGGTGTTACTAATATCTAGAAATGCCTCGATCTCACGGTATGTCACATGACGGTCTTGCATTATCAATTCAGACACTGCATTAATCTTTTCCGACACAACAACATTTGTGGGACGACCTTCACGAAATTCATCGTCTAAAGAACACCGTCCAAGTTTGAATTCACCATACCAACGATATAATGTAGTTTCCGACGGTTATTCATCACCATATAAAGAATTCAGCTCGTCGATGCATTCTTGTTGATATAATCCACGCCGAAAGTTATGAAAAATAATTGCATGAAAATGTTCGCGAGCTAATTCCATTTTTTCGCTGACATATAATAAAATTTTCAAATTACTGTCAATAGAAATAGCGACCGGATAATAAAACTGTCAAAGTAAATATATTGTCAAAAATGACAAACTTCACGATCAAATTATCAGATTGGAGGCAACACTAACAGTGTTGCCAGTTCCCGAAATATAAACGGCTCTACCCTCGTATCAAATTAATGACTTTATAACAGTTATTTGATAAATAAGCATAGTGGGCTCTGTAATTGAATTTGGCATCGAACCATCGAAGATGGTTTTAGCGAGATAATAGTATCTCGGGGGGGGGGGGGTCAATGAGAGTTTTCTTTCTCTAGAGAACCAAACAATCGAAGACTTTTAACAGATAATGAAAGACCTCTAAAAACCAAGAATATGCCTAATTTGGAAATACAGGACACGACAGACTGGGGTAGCATAAGTCCATTAAAAACACTTGTTATCATTGTTAAAATTTCAGCAAGATGATTACGTCCGATCACTTTGAAAGCTAAACTAGCATTATGATATCTGTACTTTTGTTGAAGACAAATGCATAGAGAAATTAACAGTACAAAGAATAACAACTCAATGTATTAGAAGGTGAAGCACGGTTGTAGCACATACATCATTAGTATCTAGCGGTATTAATTCGCAACGGCGCTGTATTTAAATTATTTGAATGTTACAATTTTTGAATTGTAATCAGTTATAATTTCAAATGAAAATAAGAAAAAAGTATATCTGGTTCACAGTTCGTAATGACAAAAATACTTAACAAAAAAAAAATTCGAAATCTGTATGTGTTAAATTATCAATAAAAAAAGCTTCTGACTGTACAAAGACAATTGTTTTCTTTTTAAAACTACTGTATAATACTAAGTTAATGATTTTCTAGTTAATTAGAAGTTAAAACAATTAATTCAATACGGTTCAAAGTTACTATGACTAGTTTATGTAAAACTACTTCACTAGAATTCAAATTAAAGCACAACTAGGTACATAAATTTAAGAGCTTAATTTCCATCGCTTAATGGCTGAGTATATTTCTCGCTTACGGTTAAGGGCAGGTTTTACTTTATTTGATCAACCGAGGTGGTTGTACCAGATACGGGTTACTTCTAAAGTGTTCACGGGATAGGTTCTACGATCAAATCCTTCATTTATATTACCTCCCATAATCAATTTTTATATAATCAAGGAAAACAAGACAATAACCAGAAATAAGGCTTCTGCATGTGTAGACTGCTTTAAGTGTTGCTTCACGTAAGTTGGAAATATCGTTGTTTTTTAAAAAATTTTATATTTGTTCTTTGCTTTATATATACCACACAATTTAACGGAAGCTCAAAAAAGCGCGGTTGGATTGGAGATAAAAATAATTAACAAAATTCAACTGTGGTCGAGCAAAATCAATGTACAACATCGTTACATGTGATGAAAGTTGGATTTATTGTTACGAGCCAGAAAGCAAGCGACAATGGGCTCAATGGGTCTTTAAAGACGAGGAAAAACCCATGAAAGTGGGACGCGAACGAAGCTCTAACAAGAAGATGGTGACTTCTTTTTTCGAAAGCACCTTGCTACTATTCCGCTAAAAGATTGTCGCACAGTCAATACTGAATGGTATACAACCAATTGTTTGCCAATTGTGTTTCAAAAGTGTGCGCATTTTGCGTCAAGACAATGCACCATCACGCAATGCATCTCAAACATTTTAGCCGCTTTATAAGCCGCCTTATAATCCCGACCTGGCACCTTGTGATTTCTTTTAATTCCCATACATAAAAGAAAGAATGTGTTCATTGAAATTTAATATCTTGGAAGCGACTGTGAAAGCCTACGATAAGTTCGTATTCGAGGTGATGTTTTGAGAACTGGTTCCACCGAATGCAGAAGTGCATAGATCATGAAGGCGAATATTTTGAAAAACAATAAAAAAAAGTTTGTTAAAATTATTTATTTTTTTTTCTGTATCATCCGTAAAATTTTTAAAGCAATCTACGTATAATGCAGAGAGAGTCAGAAAAACTCCATTGATCCACGTATAGAATGAGAGTTTCATCCCATGACGTAGAAACAAGAAAAAAAGAAAATCGTAATCAATTATGAGTCTTTAGAAAACAATTAATTAAAAAAGTGTATAAAAACAAATGGGAACCATAGACTAAACAGTTGAAGGATTGAAAAATAATTATTTTTCAATCTTATTAATTTCGAACATATTTCAAATGTTTGTCCTCATAGAATTCCGGAAACATTGTAAATGTGTCTGCTTCTGGGCTTCCGGGCTGGAACCGCATCACTTGTATATCTGCCGACGTTTCGTACCTATTTGTATTGGACATCTTCAGGGCTGAACTACTGCACTGAAAACAGTGCGTCGGCAGAAAAAATTACAGTACTTAACAAACTCAAATTACAATCTTTGCATTCAAATTTAGTCCGTTTAATAATGTATTCTGAAACATATGTTGCAGACTGATTCTACGAAATCTAAATTTTCTTATTTGTCTGGTACGTTCCATGAAAATGCATTATATTGTTCTTCACATGCTACTGAGACACATTTTTTTATACAATTTTTAACAAATGTGCCGTAATCGTTTAAACTGTAATATCTTCATCTTCACAATTTCTACCTCTGTTTCTTTACGATATTAATCCATTAATACCAACAATTATAAAGTGCTCGTGAATTGATAACATACTGGATTATTATCACCTCCACCGTATTAACTGATAAGTCTAAATTTTCTAAAGGATTTTGATCGATTGTTTATAAAACCTTGAATTGTCTGAATTCTTTCAATTTTGCATTTTGTGATGTAACTTTGTTTCCACTTTTATCTAATAATTTCCACATTCTTTGTTTTAACATATTATACCAGAATTCCCTATGTTTCGATGTTTTACTAAGGCAGACAAACAAGAAAAGTTCATTTCATCAATCATTTTCGTTGCTAATAACTCTCGTACAGAAAGGAACACAACAGGAATAATTAATTTTACTCATGATTAAGTTCAAATAATAAAAAAATCAAAAGAAAGGCTTACGTCAAAAATAATTTAAACAATCACTTACAACCGACTTAAAAACAAAAATGTAGGTTATTACATGAATGCGGATATTTATATATGTATTTATTGCACATGCACCAAGATTTTAGTTCTACTAGATAACACTGGCGCGCTATTATCCTGCTGTGAATTCGACAATTTAAATTGATGCTTTTTTAATATTAACTTTCTCTATGCGACAAGAAAACTGTTTCCATGTTTCGAACAGTTTTTCAACATCATTCCTTGTTTTAATATCTATGACGTTTTTGCAGTATCTACAACTTCATTTTAAAAATTTGTCGTATATTGACATATTTTCATTGACGTTATAGAATTACATTAAAAAATTAGGAATTTAACAATAAATAACGCTTTCTGTTATCAAACACTACAGAATTTCTATTTCCCATTTTAAGTTCATGCATTTAGAAATATGTAGAAAACGAGCAACTTCATAAAAATTTAATTAAAATTTGTTATAAAAAATGTTTATGCTTTCCGTTTTGAAAACAACTTTTAATATATAATATTGCAATATATGTATTAAAGAACTGCTTTTTATATATAACATAACGATATTGTCTTTTGTATAATTTCTATTTTAAAGTACTCAATCAAAAATAATGTAAAATATGGCACAATATCGAGTGTCAATGAACGTTTTCTTGGTTACGAATGCATGTACACATTTTGTTTGTCTTTGGGCCATAAGCTCCAGTATTACCAGTGTCGCTACTTCTACCGATTTCGCTTCGAATCGACCGATCTATCGAACGGTCTTGAAATTCTACCATTTTCGTTTTTATCATAAACATTTCCATTTTCGTTATCAATAAGATTTCCTAAAAGTAACAGTGATTCTATACACAATGATATTAACTGATGTGTACACATGTCTCTGGTCGACGCTATTGACAATTTTCAGCGAATGAACCTATATTCGTCCATTGCGCTACTACGTCAGAGTACCTTTCTCTATTCAGTTTATTGTTCTATAAAATGTATGGCATCTGGCCATCTATCTACGGAAGTTATAACTATACACATAAGTAATGCACAAGTAGCAAAATAGCAATCGATTTGCTGAAAACTTCAAAACAGGAATCCTTTGAATGGCCTAAACAAAACTAGGAGTTTACCTGATTAAAATTATTTCTTCAACCAGAATACTAGAATCTAGGGAAAATTTTTCCATTTTCGCGGGTTATTCGCAATAGATGGTAGGATTATATTAAGAAAATATGTATGTATTTATAATGTGTGGATAAAACACTCCTTTGCATATGTTTTCTATAATTTTCTTTTAAAAACTTTAGAAAAATTTATCGACTTTTTCTAAGGAGGTGTGCCTTCTTGTAAGCAAGAGATTTCAATCATATTGAAACGTCTCTGGCGAAACGTCACCAAACTGAAAATGGGATGCAAGTGATTTTTGCATTTTCATTTTGTTATTTGTTGCGTTTATTAGCGATTTTATAATTTCACGGTACTTTTTGGTTTTAATTTTGTTAAAATATTGGGTGTGATAGTGGAAGTGGACCACTGATCCCTGTTCTGGAAATAGAAGGTTCAAAATTTTCCAAAGAATATAAATATGAATGGGAAGAAATAGATTAATTTCGAATATGGCTGGCTAAAAGTACAAAATCAAGTAATTTTGCAAGTTGCAGTAGTTGCGACAAGTAAATTTATTTTTATAAAATTTGTTTCTTCAGATCGAATGCAGTAAAGGTAAGAACCCTTTTGAAAGTGTCGAGATCATTAATAAAAATGCTCAAATTTTCTTTAGGAATGTGCAGAGCTATAGTCAAAATAAAGCCAATTTATTTGTTTTCTTTAAGAATTTACATAAATTAGATTTTTTTATCAATGGCAGAAACTTGGTTACGCGAAGATAACATTATTACCTCCCCTAGAACAGCAACGCATAACTATTAACGGTTATGGTGATATTTCGATATTTGTAAAGAAAGGATTTATTACTACTGGGGTTGTTCCAAATCAGAAAAGATATGAAAAATTCTATTCGATTTTATCATTGAATTTCATTTAGTGAATATGAATTATGGTTATTCCATCTTGCTTGTTGATTGGTTTTCTGTTCTAGTGATAATGTTGTTCATTGGTCTTTGATGACTCTAAGCTATACATTAGGCAGTAATCATTTTCCACTTCTAATTTCTTTTTCTTGTCATGGTTTATCTTCACGTTTAAATTGTTTGCATATAAATAACTTTAATTGTAAAAAAAGTCGACTAGGCAAAATTTGCCTTAATTATTGATTAAAATTTCAATCAATCTATTGTTGAATATAAGGAATTTGTTAATGTTAATATTATTATTGAAGCAGCGGAAAAATCCATACCTAGGAAAAAATTTTCTTACAAATACCGGGTGTCCTATGACATGATTGACACTCATCTTTTTCCATTACACAATCCATAAACAAAGTGAATATCGGCGTATTCTTTATTTAAAAATGTGTATTTTTAAAAGTATTTTAATGAAAGACGAAGAAATAAACACTCTATATTAACTTAGTTGACTGTCGCGATGAATCACCATAACTGATGAATCGACCCCGACCTTTTAATAATAACGAAATCAGCTACAGTACGTAACATTTGCGGATATATCTTCCACGGTTATCTAAAACTTAAAATACTTGTAGCTCAGTTACAATAGAGTTTTGAGCATATGTTCATTAGACATTTTTAACTTGAAATTACTTCAGCAACACATCATTAAGATGTGGCAATTATATCATGGGTCATCCGCGGTATAACACCACTTTACAAAATTTTACTTTTTGTCTGTCTCCGGGAATTTCGTGTCTGATAAATCTTATTTTATAACACTTTGTTTCCAAATCTACCGTTAACATTTTTTGTATACATATAGTTACTTCAATATTTTTTTCGTCGTTTATGTATTTTGTTGACAACGTGCATATTTTAAACAGTACTACTGTATTAAGACTACGGAAGTTTTTCGTCATGAGTTTTTTAAATAACCCAAAAATTTTTTACTATATATATATATATATATATATATATATATGAAGAACATGCGTTTATTAAGAGTACCTATTTTCTATATTTCGGAATGGTCCTGAATAAAAATGACAAGCACTGGACTTCTTTGTGTTTGTAAATCGTGTGCTGAATACTTAAGGTTATAGAAGAACGATTTTCGATTTGGAATCCCAGCTATTTAGTGAGAAACAAAAGATCATCTAAACGATGGTTATTTTTGTAGTGTTATCATAAAGGGTATGAATAGTAAAAATCGAGCTAAATGGAAGTATCCTAGTATTATGTATGCGCAGCACCCCATATAAAATTCAATTGACGACCCAATTCCTTCGGTATCGATTATAGAGAATACCGAATCCTTGGTATAAAATTATTTAGAATCAAGATCATCATAAAATAATACTTTGAAAATTTACTAGACGATAAACCCCAGCGTTTTTCGAAAAATGAGCTGAATAATTTGGTAACAATCTTTCTAAACTATTCTCTGAATTGTTGACATCACGACTGACAGAAAAAAATGCTGGCTCTAGACACAAAAATTACTACACCGCTTAATTCATATTTGTTTTTAATGTGTTTTAAATATTATATGTATTCACAAAACAAACTTTTAGCAATCTGACATGCATCAATAATATAATACACCAAAAACAAAAAAAAGTTCAACTTAACAAAAATAAAATCACAAAACTAAATTGCAAATACCAACACTCCTCAATTTAGTTACGTTATTCAAATAACAATACTCCAAGTTTTGGACGAAGTTTCATGAATTTTTCTCTGGTAAGTCCCTCTGCAAATATATCTGCAACTTGCTCCGCTGACTCAATGTATTGAACACGAATCTTGTTCTCCATACTGAGACTTCTGATTAAATTGTATTTTATATCTATATGATTTAAACGACGGTGCTCCCATTTCTTTGAGAAGGTGAATGTAAGACTGATTGTCTTCGTAAACCTTGACTGGATTATTTGTTTCAACCTTAAGACTTTTCAGTACATTTTTTACACACAAAAACTCCATTACAGATGTTGCAACATACTTGGCCTCTGTCGATGATAAGGAAACACAAGTTTGACGTTTCGTTGCCCAACTTACGCTATTTCCAAATACTTTGAGGACATAGCCTGTGGTTGATTTCTGATCTTCTCCACTTCCTCAATCTGCGTCAAAGTAACAAGATGTCTTGACCGCTTTTCTTGTATAACAGTCCCATGTTAAGAGTTCTTTTTATATACCGAAGAACCCTTTTAATCCCTTCCATAAAGTCTCGGTTTGAGCATTTTGATATCTGCTGAAGAAGTTGACTGCAACACTAAGATCCGGTCTTGTCCCAAGCATTGCATACATTAAACACCCAATCAGCTCTCGGTATGACTTGTCGAATTCTTCTTTTTCTTCCTTTTTTCTAAAAACCCACTTGCTGCCAAAGTCCGATTTTTTTCAAAGCATCCAGCTCCTTTGAATTGCCTTCTTCCATTCTTCTTCATCGTCTCGAGCGTCGATATCTTTTATACTTTCAGGAACGTTTTCCACGAAGCTCTCTGCATTCAATGCCAAAACAGCGTAGTCTGCAAAATATTTTGTCTGCCTCCTGTTTCTGCTGCTTCTATGAGAAGTCTTCATATCTTCGACATCTATGAATTCATCGCTACTTTCCTTCGTGTTTGGTCCTTTTTCCTTTTTTGTTTCAGGTATAGCTTCGGTATCGGTTGCAGTTTCCTCGATTTCTTCCTCTCCCCTCGACATTTCCGGAATGCAAAAGTTCCATCCAATGAAAATTTGTCCTCCATAAATACGATGTCTCTGCCGATGATAATTTTTCTGTATTCAGGACACCATAGTCTGTACCCATTTGGACAGTATCCTGTGAAGTAGCACTTCAGAGATCTCGAATCAAGTTTTCTTTTCATAATCTCTTTCGGTTTGAGCATCCAAGGCGACATATCCAAAATTTCTCAACTTTTCCAAATTTAGCGTTCGGCCGTACCAAAGTGCAGCCGGAACATTCCCGTTGAGTGCTGATGTTGGACTTCTGTTGATGAGAAAAACAGAAGTTCCACCAGCTTCAGTCCAGAATTCCTTTCCCAAGGCGCTTCCAAGAATGAGACAGCGAGCCTTTTCCATGATCATTCTTTCCGCAACGCCATTTTGTTCCGGTGTATGCCGAACCATATACTCAAATGCCTTTTTCCTCAAAAAAAAATGTTTTAATGAGTTAGAGATATACTCGCCTCCATTGTCACACCTGAACCCAGCTGAACCAAGCTGAATTTGCTGCTTGCCATCTCCACGTACATTTTTAAATACTGGGATACTTCCGCTTTATTTTCCAGCATGTATACCACAGTGAAATGGGTGCAATCATCAATAAGTGTCATGACATACTTTTTGTTATCAAAGGACGTCGGTTTTATCGGACCCATTAGATCGCTGTGAATCAGTTGTAGAGGCCTCGTTACTCTGTTCCTTGTTCGATTGTGCGGATACCTCGCCTGTTTTCCTTCGATACATTCGCCACCTTTTTCGCTTGGAGACCGAGTTGCCATGAATTTCATTCCCTCGACCTTGTCTTTCAATTTTATAACATTTTCATAGCTCAAGTGACCCAATCTTCTATGCCAAGATCAAGAGTTTCTGTTAGCAAACATTTTGACGACTTCTTTTGAGCGAAATTCAAAACTTAAAGTTACGTATTATCTCAGCGAGCAGTTGCAATGGTGTGGTCGTTCTTCATAATTGGACCTTCATTATTTTCAAAAAGAATCCTCAACCCATTCATCTGTAGTTTTCTGACCGATAATAAGTTGTGTTCTAATCCAGGAACCAAAATAATGTCTGATTTTGATACAAATTTCCTTACCATTGTCTGAGTTGTATACTTTCAGATCTCCCATCTTCCGGGCTTCCATAAATGCTCCTGATTTTGCTACCTTGATCTTGATAGGATGCTTCAGCGATTTCACGTTTTCCAGCGGAATGGAGGCACTCGCCAAATGTTCGGCGGCGCCAGAATCCAGAAACCATTTCAGTCGTGAAGTTAATTTTCCCCCACTCACCGCCGAGAAGCAAAAATAATCATTATCACCAGAATTTTCCTTTCCTTGAGTCACATTTGCATTGGGATCTGAAATGCCCCAGCTTTCCACATATGTAACAAGAAATTTTGTGTTGACTTTGTTTTTGAGAATGCTTTTTACCGTCTTGTTTCGATGAATCTGATTGAGACGCAAGGACTTTTGTTGAATTCGAGTCAAATTTCAGTTTTCCAATTCCCGATTTCCATTTAGATTCTTCATCCAAGAGTCGATTTTTGATAAACGAAATTGTCAGTGTTCCATGGTATTCCAGTGTATTCCGTGGGCATCGTCAGAAGCAGATGACATACGCAGAATATGTTCAGCCAAGGTATCGCATTCATTGTTAAATTTCATCGTTAAGAGCTTTTTCCTCGGAATAAGTTGACTCGCCACTCCCTTCCTCTCGAACACGGCAGACAGCGAACATCACAAAGAAAACGCACATTCTTTGTCTTTCACATATTCCATATTTGACTGTCCGAGATTCGTTGTACAATTTGCGATACACATTTTTTGTCCAACTTCTTTAATTGAATTAGGCGGTTTGCTTTTGCGGTCCGCTGTTCTTCCATCTCCACTGGCATTGATTCCACCATAGTTTTGTACGGATTTTGGACGAATTCCAGCAAAATTTCCATTCGAAACTTCCATTTATTATAATTATTTCCATCGAAAAGTGGAATACGAAATTTTTCAATGTCTAAAGCCATTTTAGGTTAGTTTGGCGTCACTAATCACAATAACTTTTTTACTTTACTTGAATTTCCAAGGTATGGTGCCTGGGCCCATAAGCTATTAATAGATTTAGCTAATTGCCTTTTTAAATGAAAAACACCGCTTAATTCATATTTGCTTTTAATGTGTTTTAAATATGTATTCACAAAATAAACTTTTGAGAATCTGACATGTGTCAATAATATAATACACAAAAAAAGTTGTTCAACTTAACATAACTAAATTGCAAATACCAACAATTTTGCCCAAGAAATCAACCATACTCTTTGTTCAGATATTAAAAATTTGTTGATAAAAATGGGTTTGGCGCAACATGAACCAAGTAAATGGTGTTTATTCATAGTGACAGTTCAAAACATAGCCTTAAATGCATTTTGTTACATAACGAAAAAACACGCCAGGATACCCATTGCGCACAGTACAAAGTTAAAGAAACGATATTGTGACATCTCATCAGTTTTCAATAAAATACATGAACCCAGTTTCAGTGCAGTAGTTCAGCCCTGAAGATGTCCCATACAAATGGGTACGAAACGTCGGCAGATATACTAGTGACGCGGTTCCAGCCCGGAAACTCAGAAGCAGATTACATGAACACGATTATGTAATTTGCGTTGATTTAAAAATGGTGAACATTCTTTTTAGTCACCAAAGCGGTTACATTAAGATCCCTGTTTTATATGTCTTTATCGGAGATAAATAAGAACGGGTAAGAAAAAAATATGTCTGGTAAGCAAAATCTTATCAGATCTTTGAGTAAAATTAATGTGGCAAGGGATTATATATCATATATCATATATATATATATATATATATATATATCAATGCAGCTATGTGGAAAATTTAATGATTTCTTCACTTCTCTTGCTTTAAAGTTCACTTGTAATACCCTAGATGGCAAGGTCAGGAAGTTTGCTCTAATATGCAAACACCAGGCATGGTTTAATCTTTCTATATGTCGCCTGTCTCAGAGAATGATGTAACTGCTGCAATAAATAGCTTGGGAACTCAGTCTTCAACCGGATATGACAATATTCCATCGTTTGTAGTAAAATGCGTCGCTACAGAAATTGCACCGGTGCTGACTTACCTCATAAATTTTTCGTTTGAAAAAGGAATATTTCCTTCAAATCTAAAACTTTCGATTATTCATCCCATATATAATAAAAATCATTTAGAAAATTATAGGCCCATTAGTCCTTTAACAACCTTCTCAAAAATATACGAACGTATTGTGAATAAGAGCCTAATGAGTTATCTAAAACTCATTTCAACTTGGTATCCCCACGGTTTTCGCAGTGAACGGGGTACCCATACGGCGCTCTTTGAGTACCTGAACACTATTTATTACTCGCTTGACATTGGCCTCCCCTGTATGGGGATATTCATTGATCTTTCGAGAGCATTCGACTTGGTCAATCACGATATTTTACTTTACAAGCTATCACGATATGGGATCAGAGGTACAGCTCACAAGTGGTTCAAGTCATACCTCTCTGACCGTAGGCAATGTGTCAGGGTCGGAACCTGTCAATCTGACTACATTAATCTTAACGGGGGTGTACCCCAGGGTTCAATCCTTGGACCAACACTATTTCTGGTTTATGTGAATGATCTGCCGAACACGCTTTAAAATGTGGAGCGTGTCGTTCTTTATGCAGATGATGTGAGTGTGGTTGTCAGGTCTTCTGGGGTGAGGGGGTCTTTGTGATCTGGCAAGCGACACTTTCACTAAAATTAATGACTGGATGATGTTCAATGAGTTAAGCCTCAATAAGGAAAGTTTACTTTCATAATAAAATTAAGCATCTACCTCATGTATTAATAAATAATGAGACCTTCGATTGCGTTTCTTCTGCGAGAATCCTGGGTCTGACTGTTAACGAAAACCTAAAGTGGGCCACTCATATTGATAGCGTGTGCAGTACCTTGACTAACGTGTGTTTCACCCTGAAGCTGCTCCGCAAAACGTGCAATCGGAGTACTCTACTAGCGTTCTATCACGCCAATTTCGTGTCTTCTATGAGATATGGGGTGATACACTGGGGTGTGTCGCCGGAAGTAGTTAGAGTGTTTCATTTGCAGAAACGGGCCCTCAGAATTATATTTGTGATGGGCTACAGGGACTCGTGCAGGGAACGCTTTAGAAAGGATTCGCTTCTGCCTACTTCTCATTCTACAACTGTGTTCTAAAAAGGTACATATTTTATGGGCTGCAAACTATACAATAACTTACCTCATAATATAAAGTATCAATAACTTCCCTAATTTTAAAAACAATCTTAAGCAGTACTTGCTTGCGATAAACTGTTACAGTTTAAATGACTTTTTATGTAGAAATTTGTAGTATTTCCTTTTCTTTTAGTGGTATTTCTAGCGTATGGTATGTGTAATATGTTCGAGCCCCTACTTTTTTGTATGTTCTGATATTATGTATACTTGGTTTTTGAAATAAAATATTATTATTATTATCATCAACCTTCAGTGATCAAGTGAGTCAACCACAGGCTCTATCAAAATTACCTATCAGTACCATATTTAATCCAGTAATTACTGCCTGTCTCCTTACTATTTGCTCTTGCTAAACGACATTTTCGCTCTCGAGCTCCTTTTTTGATCTCTTGTTTCTAGGATATTAAGAGGTTTATAAATATAATAAACTCTGACATTATACCTTATATTTTTATACTTGAGTATCCAGCTGTTGTTGTTTGTTTAAAAGACTATATTTCTGTGATTGGCAAAATTACCACATTTTCTTTAAAGATTGTTTCTCTCCGAGTTCTATCTACACAGACTGTTGCAGAGGAAACCGAACTTTTTTAAAATAGTAATTCTTAGTGGCGCCATCTATTAAAAAAATATGCGTCGGTAAAGTGTATCTTTCACCAACATTATGTCAAAATATCATGACATTTGCATCATTAAAAACAGGGTGTATTTGGCACTGGTCGAAAAAAGAATTTTGAACAAGGAGCAAATATCAAGTTCTATTTTAAACTCGGAAAATCGTTTACTGAAACATTTAATTTGATGAAATATGTATCTTAATTCAAATATAATTAATAAAAAATTTATACCGCAATTATGAAATTTAATTAAATATTCTTAGCTCTAGGAAATGTAATATTCGTTTAGGGAAAAAAGGAAATTGTAATAAATATAGCATGAAATCTAGGTGTTTTCAGTGTAGAAATTATTATTTCAACAACTTATACAATCATCTGCACTGAATTTATATTTTATCACAATATTATATTCTAGTGCTCAACAAGGGATTGTATAATTTTAAAATATACATCGCCATCTTGAAAGTACTAAGTGTTACGGGTTTATTTTAACTTTGTTCGTATTCTATAGCTGTCGCTGTATATTGTGCAGATATTTGGTGTGAATATTAAAATTTAAATAATTTCAAATTCTTACTAGCTTTTGTTATGCTGCGTGATTTATAAATTCATTGAATTTATTTTTCTGAGTCTACTGTTAAAGAAGTCGTTAAATTGTCGTTTTATTGTTGCTAGGGGCAATATACGAGTATATTCTTCTAGAAGGATATGATACGCTATCTGTATTATTCAATCCTAAAGCGGCCCGCACACGGTCAATAATATTGTCAATAACACACATGTAAATACTATTGTCAATATGTAAGTCAATAACTACAAACCGCACACTGATCAATACTATTGTCAATAATTTCATTTTACCTCTAGACATTGCACTGAACGTGTCACACTTCTGTGACTTCTTTTTTTACCATGAATAAAGAAAAAGCGTGCATTTCGCTGTTATTGTTTTGTGCAACCAAACGGTCCATCAATCGTAAACGGTGGGTGAAAGACTGGATTAAAAGAAGAGAACATTATTCTCATGTAACATTACTAAGAGAAATTTCTTTAAGTGATTCAACGGACTATTGTAATTATTTTCGAATGGACGTCCACACGTTCCATACCCTCAAAGATATGCTTGAACCTCTTTTAAGACGCCAAGACACAAATATGAGAGCTGCTATTAGCGTAGAAGATAAATTGGCAGTTACTCTAAGGTACTTAGCGACCGGTAGAAACTTTGAAGATCTCAAATTTTCTGCACTGATGGGACCAAGAACAATAAGTTACGCAGTAATGGAGACTTGTGAAGCATTAATTTACATTTTAAAGGATTACATGAAAGTACGTAAGTGTAGCCATAAATACTTTATTTTATTTTTATACATAAGTAAAATTAAACGTAAAGTTAAAGTAAAAGCAAAATTAAATGTTGGTAAAGTTGGAAATGTACAAAGCTGCTGTTTCTTCTAATTCTTGTGAACGAAACATACACGAGTTTTGTTCGGATGATGTACTTTGATGGATTGTTGCAGTCTGTGGCGGTGGTGGCGATGTTAGGCGGGAGTTACTGCTTGACCCTGGTGAATACATATTGGTGCTTGTCGCAGAGTATGAGGGCGATGTTATTTGGGAATGAATGCTTGACCCTGCTGAATACATATTATTTGGCATTTGTAATGTATTCATGCTTGCCTGAAATAGTATGTCATTAATTGCCTTTCCCGCAAGCAGCATTTGGGTTTTCTCCAGTTCCCTCAGTTTATTCGCCCACACTTTGGCAAGGCAATCAAATTTGTCATTACTGTCAGAAGCGTTTGGTTTTTGTAGATACTCACAGGCAAGTGATAGCAAATCGTTTTGCTTTGCCATAGGGCCTTTCATTCTTTTTCTTGGTATAAATGTTTGTGGTGTTATTGAGGAAATAGACGAATTTCCACTGGTCTGAATCGTACGGGGCGCTGGTTCTCCTGGCGACTCCGGCGGTGCTTGAACCTCCTGGAAAATAATTACAAAGAACATGTTAAATAACATAAAAATAAGATAAACTAAAAATATATTCCTGTAGGGTTTAAATGTTTTGTTAATTGTGTATGTTTCAGTTTCCATCCAGCCCAGAGGAATGGTTAAGCATTGCTCGCCAATTTGGAGAGAGGAATCAGTTCTGGAACTGCCTGGGAGCATTAGATGGGAAGCATATAGCTGTTAAAAAACCAGCACAGTCTGGGTCTCTGTACTATAACTATAAAGGGTTTTATAGTATAGTTTTACTGGCACTTGTGGATGCAAATAGGAAGTTTATAACGATTGATGTTGGAACTAACGGTAAAATATCAGATGGCGGGGTGTTGTTCTACTCAAAATTTGGGAATCTTCTATTTAATAATGAGCTCAACTTGCCAAAACCCACTGTTCTGCCTAACACATCACAAGCTCATAATTTTGTATTTGTGGGTGACGAAGCTTTCGCACTGCGACCCGACCTAATGAAACCCTACTCTCAAACGAACCTTGATTCGGCAAGTCAGGAATTTAATCTGAGGTTATCCTCTGCTAGAGTGTCTGTGGAGAACTGTTTTGGGATACTTGCTGCTAGATTTGGGGTATTTAATAAAGCCATATACCTGGAGCCTACAAAAGCCAGGATAATAACTATGGCATCCTGCTACTTACACAATTATTTAGCAGTAAGAGTGTAATTAATGGCTGTAATAATGAACTTGTAATTGTTTACCTTCTTTTTTTTACTGTGACGTTTAAAGTGCGCGGACAGCGCTATCTTCGCTCTTTTCGTGAACCTAAATTCAGATCGTAAGTGTTCTGCAAAAACGAGACTGGAGATTGGACATGTGATATATATATATATATATATATAGTATATTACACAGACTGTCTGTCTTTCGTCGTAGCAAATTTAAATATATTTTAATCGTTTTATCTTTTAATTTCGTGACCGTTTCCTTAACAGTACATTTATATATTAATTTACAAGTATTTTAAAGTGTTGTGCGCGTTTTTAGGACAATAATTAAGTGTTTTAAACGACTGTTAAAGTTAAATTTTTAATAGTATTAACTGGTGTTTACGAACTTTATACGAATTTATTTTATATGATTTTTACTTCTCCGTATCTTGAAGATAAACACCAGATGGTCTCCAAAGAATGTAATACATCTGCTCGTCGAACGGAATAAACCCGAAATAAACGAAAATAGTACTAGAAAATCGAATAACGAAGAAAATATTTTTGATATACATATTGTAAACGAAACTTAAATTGATTGATAACAATCAACGATAAAATTATTAAAATATGACTAAATAACAAAGCTACATTTGGTTATTTAATTTAGGAATTTTTACTAAGGATATTATTGATTTTATTAAGAATGTATACCGGGATTCTGTGAACAAGCATATAGCAATTCAGAACTAATAATACTAATTGAGGAAATTTGGCGACCGTTGAGAACTACTTTTAATTTGTTGCAAATCAAGCTTAATTAATCAATAGGTGTGGCGTCTCGACGCCATTGGCAATACGGAGAGCATCAGCGCTTCGACCCAGAGGAATATTAAATAAAAATAAAAGTAGATGGTAAACGAGAGTTTCTGTTTGCCCCCTCTGACAAATGGACGCGGTTGTCTGTGAATGTGGGAAGCGCTTCGAAAACATGAAAAATTTAAAAAGCCACCAAGGATATTATTGCCGCCTCTAGAACGACGATAACAAATGCCCAATATGTGGTCAATCATTTGCAAAATATTCGGGCATGAGACAGCATTTTCGCCGTCGCCGCCCTGTGGAATACAATCTCGATTTTGAGGGCGAAACTACGAAGAGGAAGCGTCGTCTCTCGAAAAAGGATTTTGATGAGGCCGCCATCGAACTGGCAAAGCTGAAAGCGGCGAATACGGGCCGGACAATCAATATATATCTGGCCTCTGTATCGCAGGAATCTACTATCGAAGAGATCTCCAAATTTAGCAAAACAAGGATTATAGGGACCTTGTAAACAGTCTAAAGGGGCTACCATATGACCCCGACTCCCCCCGGCCCGGCGTCTCCAAAGACACATGATAACGATTTATCTGCTTCTGGTGCTTTTCCATCGACTTCAAGGGTTGTTTCATCCTTCGATCTGGGGAGAGAAGATTTGGGGGCTTGCGGCTTCGGCGGCGGCGACACTGCTTCCTTTGGCGTCACCGAGGATGAAGTTTTTGAATATACACCTAGTAGCGTCGGGACAGTTCGCGGTTTTCCCAGGACTCTGTGCATAGTAATACAGTGTTACATCGATACTGATGCCGAGCAATCCAAAAAATAGAACCGCCGGTGGGAGTGCGGTTTCGACACGGCGGCGCCTTGCAGGAGTATAGTTTGGACATATTGCGCCGCCGTTTGAGAATTCGGTGATGCCTGGACCAATCTGTGGCGTCGAAAAGCTCGATACTTATGCGGAGCTAACAACTTTATCAAAGACCGAGGATTGCGATGCGGAGAAAAGAACTTTGATGTTGGGACGAACCGCTGATGGTACTGATGCGGACTGCGGGACTTTCTCGAGTGTGCGGGCAACACCTGCCTTCTACAGAGATCGGGAAATATTAACATCTTTAGTTCGCAAGCAAACTAATGCGGAGCTCGAGACTTTGAACAGAATAACGGTGTCTTCAGCTTTTCCAGATACTGATGCGCAGCTGGGAGGAAAAACTGATCAGCTGGAAAAAGTGCGATGTCGATCCCGGGATACTGTGGCGGAATGTGAACGGAGGCGAGAATCGTCGACGCCTTTAAAATCGACAGTGATGCGGAGCACACGTCTTTAAGAACAATGGGGAACTGTGATGCGGAGTCTAGGAGATTGGTGCGCGATTATAACGGGAGAACAATAACCGTGGTTACTGATGCGGAGCATGGAACTTCGCGGGTTTTGACACTAGAGAACACAACTTCGTCAAGATAAGCATTGCAAAAGGCGCTACTGAAACACATGCCTGAGGTTGGTGAGAAGAAGATAAAGATGGAGCTCGAAATTAGAATTCGGAAAGCGGCGCCGCTTATATATACCATATATATATGTATATATATATATATATATAATATCCCTCTAATAAGGAATCCCTATATAAGGGAAGATGAGTGACTAAATTGCTCGAACATTTAATGCTTAATGAAATCCACCAAACACAGTCAACGCCAAATGCACAGCTAAGGGTAAAAAGGGAGTACGGATGAAAACTTCCTATAAGGTTCGAGAAATAATGTCCGATTCTCACGTAGGCACAGAATAACGACGCGCACCTGCAGGGAAAAACATGTTCATCCAGGTTTTCCGAATAAATTAATAAATCGTCCACATAGATATGCGCAAATGTGCTGCAATCCTCACTCAAAACCTGATTAAGGCAGCGTATTAAACTGACCATAGACGTGCTAAGCCCGAAAGGTAGCCTTTTGAAGGCTACCTTTACCTCCCCCGTGACTAAACCCTATATATTTAGTATGTTCTTTTTATATGGGTATTTTCCATTAAGAAGCCGTTAAATCAATAGTGCTGAAAATCTGACCCTTTTTGAAGTCAACCAGCAATTCATTTTAATTAGGTGGCGCGACAAAGTCTTTTCATTTTCGAATTTAACATTCAAGCATCCAAACAAATTCTTACACTCGCATCTTTCTTTTTGACACAGACAAGTGGAGAAATATATTCGGAGTTCTTTTTTTGGATAACCCTCCACTGGAACATTTCATTGATTGATTTGGAACTCCGTTTCTGTACTGAACGGTATCGGATAACGTGGCGCATTGAATGCTTGATAATCGTTTAATTCTATTTTGTGTTCGTAACCCTTTACACAACCTGGACTTTCGGAAAATATATCTTTATTTTCTTTTAATAATTCAAAAATTTTAATTTTATTTAAAACTAGCAAACCCGGCGAACTCCGTTTCGCCACCAGATGGCTTCGTTCTATGTAACATTTCGTTTGGTGATTAAAAGATGAAGAAAAATTTTTTTTTGTTTATATTTGAAAAGGAAAAATTTTATTTCATTTCACAACAGTAATGAATTCATTTCGATTACAAAAATGAAGTGTTATTAAGTTGAACTTCTATAAGTAAATGGAAGTGAATCCAAAGTAAATACTGAATCGAAGCATTATACGTGTCCGCAAATTATCCGTTTCATTGAAGTGATCTTTGGTAAACCACATTTTTTGTTTTTTGGTCTGACGGTAACACAAACAAAGCGGATGGTTTCCCAACTCGTGAACACGCAACGTATAACTGCCCATGTGAAAAACAATGATTTTCTAAATTTATCCCGCAAACACTAAGCGATTGGCCTTGCGACTTGTTAATTGTCATTGCGAACGCAAGGCGAACTGGAAATTGCAATCGTTTGAAGTCAAACGGAAGATCAGTCGGAATCATTGGTATTCGAGGAATACATACATTTTCACCTGCGTACTTTCCGTTAATAATGGTTGCCTCAATCAAATTCGGCATAAGTCTTTTTACCGAAAGTCGAGTACCGTTGCAAAGTCGCGGTGGATTCAAATTACGCAATATCATAATAACTGTACCAACTTTGAGTTGCAAGTTATGTGGTGGAAATCCTGGTAACTCCAGAGAGTTCAAAAACTCCGTTGGATAATTTACTACATCATCGGGATTTGTTATGGAATCAACGGATTTGTATGTCACCAAATCGCAAGCAATTTTTGATTGAATGGTGAAATTCAGTGCGTGTACATCATTATTCTTTGCGGCAAGAATTGCTCGTTGACTTAACCAAGCATAATTCTGATAATTCTCACTAATGTTTGGGAAAACATTTTCAATAAGATGTTTTCCACTTGCGCAGCACAATCCAGCCGTTTCTCTTTTGAACTTTAACGCATTGCAATATCGGCATATAGTCGTCATTGGTCCAATATCTAAATTTTCATCATCACTGTAGTTCGCAGTGGGATCATATTGGAATGCCAAGGGATTGTATGATGCCAATGATCTTCGTGTGTTCACGCGTTGTCTCAATCGGGCATTTTCTCTTATTATACTTTGTCTTTCTTCGCTTAAGTTCTGTGAATACACTTGTTGCTGGCTTGCATGTCTTGTGCGGCGGCCGATGTTCGCACGTCGTCCTCTAGACATTTTGGAGTATGGACCGAGTGGTGAATTTAACCTCAAATTCATGATCCACATAATTTACACAGTTCAACTTACCATCTTAAAGACAAATGCCTGCTGTTGAAATTGAATAAAAATTTGCACAATACACGTGATTGATTTGATGGTTTCCAATTGAAATGTTAGGAAACGAATAACTTATTTTTTTTACTTTTTTTTCACCATTTCACAGTGAACACAATACCGGTTTGTCACATGATATTAACTGAGCAGAGAACAATGAGTAGCTGTCAAACAATGTATCACGCACCGGCGCCATCTACTTAAAATATTGGTTTGTAGCACATGTTATGTATCAGAGATGGCGCTGTATGTGAAAAATGATTTTCCCGCTTTTCTGTTGAAATTTTTCCTGAATTTTCTTTGCTATAAACCGCACGGAGCCCGAGACCTTTCCAACGAATGCAAAACCGTGGAAATCGGTTCGTGCGTTCTGGAGTTATAGCGTCAGGAAGGAAAACCCGACTTATTTTTATTTTATTTAAAATATCCGTATGCGCATTTTCCGCCGCGATTTTGAAATCGATATCGGCATACTTGTGTTTTTTACTAGGAACATTTACCACTTGTTCATACCCCTTTGTTCGATATCTCTTGACTTCTGACATAAATTAATATAGTTGGAACAATGATAATGCTTACTTTTCATTGGTATGCTGTGCGTGTTCTGCGCATAATTAAAGCGTACAACAGATTTCTCAAAATCTAACAAAACTTTATTATTTCTTAACCAATCACAGCCCAATATTAATTCCCGATTGAGATTACGAATAACCAAGAAAATAGTATCTAAGTCAACACCCGCAATATTAATCGCAAGTCTGGCTTGCTTTTTAACTCTCTGGCTCTTACCTCCTAACGCAACAGAAACGACTGTATTACTCACAGGTAAAACGTTTATATATTTACAACTTGTTTCAATTTTATTAAAAAGATTTTCCGAAATAGCACAAACATCTGACCCACTCTTGAACAATACGTTCTTTTCCGATCGTTAATGTAATTTCTGGTGCCACACTATCTTCCCCAAACTCGTCTACATACGAGTCCGTTAAAAGTTCCTCTGTATCCTCGTTGAAACGCGTAATATAATTAATTAACCTTCACTTCGCCCATTTCGGTTATGCTCTCGCCAATTGCCTCTATAAGTATTGTTTATTATATTATATATATTGATATATATATATATATATATATATATATATATATATATATATATATATATATATATATATATATATATATATATATATATATATATATATATATATATATATATATATATATATATATATATATATATATATATATATATATATATATATATATATATATATATATATATATATATATATATATATATATATATATATATATATATATATATATATATATATATATATATATATATATATATATATATATATATATATATATATATATATATATATATATATATATATATATATATATATATATATATATATATATATATATATATATATATATATATATATATATATATATATATATATATATATATATATATATATATATATATATATATATATATATATATATATATATATATATATATATATATATATATATATATATATATATATATATATATATATATATATATATATATATATATATATATATATATATATATTATATATATATATATATATATATATATATATATATATGCGATGGCGATAAAGTGTTATAAGTGTGAAAAGAAAATTGATCGATATAACGATTACATATCCTGTAGAGGCAAATGTGCAAGAAATTTTCACATTGCCTGTGTAAACTTAAACATTGAAGAATTCACTGGTATGAAGACATCCGGCGAACTGAATGAATGGACATGTGGAAATTGCAATGAGGTACTAACCTCAAATAGTGTGCCATTGGAAACGATACCTGAAAACCAAGAAATCGCTAACTTGCATGAAAAGATAGATGCCATTATTACAACTAAAATGGACATCATAATTACAACAATATCAGGCAAATTCTCTGCTATTGTACAGAAAGAAATAAATAAACTAAGTAATGAAAACAAAATTTTATTAGAAGAACTAACAAAATTAAAGGACACTGTAAAAATGTTATCTGAAAAGATGCAACAAAATGATACCAGAAACAGCCTGACAGATGTCGACAATAATAGAAATGCAAATACTGTGAGAGGAAATAAAACATTAAAAAACGAAACTCATAAAAACAAAACAGATGATAAACTGGAGAACATTGAACCTAAAAATAAAAAATTATCGCTAAACGAAAACGCAACTAACACCCGGTTATACGCAGATGCCATTAAATCTACCAAACCGAAGGCAGCCTCTTCAAACATTAGTAATAAAGCCAAAACAGCATCACTCCCTACATCCGAAAAAGTTCGGTTAAACGAGAGGGACGAAAACAAAGTAAATTGGACGCAAATAGGAAGAAAAAGGCACAGACAAAACCTATCTATTGGTACTGCGGAGAAAGAGATTTCAATCAGTAGATAAAAAAATGTGGCTCTTCGTAGGAAACATAGATACAAATAACACACTTGAAGAAGTAAACGATCACATAAAAACAATTCTCAAAAATACCGACTTTGAGTGTACCAAAATTGATACAAAGTATGGAGCTAATTGTTATAAAGTAGGCATAAAAGAAAATAATTATTCTTAAATCATAAAGCCTACTAATTGGCCTGCAGGGATAAGAGTACGTAAATTTATATTTTACAAGGATAACTTAAAGAACACTGAATCAAATTTTCATCAGAAACCGAAAATAGCAATAACAACTTAAATATATTATATATTAATGCTCAATGTTTAACTAATAAAATAGAGGCAGTTGAAATATTAGTACAAGAACAAGAGGCTGGTATTTTGTGTGTTGCGGAACATTGGTTCAGCGTGCACAACATTAATTCCTTTAACATACATAATTACACCTTGGCATCTTCTTTCGTGAGACGCATGTTTTCACATGGCGGTGTATGTATATACACTCGAGCTGGCTCAGATTTTAATAATACGGAATTTGTAACAAAATTTTCTGTAGAAAAAAAGTGTGAAGTCTGTGGCATTTACTTAAATAAATGCAACTTAATCATATTATGTATATACCGTGCCCCTGAGGGTGATGTCATGCAGTTTTTTGAGATTGTTTCCAACCTACTTACTACAATAATGCAACAGTATAACAGGAGTATAAAGATTATTCTTGCTGGTGACTTCAATATCGACATAGCAAGGACCAACAAAGATACACGTGACTTCATAAATACGCTACTTGTTTTCAACCTGCACCACACAATTACCCAGTTCACAAGAATTCAAGGTACGTCAAAAGTATAATTGATAATATATTTACGAATATTGATGAATACACATCCCAAGTAGTTACAACATGTTTATCTGATCACGAAGGAATAAAGTTCAGTACGAAGGGCTGTCAGACAACTAAACAAAATTATATTAAAACAAGAACCCTTGCACAACGAAATTATGATATTTTCGAGAGTTGTGTTGCATCACAAAGATGGACAAGCACGCGAATTGTAAATGAAGTTAATAAAGAACATGATTTCATCTTAACACAACTAATCTCCTGTGTGGACATCGTCTTTCCTCTGAAAACCAGACCAGTCCAAGTGAATAAAGTCACTCAGTCAATTAGAGTGAGTAACGCTCAGACAGATTAAGGAAACGCTAACTCTTCTACAGGAAGCTTATAACCGTTTAGGCGGTGATGACGTAAAGAATATATTTAATAGTTACAAAAACTTCTATCTCAGAAAAACAAAAGAAGAAAAAAGAAATAATTACCTCGATTATATATACAACTCGAATAATATACAAAAAAGTCTATGGAATGTAATCAAAAAAGAAACACGTACGACCAGGAGCCCTGAGCAGGTACCGAGCTCGAATGACTTAAGTAATTTTTTTGGTACTATAGCAGAAGAATCTCTAAAAACCTCCAACAACTTGGGCATCCAATCAACGATTCCGGATAAAATCCGTAGAGTTAATAAGTCGTGTTTCTTAGCACCAGTAACACCTAATGAGATAAAAAATATAATTCAAAGAGTTAAACCAAAGGACGCCTTGGATATATACGGGATGAATACTAAAATGCTGAAACGATGTGCTGATTGCTTATCTAACTCTCTTTCGGATCTGGTGAACACATGCTTTAAACAAGCTACTGTACCAAAAAATATAAAGACAGCAAAAATAATACCTATATATAAGGCCGGAGACCCTACGGACCCTCGAAATTACAGACCCATTTCAGTTTTGCCTGTCCTATCAAAGCTTCTGGAGGCAGCACTTCTGTCGCGACTGGTGGCATTTCTGGAAAAAAATGGTGTCCTGGCCGAGAATCAATTTGGTTTTCGTGCTGGTAGATCGACGATAGATGCCATGCTGGCCATATTAAATTTTATTTGGGATACTTTTGAAGATGAGGAAGTTGCCATGGTGTTGGCGTGTGACTTGTCTAGGGCCTTCGACTGTGTGCAGAGTGACATGCTTTTGCGGAAGTTGGAATGTTATGGTATTCGTGGTCAGGTGTCGAGGTTGTTGCATTCCTATTTTGAAGGGCGAGGGCAGGTTGTTCACTTTAATGGCGTAACGAGTGAACTAAAGACCACCAGTTATGGAGTGGCTCAAGGATCTCTTTTGGGTCCTCTTCTGTTCTGCCTGTACGTCAATGACCTTCCGCAACATGTCACGCAAATGGTTGCGCAATACGCTGATGACACAACGTTTCTATGTAGAGGGAAGAGCGATCAGCAACTTGGAGAAGGGGCTCACGAAACGCTGTCGGGGGCCATGGCATGGTTTTCGGCAAACAAGCTGGTCCTGAATGAAGCCAAAGCTGTCAAACTGGCATTCACTTCCAAAAGGAAAGAAACTCCCGCGAATGCAGGGTGAGTGAAAATATTGGGAATACATTTAGATACCAGACTAACCTGGAAGGATGAAGTGGACGCCCTCTCGAAAAAACTCTCTTGTGCAATATATGCTGTGCGGAGAATCAGAGCCATCACAAATAAAGAAACTGCAAAAACAGCTTATCACGCACTTTTTCACTCGCGGATGGCATACAGTGTCCAACTATGGGGCGATTCAGTGCATGCAAATGACCTTTTTAATTTACAAAAGAAGGCACTACGAATAATAGAACAAGTTAATATAACGGCACATTGTAGACCTATATTCATAAAAAATAAAATAATGACGTTGGCCTCCACTTACATATTCAAGCAATTGCTGCGCGCTAAACGAGAGCTACCAACCCAGAAAAGGAAAGGAGAGGGAAGAGCAATACAATTGAGATCCAGGCAACAAGTACTTCTTCCCAACCATAGGCTACGTACTACTGCTGCCCAACACAAACATTTGGATATGTTTAACAGGTTGCCATTATCGTGGACTGAAAAACCCATTTTGAAATTCAGAAATGATATAAAAACATTTCTTTTACAAAACGGATTCTACACAGTAACGGAGTTCCAAGAGCAGATTAAACTAATCAAATATTAAACTGTATGTTCTGCTTTGTGCACACATATGTTTACACCTCACTTACACACAGTACATACATATACACGTACATACACACACAGACCATCATAGACAATGACGTTACCTTTTTATTTGTATTATAATAGATGGTAAAATAAAGCTTATTATATATATATATATATATATATATATATATATATATATTGTGATGTTACTAAATATGTATACTTAATTTCGAACGTTTTATAAAACATCTAAAACTGATATATGTACATATGTATGTATTTTTTTTTTAATTTTAATTTACAATTAAAACTAGTCAATTTAGACTAACCATTAATTTTGTTCTGATAAATCTTAAGACTAGGTACTTATCTACTAGAGTCTATCCAATGATGTCTTTTAGGCTTTTTCTGAGCTATACACTTCACTTCACTCGCGCACTGTGCTTTTTTACACAACAACACACTACACAAGATCAGCAGGTTTTTTTCTCTTTAGTCTTCGGACATGATGTTCGTTGTCCAGTAGTTGTAGTGCTTCTGGATTTACGTGAAGATGGAGTCTATCTTCATGCTTCCTAGCAAACCTTTTTATCTCTTCCTTAACAGTTGGAATCCGGAGATCTCTGTGGATGTCAGAATTGCGTATATACCAAGGGGCGTCCACTATGTTACGCAGCACTTTGTTCTGGAACGTTTGTATACACTTAACATTATAGTCACTGGCACAACCCCAGAGCTGAATGCCATATAACCACACTGGTTTTAAGATCTGGTTGTAGATTAGTACTTTGTTGGAGATTGAAAGTTTTGAGTTTCTTCCGATCAACCAATAATGCTGTCTGTATTTTAGGCTTAGTTCAGTTCTTTTCTTCTTTACATGCTCCTTCCATCTAAGTCTGACGTCCAGATTCATGCCGAGGTATTTTGCGTTGGTTGAATGTGGAATATTTGATCCATTAATATCTAGATGTGGGTCTACTATTTTCTTGTTAGTATAGTTCACCTGTACGGATTTAAGTTCGTTTAATTTGACCCTCCATCGTCTTGTCCAATTAACAAACCCGTTACTGGCTATTTGGAGCTTCCTGACAGACCTTTCCTGATCTTGGTCCACTGCGAGAATGGCAGTGTTATCAGCAAATGTAGCGATGACTGCTTCCTCTATCACTGGTAAGTCACTAGTATACAGTAAGTATAGGATGGGCCCAAGTACACTGCCTTGTGGTACTCCCGCTTTTATCTCTTTCAGGTCCGAGTATTCATCCTCTTGTTTAATTCTGAATAATCTATCTGATATATATGATGTCAGTATTTCAGCATATTGTTTCGGTAATAGTTTGTTTAATTTATGGATCAGTCCTTCGTGCCATACCTTGTCGAAGGCTTGTGCCACATCTAGGAATACCGCGGAGCACACTTGCTTTTCTTCTAGCGCACGTTCAATGACGTCAGTTATTCTGTGCACTTGATCTACTGTCGAGTGTTTTTGTCTAAATCCAAACTGATAGTCTGGAATCAGGTTATTGTTCTCTATTAGTGGTCGCAATCTCTTGATCAGTAGTTTCTCAAAGAGCTTTGATATAATGGGCAGGAGTGAGATCGGCCTATATGATTTGACATCATTGGGTTGTTTTCCTGGCTTTGGTATCATGATCACTTCTGCGACTTTCCAGCACGCAGGTACATGTTCTAATCTAAACGCTGCATTGAATAGGTAAGTAAACATGATTATACCCTTTCTAGGCAGGTGCTTTAAGATTTCTCCAGTTATGAGGTCGAATCCTGGAGCTTTCTTTGGGTTCAGATTAGTTTTTATCTCATCTGCTACTTCTCTGGGAGTAACCGGTGTGATATTTTCATTTCTATTGTTTTCGATATTCGTGATATCTTGTCCTGGGTTGGGAATAAATATTTCGGCCAAGTGTTCTGCGAACAACTCTGCTTTTTACTTGTTGTTTCTTGCCCATGGTCCATTATTGTTTCTAATCGGAGGAATAGAGGTCACCTGTCTTTTGATCTTCTTGGTCGCCTTCCACAGGGAATAATCAGTTTCTTCGTATGCTGACAATTCCTGTAGATAGGTACTTATAGATTCTTCTTTAAGTTTTCGGATTTCTCTTCTAAGCTGTTGGGCTTTGTTATTGAGGATGGTTTTATCTGCGGGATTCCTCGATTGTTGCCATCTTCTTCTAGCTCTTCGTTTCTCCTTGACTAGGTCCCTTATCTCAGCTGGGTAATTCACACCTTTGGTTACATATGTGATTTCTCTGGTGTTGTTGTATGCCGTTGTTTGGATAAGGCTGGTAAATTTCTCAGTTTCTTCTTCTAGTTGATCAGTGGTTCCCAAATTGACGTTCAGATCGATATTGTTCTGAAGGTCAATCCGAAAGCTTTCCCAATCCGTAGTTTTGTTTGTGAGAGTAGCTCTAGCTGCCCTTTTTATTATTTTTTCACTTAGTGTTAGTATAATTGCTGAATGATCAGAATCCATGTCAAAGCTTTCCTCCACTTCTAAGAAGTTGGGGGACACCCTCCTGGTGATGAAGAAGTCCAATAAGTCGGGTATTTTTTCGGTGTCAGTTGGCCAGTAGGTTGGCTTTCCTGTTGAGTGGTAGTTGCAATTGATTTCTTTAATTGCTTTCCTTAATTCTCTTCCTTTGGTCGTAGTTAGTCTGGAACCCCAATCTACATGTTTAGAGTTGAAGTCACCACCAACGATAAATCTATCCCCCAGATGTCTCAGAACGGTAAGATAGTCGTCTTTTTTAAGGTTATGCCTTGGCGGACAATAGCTCGCACCAATTTTTAGTGTTTGCTTTGTTGATTTAAGTCCAATCACAGTAAGTTGGATAGCCTCTCTTTGTAGATGACTTTCTTCAAAGTGATTGAGTGATTCTTTTATTATGATAGCACTACCACCCCTGGCTTGATTATCCGGATGGATGGTGTGATATATTTTGTATCCTCTTATTTTGAGATATGATTGATTTGTCATGTGTGTCTCTGATATGAGGCAGACATCTATATGTTTGATATTTAGAAAGACCTCGAGGTCATGAGTTTTGTTTAGAACACCATTGGCATTCCAGGCGACAATTCGTAGGTCTTTTTGATCCATAATTTTATTTTGCCTTCGGTATAGCACCAGTGCTTCTGGCTTCTAATCTGCCGAGTCTTGCATTAACACTATCTAATGTTTTCATCATATTCTGCATAAGCTGCATCATAGATGGTTCATTTGTTGATGGGGCAGGTGTCACACTTGCTGGGTTTTGTTGGGTGGCTTGGGCATAAGACACACTTGGTCTGACTGTATTAGAAACATTTTGTCTTGGCTGAGGATTTGGTTTTTTACCCTTAGTGGTATTCTCCCTTCTTTTCTGTAGTTCTTTCGCTATTGTGCACCCTCTGTAACTAGCAGGATGTGCTCCAGAGCAATTGATACACTTAGCTGGTTTACTTCGCTCCTTAGTGCATTTTGTACTTAGATGTTCTCCTGCACATTTCACGCAGGCAGGTGTCCTTCTACAAAACTTCCATGTATGGCCATGTCTTTGGCATCTTTTACATTGAGGGATTAGCTTGCTATTCTTTACTGCTTCTATTTTCACCTTCATGTGGTTGATGTATTGAATATCATAGATTTTTTTGATATGCTCTGTTCTATCAAATACTAGCATGTAGAGTGGTAACCGAATGTATACTACTTTATTGTTAGTTTCGTGTCATTCTAAATTGTCTTCAGTTAAAGTGTATCTGTGTGCAATCAATAGTTCCCATACAACATGTGTCATATTTAAGAAATATGTAGATATAAAGTAGTATTCGTTTGAATGTCGACGAACGAACATCGTGTGTCGAGCGCTCTCTTATCTTGTGCGACGTGTGAAGATATCATGTTTTGTGAGTGGTATCGGGCGGCTTATCGGAAGGTCGTTTAGCTATCGCAAAAACAAACAGACAAAGAAAAACAATAACAATATACAGTGAGTGTAAATAACATCGGAACGCAAATTTAAATGCAGCAGTCTAGTTTACAAACGATGCAGCAACAAGGAATAATGATGCAGGCAGGACAGTACCAGGCAGGGCCAACAACGCCGGGCGAAGTTTTGCTTACGCAACAGAATCAAGTTCTGATACAAGAGAATCAAACACGAGCAGTTAACGAAATAAACTATTATAATGCATGGAAGGAACAAGTAGTTGTTAATCAGCAACTTCAGACTACAATTTCCCAAATGCAATTACAGATAGAAATGATGCAAAAACAAATAGAACATGAAAAAGAAGAAAAAAGAGTGCTAAAAGAAGTAGCGCCTGTAGAATATCATACGGACGAAGAAGAATTAGCAAGGGAGACTGAGTGGATACGAGTCAAAAGCAAGAAATCTAAGACAACGGTGAATACCACAATGAATCCACAACAGAAAAGTCGGAATAACCCAAAAAAACAGAAAGATACTGAAACTAAACTCAAAATGCCTCCTCCAATCATTGTGGATGAAATTGGGGATTACAATAAAATATATGAAAAACTAACTGAAATTATCGAGGGATTTCAAATTAAAACTATAAACAGCGAAAACACCAAAATTAATGTAAAGGATGAAGCAAGCTACAGACTGGTTGTACGTATGCTCCAAGACCAGAAATATTCATTTCATAGTTATGAAAATAAGCAAACTCGACCAATAAAAGTATTGGCGAAACGACTCCACCATACTTGCAAAACCGAAAGTATTATTGGCGACTTAAAGAAAAGAGGATATAAACTTTTGGAAGTCACTCCTAAGTTAAGGTTCCGAACTAAAGAACCATTAAATATGTTCGTATTAACCTTCAGACAAGATGAAGATATCAATAAAATATACGCGATTACTGAAATTATGGGTAGCAGCATTGAAATTGTTGCACTAAAGAAAAATCGACTTGTACCACAATGCAAAAGATGTCAGGCGTATGGGCATACCCAAAAATATTGTGCCAAGGAACCAAGGTGCGTCAGATGCACTGGAAAACATCTCACAATAAACTGTCTGAGACCCAAAAAAGAGACACCTAAATGTATACACTGTGGGGGTGACCACCCAGCAAATTATCGGGGCTGTTTGGTTGCTAAGGAAATTCAAAAACTCCGACAAAAGAACACCAAAAAGTTCAATCTTCCCAAGCAGCCTCAAAGGGCTGCAGTAACAACTGAGCCAACTGAAAGACCAAGACAAACTACTGTAGCTAATGAACAAACGTATAGCCAGGTAGTTATGGGTAAAGCCACAGCCTCTGGGTTGAAAAGCCAAAAACAAAAACCATCTACCGAAGTACTGCTGCAACAAATTTTGGAGAGACTGAATAAGATGGATGACAGAATCAATAACCTTGAAAAGCGCCATCAAGGAGCAATACCAAAAAAATAGAAATGGCTAAGCAACTTCCTATTTTGCAATGGAACTCTAATGGGCTCCAAAATCATCAACAAGAACTACAAGCTGTTCTTGACTTAGAAAAAATAGATGTGTGTCTAATTTCTGAAACACACTTCACCAAAGAATCTTTCATCAGATTCCCAGGCTACAAGGTGTACCACACTATCCATCCGGATAATTCAGCAAAAGGGGGTAGTGCGGTCATCATCAAAGAGACAATCAATCACTACCAAGAGATGGGATTACAAACGGCAAAGTTTCAAGCCACAGCTGTTAAGGTAACGACTAGAAAGAAAATATGATTTTACAATTGTAGCATTGTACTGTCCTCCTCGGCATGCTTTGAAAGAAGAGGATTATATGAACCTGCTGGTAAATCAAGGACAGAAATTTATTATTGGAGGAGACTTCAACGCGAAGCATACCCACTGGGGTTCGAGGCTCACCACCACCAAAGGGAAAGAGTTGCTAAAAGCAACTAAACGACTAAAGTGTGATACCCTGTCTACTGGTAAACCTACATACTGGCCGACGGATCCAGGTAAGATTCCTGATTTGATTGACTTTTATATCATCAAGGGCATTGCGGCAACTTACTTGGATATACAGGAAGCATGGGACATGAATTCAGACCATTCACCTATCCTTCTCACACTCAATGATACAGTAATCCAAAGAGAAAACTCACCAAGATTAATCAACAAGCAAACCGACTGGAACAGCTTTAGGTTGCAAGTGGAATTGAACACAGTTCTGTCTGGCTCATTAAAAACTCCTGAAGAATTGGACGAGGAAGTAGAAAAGCTTACGAATGACATTCAACAAGCAGCTTGGGACAATACACCAACTATTTTCCCAAGAATCAAAGGAAACAACTATCCGAAAGAAATTAGGGAATTAATCGCCGAAAAGAGAAAATTGAGGCGGAAATGGCACCAAACTAGAGATCCTGCTGATAAAACTACTTTAAATAACGCGACTCAGCAATTAAAACGCGAAATCAAACGCATCAAGAGACAATCGGAGTATACCTTAAAGAGCTTACTACTGAGAAGAATACAGAATACTCCCTTTGGAGAGTTACCAAAGGACTCAAGAGGCCGATTATACAAAATCCTCCCATTAGAAAAGACAATGGAAGCTGGGCCCGCAGTAACGAAGAAAAAGCCATGGAATTTGCTGATCACTTAGAAAACACGTTCCAACCTAATGATGGAGAAGAACTCCAAGAACAGATAGAAATAAATGCTGAGAATGTAACAATTAAGCCGGTCACACCTAAAGAAGTAGAAATGGAAATAAAATTCAACATCAATCCGAAAAAAGGCCCAGGTTTTGATCTCATAACAGGTGAGGTTCTAAAACAGCTGCCAAAAATAGTCATTAGAAAATTAGCCTACCTTATTAATGCTTCATTTAGAATAAAATATGTCCCGAGGCTGTGGAAGGTGGCAGAAGTAATACTGATACCAAAGCCAGGGAAGCCGCAACATGAAGTAACATCATATAGGTCTATTTCACTGCTCCCTGTGATATCCAAGCTTTATGAAAAACTGCTGTTAAAGAGACTTGTACCAATAGTAGAGGAAAGAAATCTGATACCGGAACATCAGTTTGGCTTTAGAGAGGGTCACTCAACCATTGACCAGATACACAGGATCACCAATGTCATTGAAATTGCACTAGAAGAGAAAAAAGTCTGTTCAGCCATATTTTTAGATGTAGCGCAGGCTTTTGATAAAGTATGGCATAAAGGATTAATACAAAAACTCCACAACTGCCTTCCCGAACAATATTGCATACTTTTGGAATCGTATATCAGTGACAGATACTTCAGGATTAAACAGGAGGAAGCGTATTCCGACTTGAGACAGATTAGAGCTGGAGTACCACAGGGAAGTGTCCTGGGACCAATTCTATATATATTGTACACAAGAGACATCCCTAAACTTAATAATAATACCATTGACTTTCGCAGATGACACAGCAATACTTTCAGTTGGAAAAAATCACGAAGAAGCAAATAAAAACCTACAAGCATCAATGGACAAAATCTATGACTGGACCAAGAAATGGAGGTTCAAACTGAATGAGTCTAAATCTGTTCATATTGATTTCACGAATAAAAGAAGACAGTACCTTCCAGTAAAAATTAATGATGCTCAGATCTCGCATGAAAACAATGCAAAGTATCTGGGCATAACTCTTGATGCAAGACTCAGATGGAGAGTACATGTCAAAAAGAAACGGCAAGAATTGGGACTAAGATACAAAAGAATGTATTGGTTACTTGGACGTGAATCCAAACTGTCCATACACAACAAGATACTTTTATACAATCAAATACTCAAACCTATATGGAGTTATGGCATCCAGATATGGGGATGTGCCAGCAAAAGCAATATACAGTTAATACAACGATTTCAAAATAAGGTCTTAAGAAACATCATAGATGCTCCTTGGTACGTTAGGAATAGTGACATCCACAAAGATCTAGGTATTGACACTGTTAGACAGATAATCGCTAAGCATGCTAGGAACCATGAAGATAGACTACATCGGCACGTGAATCCAGAGGCTATCCAACTCCTGGATAACACGAAACAGACTAGACGACTAAAGAGGATCAAACCTTATGAATTAGTTTAGTGAAGTTAACAAACAAAAGCAGAGCACAGTGCGGGAGTGTACACAACAGTTCAGTGTACAAAGTAGCAAATAAGCTGTTAAAAATTAGGGACTACTATCGAGTAAGACTGTAAATTAGGAATCACTTAGCAAGTTAGGTTAGATTTAAATTACTCATTGTTCTAATAATGAACAGATTGTAATGGTATTCCGTGAGGAAAATAAAAAAAAAAAAAAAAAAACTTTATTGTTGTCAGTAGTTCTCTTGAGTTTTTGGATTACTGATATAATTTTAAATTCTCTTTCTTTGAGTTCCTTTAAGATCTCTTCTACTGAGGATGTAGGATGCAAATTTCTAACCATTACTTTAGTAGGCCGATTTGCTTTGTTTTCATAAGAGTGCCATTCAATATTAGTTTTGTTTATTAGGGCTGTCAGAGCTCTATACTCTTCATCAGAGCTGACGTTGACTTTAATTTGGTTATTACTCATCATACTAGTCCTATATTCAAAGTTTCCTTCATTTAGGCTATCTTTTACGACCTGATAATTTTTTACATTACTTAAAATCACCGGAGGTGGCTTAGTGACTTTAGGGGCTTTATCTGATTGTTTTTTGGGGCTCTCGTCCAATTTTTCAGGAGATTCCTCTGCTTTTCGTTTTTTCGTATTCTTGTTTTTTGTTTTTTTGGATTCTGCTAAAAGCCAATCCGTTTCTCTAGCTACGAGCTTATCTTCCTCATCTTTATTTTTTGGACTGTAAGACTTCTTTATCGGTGTTTTTTCTTTTGCATTTAACTGCATTAGTTCCTCATTTTGTGACTTTAAAGAGCATACTTGCTGTTTCAGCTGATTAATTTCATTCACTGCTTGCTGTAGTTGTGCTTGCAAGTTGTAAATGATATTGTCTGGCGTCTGTGATATAGGTGTTAAAATAATACCATTATTTTGGTTCATACCCACTGGTGCTTGTTGCCCAATATCAGCAATCCATTTCACATCGTATCGCACTGTATGTTTATCGCTCGTGATTTTTATAACAAACTTTTTCTTAACGAAAACACCGTTTATTTATCGGAGCTCGGAAAAACACAACTTTACCCGCCAATATTCGGACAGATGTTTCCAACAGTAAAAACAAGATAAAAACACTGTCCCCCCAACGGATCTCGGAATAGTACAACCTCACTCGTCAAGATTCAAACATATACTATATGTATGTACGTATAATTTTTTTTGTCACCTGCACTCAGCTGCTCGTTGTTCATGGGAAAGCAAAACAGTTTTGATTCTCTGTAGTATCTCCAATGCCGGTACATATGCTTGCTTATCCACACGGTGAACTCGCTACTTTTTTCTTTCGCATTTACTTTTCCTGCTTTGTTGGGTGCCATTTTTTATGCAATAGACTCTTCGTGGAGTTCTCAGGAATATATAAGTAACCTTAACAATAGATATACTCCTATAGTATTTCATATAACTATAATACCTAAGACTCTATACTGTTGATTTTAAGAGACTATTAAATAAAAGACTGTCTTAATCTATTGGCGTATTCCGGCCAACTGTCCCGCACATCCTCACTGCACTTTTCTCCCCACCCCATATAAGGGATTAGTGCGTATGGCTATTCATTTGAAACCACTTCACCCTGTAAATCCACCCAAAGTAGTTTATACAAAACGTGGTTTATTGTCATTCATTGCTTGTTTATTTGATCCTTTAGGCTGCCTATCTCTTGTGATGTTACTAAATATGGTATCCGCTTTCTTTGGCAGGTTAATCTTGATCGGGATTTTGCATTACCTTTTCACATAACCAAAAGCTGGAAGGAAATAGTATCTCAGTTATCACTTTTGACAAAAATCCGTATATGTCGGTATATTTTATTAATGGGTCAAATTTATTCCGATATCATTGGATTTTGTGATGCAGCTGAACGAGGATATGCTGCAGTTATATACCTTAGATGCCAAAATGATGCTAATGAAATAAAGGTTAGCTCATTGACGGAAAAAATTAGGGTGGCGCCTTTAAAAGCGCAATCAATGCCGCGCTTGGAATTGTGTGGCGCATTGCTTTTAGCGCGAACACTAAACTCTTTTACATCTTAGAGATAGAATAAATATTCGTAATATTTATTTATTTTCTGATTCCTCAGTGGTACTGAATTGGTTACATATTCCCTCACAATTGCTGAAACAATTTGTAGCGAATAATAGAGTGGTTGAGATTTTAGAAGTTACAAATATATCCTCATAGTTTCACATCCCATTCAAGGTTAATCTTGCTGATTGTGTCTCTCGAGGTTTAATGCCTAAAGATTTATTAAATCACATGTTTTGGTGGAAGGGACCCGCATTTCTATCTTTCCTAATTTCTGAATAACCTATTAAAAATAAAATTATTATCGATAGCAATATGTTGCAACAATAAAACCATCCAAAGTAATGACATTTTCTGGCTTCACTTCAGATTACTTACTAGACTGGATGAACTCTGTTTCTAGTTTCTCTCGCTTAAAACGAACCTTAGCATATATTTTACGACTTATAATAATTGTCGTCTTGTAAATCTTAATCACTCATGCACTCCAATAACTGTCCAAGAGTTAAAGAATTCACTTCAAAAAATTGTATTTATATAACAGAGTAAATATTTTGCAAATGAAATTTCAATTTTAAAGAATCAAGATTCACAGAAATCTCATTCTTACGTAAACTTTCTCCATTCTTAGATTCTGTAGGTATTGTCAGGGTGGGCGGTAGGATAAAACATTCTTCATTATCTCTAGAAGCCAAACATCCTATGATTATACCAAAAAGCTCTCATTTAGCCCATTTTATAATAGACTATTATCACAAGGTTTATTTGCACGTTGGACCACAATGTTTACATTCATTGATACAAAGGCGATTCTGGATTATTTCGGCTAGATGTCAGCACATATCCAAAAATGTTCAATTTGCTTTAGATATGGGATAACTCCATATCAACCTTGCATGTCTGACCTTGAAACTCGTGTACAAGCGGCGAGAGCTTTTTTGAAAGCGTCGGCTGATTTCGCTGGTCTATTTTTCATAAAGGAAAGCAAAAGACGTAATGCTTCGCTATCTATTTCATATTTTTGCGTATTTGTTTGCATGAGTAGCCAAGGCTGTTCATTTGGAAGCCGGGAGTGACCTAACAACCAATGCATTTCTATCCATCTTTCAACGTTTCGTCTCTCATCGAGGATTATACAATGAAATATTTACAGACTGTGGTACCAATTTTATGGAAGCAGCTACAACATTGATGTAGCGCTTATTAACGAGACTCATCTTCGTCCCTCGAACCAAATTCGAGCCCCCGGTTATTCCTTGTATCGCAACGATCGTATATTCGGAAGAGGAGGAGGTACAGTGATTCTAATCAAATCCTGCATTCCCCACTATCTCTGCTTTTCCCCTGTCCTTATGTCCTTCGAATCCACCAGCGTAAAAATCCACACTACTTCTGGAATCATTAAACTAACAGCTGCCTACAAGAGCCCTTCAACACAGACGAATTGGATACCCTTTTGGTGGAAGACATCCCTACTCTGATAGCGGGTTATCTGAACTCCAAACACCCGATTTGGAATTCCAGGACCGCCAACCTTTCGGGCAAGAAGCTAGCCAGTTATATGGAATCCCATATCATTGTGGACGACCCCATCGAACCTACCCATTTCGGTGGCCTTGGGCGCCCCGACATCTTCGACATCATGGTGGCCAAAAATCTGCCCTTTGACTATTCGATTTCTGCTGTCCAAGAATTGGATTCAAATCACGATCCAATTCTTATTGACTTAGGAGAAGAAATATCGGATGCTCAAGAATTCATAACGCTAATGTCATGACCAGCTTTCACGAAAAATGTCCACGACTCAATTACCATCATCAGCCCCATAGTATCATCATATATCAGTGGAGGACCTCGAGAATCAAGTCTCTCATTTTACCTCCATTCTTCAGAAATCGATCCAATTCGCTGCAAACACTATCCCCAAAATTTCCAATAAATCTCCACTCCCCGGTCATATAAAAGACCTCATAAAAACAATAAACAGAGCAAGAAGAGAGTATGCTAGGACTCTTCACCCCAACGACAAAAGAACCTACAACCACCTTTCGGTTGAAGTCTGTCATGCCCTATTCAACCATAGGAACCAAACGTGGGAGGATAAAATGGAATCCATTGGCGAAAACCCCCAATTATGGAAAGTGAAGAAAATCTTAGGAAAATCACACACTCCCCCCATTCCGCCAATCCACTACCTAGACGGAATGGTTTACTCTGACCAAGAAAAAGCCGAGGTCTTTGCGGATTATTTGGAAAACTGTTTCTCACCCATATACGATCATATCGACCTTCGTCACATCGACATGGTCAACCGCGAGGTCAACAACTATCTTCAGCTTACCAACCCTTCTCCGTGCAATCCTATCACCCTCGGTGAACTCACCAACATTATCAAAACCCTGAAGCAAAAACGTGCTCCTCGCCACGATAACATCACTGCCACTGCCCTGAAAACCCTACCTCGCAAGGGATTCATGATATTCCTAAACCTATTAAATGCTGCACTCCGTCTTAATCACTTTCCGCATACATGGAAGAAAGCGTCTGTTATCATGATCAGGAAAAGGGCAGACAATCCAAAACTATAGACCTATCCGTCTACTACCAGGTCTGTTGTACAAACTAATAATAACGCAAACTCATCCACATATTGTTCATATTATTCACTCTTTCTTGACCAACAGAACTTTTTCCGTTAAAGTTAAAGGCCACGGATCTATTCCCCACATCATCACTGCTGGAGTTCCCCAGGGTTCAGTACTGTTCCCAACCCTATATAACTTCTTCACTCACGACATTCCACGGCTAAATCATTCGCAACTAGCCTTATTTGCGGATGATACCATCATCTTCTCTTCTTCGAAATCCTTAGTGTTAATCGAAGAGAGACTTCAAGAATCCATAGATGCTCTTGAACTTTGGTTCAGCCTATGGCGGATCTAAATTAACCCGGATAAATCCAAAGCCATTATTTTCGTCAGACATACAAGGAAGATACCTAGCAATAACCTCGAAATGTTCGACAGAGATATCCCCTGGAACAATTCCATCAAATATCTCGGAATCATTCTGGATTCCCGTCTAACATGGAAACTACACACTGAAGCCATGGCGGCTCTATCCCAACTATATTCCCTCATTGCTGGCAACAACAAACTTAATCTTAACATGAAACTTCTACTGTATAAACAAGTCATTCGCCAAACAATGGCTTATGCCATCCCTATTTGGGGTCATGCTGCTAATACGCACATTAACAGACTTCAAATAAAACAAAACAAAGTCGTTAGAACCATAGTTGCTGCTTCCTAGTTTGTCAGTAATGCAAGGATTCACGAGGATCTCCAACTACCTCTACTAAAGGACTACGCCAAAGAATTGGCTAAATCCTACTTCTCCAGCGTCGATGTACATACCAATCCCCTAATGTCACGAATAAGTACAGAGTTCCTACATGGAAAACACAAATTACCACAGGACATTCTCCTCGACGCCCCCCGTAAATTTCCACTCATCATAATCACTAAAGAATTCATCATACGAACTAACAAAGTTCAATTCCAAGATCCCTTCAACCTTTAATATCATCATTACTCTATACTTAATTATACTTAAACCTACGAGGAGATATTTATCGCACCATAGTGTTCCGCACAGGATCCCCTCTTCAACGAATTCGAGGTAAAAGAACAAAGTTCAACCTCAGTACTAATGTAAAGAAGATGAAGATGAAGATGAAACCTCTCTCACTGGCCATTAGCACGTATAGAGGCATTGCACTTCCGCAAGGATGATGTAGCGCGTGTTGCTACTGTAAAAACAGGAAATGGTACCTTTAAACGACCATTATCAAAATTAATTCCCTTTCCGTCAGAATTGCAATAGTTTATTTTATTATTTATTATTTTGGTTCTTCTGTATTTGGCGTTTATTCGGTATTTGAGGTTTAGTATTACTAGTAGTACATTATTTATATTTGAATTTTATTTTTGAATAAAACTGGTGGGCGGAATAATGTTGGATTCAGTTCTTAGTTTAATTTTTTTGATTTTTTTATTTTATTTGCTTATCATCAAAACGTATAGTGTCTCGGCAGTGTCGGAAAGAATCTCACGCGCGAGTGACACATTTTTTGGGTGACACCGCATGTAAGAAGAATCGTAAGAGTGGTAAGCAAATCTTCTTTTAAATATTGTTACACCGCTTTAAACAGTTACATTTTATTGACACTGAAAGAAGACGGTCTTCTAAGCATAAGAACAACATTTGAACACTCAGTTATAAAAATCTGGCCCCTTGATAAAAATTTTTAGGAGTCGATGACTTTCTCTGTTCATCTGTGACTGACTGAGAAGATCCTACTAACACTAACGGCTAATTCTGACAAAACCCATCTCGTTCTATAAAGAAATTGATCAATCTAATCAACGGCTTGCAAGGTCCCGAAACACAAAACTCCCAAGCAAATATGTCCATTACTAAAGGTGAAACCTCGAAAAATTGTCGGAGATCGCAAAAAAAAAGAAAAAACAAAATTCTAATACCCTAGAGCAAACAGGAACAGCAACTAAAAGGAACTAAAAAAACTATCAGAGCAATAGTGGCAAAAATAAGCTAATAGTCGACAAACATTCTTTGAAGATGAAAACGCGTCACTTTCTGATTGTGGAAGTTCTGAAATACCTGATTCACTATCTTACAAAGATAAAAAACGTTAAAGAAGGAATACAAGTAAGGAAAGTAATGAAATATATTTTATAGCGAGGAATGATATTGTTTTTACATTGCCAGACCCAGAAATGGGTAGATTTTCTGAAAAACAAGGTTTTGGCTTGATTTTTCATCCATCAAAATAGAATAGTTTTTAAGATTTTTGATTGAAATAAAGTAAATGATTTATTCCTAAACTTATTGTCAATATCTGGTGGTAGTACGTAGGTTCTTTAGAACGCAATTATTGCATACTTCCCTCGGCATAAAATTATTTATGAAATGTGTTTGTCATTCATTTAATCTAAGCGCAAACCATGCTTGCGAAAAATATCCAATATTTTTGAATATCTTATGAGAGAAGTACAACATATGTATATACTGTTACGTGCTCATAACACCTTCACTAAAACAGCAATATTTATGACCGTACAGAGTATGCAAGTCTTAATTACATATATTTGCATGTTCTTTCCGCACGTCTTTCTTTTTATATTTAATTTTGTCCCCTTCATCGAACGTTGGAGAAAAATTTCAGCGTACACGGCACACGTTTATGAACCTAAATCGTGAAAAAAGTGCAATACGGATTATTCTGCATTTAGAGACAGTCTATATTATTGTGATTAGTCCTCTCCGAATTATGGGAAAAATTGGATGCAATTTTCCGATTAATTAGTGCATTCCTTGCTCCGTGGGAGGAATCAAATATTGCACCGCAACTATAGCAAAGTAAGAGCTTTTTTTGTACTGTTCAAGATCTAACTCCCGTCGTGTTTCTTTCTTTGGCTATTAGATGATTCTTTTTTCCTTTGGTGTTATCTGAAGAAATTAATTTCCGAATGAAGGGATTATTTTTCGTAAGGGAACCTTGGAGGCATGTTGGCGTCGAATCACTCTTCGCCAGCCCGTACAAAAGATCAGACTGCCCTAATATCTTTCGTTCATTGTTTAATATTAATATATATTTAATTAACCATCTGGTCGGAGAAAAAGTTGCTTATTACACGAGCCTGTCCTTATTGTCCCAGTTTTAAATAATAATAAAGTACGGTGACTTTAGCGTAACGATTAACCCTAATTAGTCATTGATGATCATCCGTTACCCACCATAGACAAAGTATTTTCTTTCGTGGCAGGGGGAGACATTTTTAAAAATAGATTTGCGGCAAGCTTATTTACATAGTATTAGAAGTTGCCGCTGAAGATAGACATTTATTCATTATAAATACACACAAAGGGTTCTGCCGCATGATAACGTGAAATTAACTGAATTCTAATGCATATTCCGGACGTTATACTTTTCGTAGATGACGTTAAAATCACGGGCGAAATCGACGAAATTCATTTACGGAGTTTAGAAGTGGTATTCATGAAACTACATAGTACAATATAAATAATAAATAAAAATTAATATAGAAAAAAGTGATTTCTTTAAAGACCAAATAAATTATTGCGCTTATATTGTAGATCGTTATTATTTTATTTTACTATATGTACATAAAATCTCAAGACAAAATAGATGTAAAATAACATGCCAAAACCAATAAATTTAATGGAATTACGATCTTTTATTTATAATATTACTAGTTTTATAAAAAACTTAAGCTCACTGCTATGTTCCTTTAAATAAACTTACGCAAGTATTGCCGCCGAAAATGGCTGAGTGCAATAGTTGCAGATCAGCAATACCTGATGAAACCAGTATATATTGCGAAGGAATATGTAAAAAAGCGTATTGTGCCAATAACAAGGGTGCTGGAAACTTTGTTCGATTTGTTTGTGATGACTGCATGCAGTTAATACACAATGTTGATATGGCGTTAAATGATATTTTAGATGATGTAAAAAAGAGCAAACAATACTTGAGCGAATATAAAAACGAATTTAATGTGTCTCTTAAACAAAACGAAAGAGAAATTAAACAATTTTTGCAAGCAATCGAAAGCCGTTATGAAGAAAGGATAAAAAAATGCAGTACACAGTACAAGGTTCAAATGAAAAAAATATTAAAGAAATTCAAAAGACATGTGGCCAATTTAAAAAAGCTGAGAATAAAAACAAAGACATATGCAGTTTTATAGAAGAAAACAACATCAAAATGTATGATGTAATAAAAAAAGACAGACACAGATGTAAAACAAATGCTAGTGGTTGTTAGTTAAGCCAAAAGAAAAACAGGGTGGTGAAAAAACAAAAGAGGATATAAATAAACAAGTTAATCCAATAAATTTAAAAATAGCAAATGTTGAAGGCAGAAGAAATGGAATAGTGGTGATACTAACTGAAAATGCTGAAGAAAGAGAAAAAGTAAAAAATACTATAGAAAGTGAAATGAGCGAAAAATATGATATAAGGGCACCGAATCCAACAGAATTGAAAGTAAATGTAAATGACATTACCGTCAAATGCAATGAAAATGATCTTACTGAAAAAATAACAAAACAGAATACATTTTTAAATGAGAGCAAAATAAAAGTAATGAAGGCAAATGAGTATAAAAGAAATAATAACATTTTTTATAATGTTAAACTATCCACTGACGGTGAAACATACGAAAAATTATCAAATGCGCAAAAAATTAATATCGGTTTGGAAAGGTGCAGAGTTTTTGATGAAACTGATGTGGTGCAATGTTTTAAGTGTAAACGTTACAACCATATAGCAAAGCAGTGTAAAAACAGCGACGTTTGTTCAAAATGCTATGGGGATCACCATAACAATCAATGTAAAAATGATATTGTGATAAAATGTATAATTTATACATTATTCCTGGACTTTAAAAGAGCTTTTGAAACAAACAAAATTCTACCTTTTTTGTAAAATTTTTATTATAATGCAAATTTTAAAAGTATTTAAAATACTATTATAATAAAGATCAAATCAAAAACAAAACTTGCACATGTAAGTGACATGTAAATTAAACAAAAGAATTTTTAAAATAAAAATTTTTAATATATTGCAATCTAAGATTACTTTTAGTGGTTGCAAATGACCCGGGTCGATCAGAACTTGTTATAGAATATGCTTCTCAAAACTTGTCCGAAGTACATCGGTAGTAAAGTGAAATAGGCAAGAAGCCATTTTGTATTGTATTCTCAATAAAGAAATTTTGTCAACATCTCTACGGAAATAAATTTACGTTGTATATTGACCATCGGTCTTTGATACAAATCTTTCCTCCTTCCCTGCTTATTGTGCAAGCTCACGACATAAAATATGAAAATTTAAAACCACAAACAAACGCAGATTGTTCAAGTAAATTACCTATTAAAGATGTTAATATTGAATGATGTAGTGGATATTTATCAAATTGAAAATTTGTAAATACTATCTGTAACAGCAAACCAGCCTTCAGCTACTGCTAAGTTCCTTTTTTTAAAAAATTGAAACAAGCACTTGAAAAGGGAATAGTGTTAAATAAAAAAAATAACTTTAACATAAATCAAACAAAATTTACTTTGCATGCGGGAATTATTTAATGTTGTCAGAAAGTAATTATACAAAAATCGCTGCAGCATAAAATTTTAAATAATTTACACACAGCGGTCATTTTGGGGTGGTAAAAATGAATCATTTTTACTACGCTATTTTTGTTGTTTGGTATAGATTCTAGTACCGAGAAAATAGGGAGAACATTGTTAGGAATAACGCACCCAGAGAAATAGCCACTTGTATAAACCTGCAACAAGGCCATTCGAGAGTGTTCATAGAGATATCACGGGTCCTTTTATGGGTAATTTCTTTTTTATATTAGTAGATTCTTACATTAAATGACCGGAAGGTCATATTGAAAAACATATATATTAATAATTACACCAATAGGAAAATATAGAGAAATTTTTGCTACATTTGACCTTCTAAAGAATTTTGTGACAGATAATGGACTATTAAGTTTAAAATGCAAAAATTTTGATGTCGATGTTTCTTTATAAATACAGTAGAGACCGCTTATAATGAACCCGGTTATATTGAATTCTCGGTTATTATAAACCGTTTTAGATGGCCAAATAAATCGTCCCTTAAGTTCAATGTATTTTTTTTCGCTTGTAATGAACTCGCATATATTGAACTTTCGCATATAATGAACCATATTTTACGTTTCAACCGAAAACAATGTGCCGCTTATAATGAACTTTCTTTATCGCTCGAATGGGAATCCCCCGAAAACTCCGTTACATCAAAAACGCGGTGCCTGTCAGTCCTTCCCCTTCAATCTGTCTCACAAATTAGTCACGTTACGTTGTCCGTTCGTGTTACAGTATTTACCAATTGTAGCTTGTGGGTTTATAAACATGGCGCCAAGTGATAATCAAAAACAAAAGCTCAAAGCTTTTACTTTAGAAAGAAAGTATGAAATTATTAAAAAATTACAAAGTGGTTTAAAACAAGCTGATATGTGTAAGAATCTGAATTTAAACAAGTCGGCGGTTTGTATGATTTGGAAAGAAAGAGAAAATACTCAAGAATTATTATGAACAAAAAAATTCTAATGCCAAAAAAATTAGAAAATCAGCTCACGATAAAGTGGGTAAAGGGCTTTTATGGTTTTCTCAGCAAAGAAGTAAGAATGCGACGATTACCGGTGCTTTACTGCAAACAGAAGCAGAAGACTTGGGAAACAAAGTGGAAGATAGCGATTTCAAATGTAGTCGAAGCTGGATCGAAAGATTTAAAAAACGCCACGATATCAACAGTGGAAAAGTTGTAGGCGAAGCAGCGTCAGTTAATATGGAAGTAGTAAATGATTGGTTGCAAAATAAATGGCCCAACATACAACAAAATTATGAAGACCACGACATCTTCAATGCAGGTGAAACGGGTTTATTCTACAGGCTAATGCCGAACAGAACGTTGAAATTTAAATTTTTCTAGAAATAAAGTATTTAATCAAAATTGGTGCAGACAGTAGGATTGTTAAACAAGAAACAAAAGTGTGACAATTTCATAGGTTGTTTTAAAGATTAATTAACAATTCTAAAAGAACCGCAATACAAAATGTTTGGCGATTTTTAGGAAGACACAAGGGGAGACCAAATAGTGGAGAAAGTTCGGGCAGGCTACAAACTTTAAAGGGCAAAGTGGATCATCATACTCATATCGAATACTCCAACCTCAGAAAAACCAAAACATCATGTCACCCCTGATGCAAGGTAGGTGTTGAACATTTTCCTTTTCGTCATCCATTTAGATATTAAGAGTGATTTTTTAAGACAATTCGCATAAATTAGACTTCGTGATTTACCTAATTAACCCATTAGCGACCATAATCCCCATTTGGGGACTTTGGTTTTTCCCCTAAAACGCTTGGCGTCAAAAGTATATAGCCGTCATCTGACAGCTCAATTTCATTTTAGACTTGTCAATCAATATTTTTGTAAGCAGATAATTTGTGTTCTGTCTCTGGTTTTTTTAAAAAAGCAAACGAATTTGGAATTTATGGATAAGTTGAACACCACAAAATTGTCTTACTTGAGACATAACTTTTTTTGGTTTGGTTTTTACATTATAATTAAATATCGTGATTCAATATATAAAATAGAGGTTATACGTTACTTTCTCAACACTTTACTTTTTGAAAATATGATTTTATTGAACATTTTATTACGATATTCATTTGGGGATTATGGGCAATAGCAAGTATTTTTTTCCTCTTTTAGTTTAACAGACTTTTTTTTGCATTTTACAAGAATGGGTACCAAGAAATTCTTAACACTGGCTGAATTAGAAGATCTTGTAAATGATCCACATTTTTTGGAAAGTGACGACGATAAAGTAACTATTGATATTGTTGAACTTCCTCCAGAACAAGTGGATATGGTGTCAGATGTCGAAGATATTGACGACAATATATTAGCAGACAACTGTCCCAAAGATGTTCCTAATAGACTAGAAATTCAATCGAATGCCTTCAATATAGCTTCTGCGAGCTGTATGGAACCTGATAACGACTATGTAAGTACAAATGAATCATCAAAAAAAATGTATGAAAAAAAATAATATCAAGAGACGAGAAACTGTTTAAAAATGGCGGAAAATAAGACCCGACTTTGTGAAAATACTTGGCAATAATGATAACATTGAAAATGCTTGATCTCAAATAAAGGAATCACTAAAAGGCAAGTCACCTGTTGAGGTTTTAGAAATACTATTTAATGAGGAAATTATGTCTTATGTAGTTGAACAAAGTATCAAATATGCTGCTCAGAACAACAGGCACAGTTTTACTTTTTCAGCAGACTGCTTGGAAAAATTTGTAGGATTTTTATTGCTGACTGGATATCATTCGTTATCACAAGAGTGAATGTACTGGTGTGAAGATGAAGACTTGTGCGTTGAGGTTGTTAGAAACTGTTTTTCGAGAAACAGATATTTAGAAATTAAAAGAAACATTCACTTCAATGATAATTCTGAACTTCTCACCAATAAGACAGCAGATCCAGATTTCAAAATAAGTCCCCTAATAGAAATGATGAACCAACGATATCTTAAATTTGGAGTTTTTGCTAGAAATATAAGTATTGACGCGCAAATGGCTCGGTATTACGGACATCATTATTTCAAACAATTTATTAAAGGAAGGATTTGGGTTCAAACAATAGACAATGTGTTGTGCGGAAACGGGGTACTGTTACCACGCTGAATTATATACAGGGAAAATAACTGATGATTGTGAGTTATACTACAAGGCTTAGGGGCATCCGTTATAATGAAGAATATTGCATTTTGTGAGAATCCTCCAAATCACGTGTTTTATTTCGATAATTTCTTTACTAGTTTCGAACTTATGAAAATATTAAAAGAGAAAACATTGCAGCCACGGGGACAGCTCGTCAAATCGTGAAGGTATTATCGAGCCATGAAGGAGTAGAACCACTTAACAATGTAACTAGATGGTCGAAATCCGAGAAGAAGCAAATAAAAGTGAATCAACCATACTGCATAAGCAATTACAATAAGTTTATGGGAGGAGTTGATAAACTGGATTGGAACATCAATAAGTATAAAATTAAAATTCGCGGAAAAAAGTGGTATTTTCCCATTTTCACTAATATTATTGATACAGCTGTTGTAAACGCATACGTATTATACTGTCATACTGAGAAAACCATGCCACTGTTAGAATTCAGACGCATAATTGCTCGAGCATATTTGCAGCAATCGTCGGCACTTTTCAATCCTAAATATCTGGAGGCCTTCCCTTAAAAACAAGCTCTAAAACGCGTCCCCGAAAGCGTTATAAAAGACCCAATAGGGCATTATCTACGAAGAATATTGGAAGACAAACAAGGAAAATGCCCGACCGTTTAGAAATTAAAAAATATTACTAAAATTTGACATCAACTTGAACAACTTTACGTAGGGATTTGGACTTACTATTAAAGCTAAACAATCACAGATTACGTCAGGAGTTGGCTACTTGAACCATTGAGCACATAGAAGATTATCCTGATTTCGACCAAAAAATCATCTACTCAGACGAGGCGCATTTTTGAAAGAAAGGCTTTGTTAATAAACAAAACTCCTGTTATTGGTGTGAGAACAACTCAAAAGAGCTACATGAGAAATGCCGTTGTGCCGTTATTGCTTCCGAAATGAAGAGGGAACAGCCGTAACTGTCAATGGTGACCACTATAGAGCCATGTTGTTACTCGAATTTCTGTGGCCAGAACACGAAAACATCGATATTGATGAGATGTGGTTCCAGCAAAACTACGCTACATACCATACAGCTAACGCTATGCTTGATTTGCTGAGGGATAAGTTTGGCGATCGGATCGTCTCACGACGAGGTCGCTGCGGTCGTGTGATTTGATATCTCTTAATTATTTTTTTGGGACTGCGTCAAAGTATAGTCTATGTCGACAATCTAACTGACTGACTTTGGGTCATTTGGGAGAGCCAACGTTCGTCAAATGAAGAAACAAGAAGTTTTGTGTGATTGCTAGAGTGATCATAAACTTTGAATGAAGCTGGAGTGATGATAAACGTGCGATTGTTGAATGAAACAAATTTTAATAATTGGAAATATCGTATCTCAGCAATTCTAGAGACAACAAGTATTAAAGGTTACACTGGAGAATATACCTGAAATTAAGAGAGAAAAAAATTTTCTTGTCAAAAACGCTAATGCAAAAGTGCTAATTATTTTAGGCATTTCTGACAAACATCTCGACATCACAAAGGATTCTAAAACAGCTACAGATATGTTGACAGTTTTAACAGACGTTTTTATGCAAATAAGTGATTTTCTAAATTAAGTTTCTGGCGCAATCAATTAACTTAAAGTCTAGTAAAAATTATAGTATGAAAGATTAGTTTTTAAAATTTGATAACGGTATCAGAGAACTTAAAGATCAAGGTTCAGTTATAGATGAAACTGATAAAATTTATCATTTATTGCTTTCTTTGTCGGAAAAATGTAATATATTTTTACAGCTTTAGAAACTCTACTAGATATTAAAATACATTTTGTAAAGCCTCGACTTTTGGATGAAGAAATGAAAACAAAATCAAAGAGTGAACATAGTAAGTCTAAAAATAATTTAAACTAAACTAATTTCAAAGCATCAATTTGGATGATATATATGTGGGAATAGAACTATAATAGTCACCACAACCTATTACGATTACGCAAAACTGGGGCCGTAACCTATCAATATAAAGGGCACAATAATTCCAGATCCATGTCATTTATTTAACACTCAAATTGAGGTTTAACTCCTTTTCCAGTGCAGAAATTTTTAATTAATTTCTGTGACTTTAATTAACGATGGAGTAGTAGCATAGTACCTGGTTCTATCTAATGTTACGAGCAACATTGGGGTTTTACACGATTCATTGCCGCTTCTTCATGAGGACGCTCGTCATCCTACCTTGGATATTGCTTTACCTAGTGCTAAGTCATCCAAACTAACTATTTTTCCTACCAATAATAACATTAGGTACAATTTTCGCAAGGCTGACTTCCATCAGCTTTACCTCGACTTCCCTGCGAAAGACTGGTCCTTCCTGGATGACTATGGGAATGTGGGCGAGACTCTTCAGGCTTTCTCCAGCAGGTGTGTGGTATTGTGGATCGTTCTGTCCCCAAGTCTCGTTCTGTTCGTGCACGTCGTCATCCTCCTTGGTTCTCTTCTACTATTAAAAGAAACCTGAAAGTGAAGTCGTATTATCATAGAAAGTGGAAGTCCACGCAGCGTGATCACTACAGGGTGGAGTTCCAGAGATTGGGTGGGTTGGTCAGGAGGGGCTTATTAGCCATACGTTCACAGGGCTGAATCTAACCTGATCGAGAATCCACAATCCTTTTGGCAGTTTATTCGAGTCAGACAGGGTGTTCCTAGAATTCCTGGCAAGCTTCATGATATTGCTAATGAGTATACTGACCCAGTAGGTATTGTTAACACATTCACTACAGCTTTTTCTGGAACCTTCCTGCCTGCATCTGCTGATTCTGCTCTGCCTGATTTGGCGTCTGATCTGCCTCCCCTGTCTATTATCTTTTCCTCCGGCTAAGGTTGTCCAGAGTATTAGGAGGTTAAAAAACAAGTTGACCGCTGGTAATAATGGCATTCCCTGTTTCCTGGTGACGGACTGTGCCCATATTATGTCTGATCCATCATGCAAGATTTTTAATCAGGCTATTCGCGCAACCGTGTTTCCGGATATCTGGAGGAACGCCAGGATATCACCTGTCTTCAAGAAAGGGGACAAATCTGATGTCCAGAACTATAGACCTGTTGCAGTGATCTCTACTTTTGCTAAAGTATTTGAAATACTGCTTTATAGGCGTGTGTCAGTTGGCACCTGACCACATCTGTCTATCGCACAGCATGGATTTATGACTTACAGGTCTACTACGATTAACTGATATCACAGGAAATAGCTCAATCTCTCGATGCTGGTAGTCAATTAGACGTCGTTTATACGGACTTTTCCCGTACGTTTGACTTGATTGATCATCGACTTCTGTTTTGTAGACTGAACTCCTTCGATTAAAGATCTCTGTGTGAAATTTCACGTGAAATTTACTTTCTCTGATCATATTCTTGGTGTGACGGCTGCGGCCAGATCTCTCGGTTTTATAATTCGCACATACTGATACTTCGATAATATGGACACTTTAAAGATTCTTTTGTTTGCTCATGTCGTTTCCAAACAAGAATCTGCATCCATAGTCTGGTACCCCTACTGTCAGTCTCAAACTAGCCTCCTGGAACAAATACACGCAAATTTTTGAAATACCTCTCATTCCGAGAGGAGAAAGACTCTTAGGGCTCTATTAATGCATAGTGTTATTACTGGGAAAGTTGACACACCGGATTTACTGTCGCGTGTTTATTTTATTGTTCCGCGTCTGGGATCAAGGACGAGTCAATTGATTTATGTCCCTACGGCAAGGACCAATATTTTGCTGAAGGCCCCTTTGGTTCATTCGGCGGCGAATTTCAACCATCTACGGATTAATTTGTCATAGCCACTGTTTGTGAAAATATATTTTATATCATACATATATGTTATACAATCATTTATATATAATATAACTATTGTTTAATTGTTTGTATAATATATATTTTTTTACCCGTTTTGGAGTAGTCTTTGTTGGGTAATTTAATAAATATTATTATTATTTATATTAGAAAATAATATTTTTCTTTCATAGATGATCCTAGACTATTGTTGTTTCTTTAGAAAATCCCAAGAGTAATGAACAGCATTAAAATTCCACAGAACAAAAAGGAGTCAGGAAGTTCCTTAAACTCATTTTATTTCTATCAGTATTACTTCCGCTATATATGTAATATATAATTTTGATAATATTGAATTCCTGAATAATACCACACAAATTAAGTGGCAATGTCAGGAAATATAGGTTAAGTTAAAATCGAGTTTTAGACGTTTAGTTAGAAGTAGCAAAAATGGGATTTTAGAGTTAAAGTCAATTTTTACTTAAAAAGTGATTATGAAACAAGAGATGGAAGTTAAGATTAACTTTAAAATATAATTAATATCAATTTGTTCCCATGCTTATTGATTAGCATGTAATAATTCGTTTGCACTTTGTGCTATACATATAGTAGGTCCATTGCAAATACAAATATAAATACAGCAGTAACACGGCTTTTAGTCACACAAATGTAATAAGATAACATTTTGCAATGTTTAAAAGATGATGCAGGTGGTAGGCGAGCGTTTAGGGGTGAATAGAAAACAAGGTTCAGGAAGGAGATCAATCACCACAAGGCAAGAGAATGAAATATTATCAAGTTAGTTACGCAACAATCCATGCAAAGTACTACTAATGTTGCTGAAGAAGTTGCCTTTCCTGCATCTGTAAGAAAAACTGTTCGACGAGTACAGAACAGCGAATTAAAAACTGTGCTGCAGCTAAAAAGATCTATTTGAATAAGGGACATAAAAATAATAGGATGCAGTTTTGTATATAAATCAGCGAACACCAGATACAATGAAAAATATACTAATTCAGTATAGAGAAGTGGACGTTTCTCAGTTCATACGTGATCTTGGATTAGTTAGCGATATCCTGGTGTTTGTCATGAAATTGGAGAACGATTAATTGACAGTGTTTACACTAATATGTTAGAAAATATAGTGCTTTTCTCCATACGGATACTATATCCAGAACGGAATGAATTTATTTTCTAGCATGACAGTTATCCCATTCACACATTAGATGGCCTTCAAACAGTCCAGATTTAAATCCCAGTGAAAATGTATGAGCACTATTAACTAGAGCAATATACAAAAAAAAAGTCAGGCCTCGAAATAGAAACGAATTATTAAATGCCAATCAAGAAGTATGGGAACAAATTGATATTAATTATAGTTGAATTCGTTGTAAATTAGAAAAAGGGGAAATTTTAGTATCATTCGACGTAACGTCATTGTTTCCTTCGGTACCGATTCCAGTAACTTTAAAATATTTAGAAGAATTTCTTCACAAAAATAAGATCGAACCAGAGAAAATAAAGGAATACGTGAGATTAACAAACCTTTGCATGTCCCAAAATTGTTTCCAATTCGAAGGGAGGTTCTATGAACAAAAATAGGGAACTGCAATGGGCAATTGTCTTTCTCCATTCATAGCGGACTTATTTATGAGTAACTTGGAAATAGAATTAAAAAATAAAGCTAAATATTTTCCACGAATTTGGGTCAGGTACGTCGATATTTTCGCGATTTTCAATACACATAAATGCAACTTGGATGATTTCGTTAAACAGTTAAATTCAAAATTTCCGACAATCAAATTCACAGTAGAAAAAGAAAACAATGACAAGTTGCCTTTTTTGGACACCTTAGTTATTAGGAATAATCTCAAAATAGAAATTGATATTTTCCGAAAAGAAAGCAATGTCAATAGATTCATCACGGCGGACCCAAATCACAGCAAACAACAAAAGATGGCTTCATTCAATTTTCTTGTTAATCGTTTGATCAATTTCCCACTAACAAATGTAAGATACGAAAGAGAATTGAACGTCATTAAGATACAATGGTTTTGATTCGGAAATAATCAATGGATTAATTAGAAAGGCCAACATAAAAAAAACAATCCGTGACACCACATGTCTATCACCACAGAGTAATCGGGATAAGCAGTTTGTTTGTTTAACTTATCATCGTATGACAAAAAATCTAAATAGTATTTTTAAAGAGCGCGGGTTTCAAATTTGTTTCCGCTTCAATAATTCTATTAAAACGCTTGTAGGAAATGCAAGACAAAATCGAGGAAAATAAAAAATCGGAATCTACCGAATTGAATGTTTAGAGTGCAGTAAACAATACATCGGCCAAACTAAAAGATCGATCAAAACCCGGTATAAAGAACACCTTTCGCACATAAAATTCAGCCGACTAGAAAAATCGGGTATAGAGAGACACATGAGACATGTGTTAATATGGATTGTTTACATTTGATAAAGAACGTGTATAATTATCGAAAATTAGACACCTATGAAAGCATGCACATCTTAAAGAATTTAAACCATGTGGTGAATAACAATGAGACCGGACCTTTGCAATCAACCCTTTTCTGTCTGCTTAATGTCACAGGAGGAACACTATAATAAATCACATGCAGGCAATTATCAGTCGTAACCGTATATCCCTTTTTTCAATGTAGTTCATTTTAGTTTAAGTAAAAATAATTTTTAAAAATCTTGAGAAACAAACACACAGTGTACATCTTGGTTCTGAGCAGTGTAGATCGCGTACGGAGTTTGTTTTTCGTACAGGTATTTTTCGCCGTGTTTTACCAGGTGCGACACTTTGAAATTGTCTGCTGATGATGACAACTTAGTTGTCGAAATGCGTTAAAGGGGTTAAATATCAACCTTAGTGATTGATATTAATTATATTGAAAATTTAGTAAATAATGTCAAGGCGTTCAGCTAGCGTTATTGACAATAATTGACCGATGTCCAAATATTGATATACTTTTTCTATTTTAATTTGTATATTTATTAAATATTTATGTAATTTAATTGTTGTGTTGTGTTATGTTGTGTGATATTTCATAGAAGAACAAAAGTTAATTCATTAAATTACTGCCGTATTATTATATTGTAAAGCATATGAAATTCATATTTCAACATTCACTTACTATTCAACACAACGAAGTCCGTATCACATGCAACTAATCTAAGTGTCTCGTTCTTTGTGGTACGCAAATGTGCATGTAAATACTTGAATATGAAATATTTTAAATTTATTGTTTTACATTCAGTTTCACACTCCGCTTTTATCAAAGGTATTAATTTGAGATGCAACATTTAATAAAAAAGAAGTATTCCTATTGCATATTCCTCAAAATGTAATTTGGCAGATGCCGAAATGGTCAAATACATCACATTTACTACACTTATTCCCTGAAAGCCTAGAAAACCTATCTTAAGAGTGAATAACGTAGATATATTTTATGCCAACCAAAAAATGGAAAGATTGATAGTTCTGTATTTAAATCTTTTTCACACGGTCAATATTAGTGTATATTTGTTGTTACATAAGACAATTTAAAAATTCGAAGTTGACGGCTCCACACAATCTAAGTAATGTGTGGTACCAACAGAAGTGAAAAGTAAAACTTATTAAGATATAACAATAAGTTGTTTTATTTTAAAAAATTTAAACTTAATTTTTATCGTACCATCCGAAATTTTCATTATGCATTTCAATGTGTATTAGAAAATGGGAACGGTTGTAAATTTTCAGAGCATTGGGATTTTGTACATATACAATACATGTATTGTCCAGTATTGCCAAGTTAAGAGATTTTCCCCTAACACGGCAACTACCACTACTACTCATCTCACATTAAATAATTACTACCTAAAAATGACAGGAGAAAAAAAATATTCTTTATACTGTGATGCCCAACTGGAAGCTATGTAGTTTTATTATTTTCTTTAATTATTACTAACTTTTCTTTTGTTTGACATTGTGATAGGGTAAATTAGTTCAGTAGTAGGCTGATTCTAACCATTGAAATAACCTTTTACGTTCAGTCTTATATAGCTTGTGTAATTAAGCAACTTTTTAATGAACAATTATATCGATGTTAACTAAATGTAAACTTTTGACTGTCAGAGTAGACACAAAAAGCAAATCTGCATAAATTCATATCCTAATTTCATCAGAGTAACCGCGATGTGTACGCACATCCCCACGTCTAATCTTTTGCATATGTCACAATTCCTGTGCTTTTTCCTCAGCCAGAGGGATGTATAAAGGTTCATCTGCCGAAGATGACTTCAGAGAAAGCCTGGTCACAGTTTTTCTTTTCGTCTGGATCTCCGCCCGTAGACAAAGTGCCTGATCGCAGTTTTGTATTACCACTCTTGTTATCTTGTTCTTTCTCTTCTTATCGCTCTCCTCGGTTGCCAACAACGGTTAAGTTGTTCGCAATAGTTTAATGTGCTAAATGGCTTGCTTAATATTTTATTTTGCATTGTTTAATTTATCTGCCTATATTATTGTTATTCATCAATTAACATTTCCTCACTCATTGCTTGGCGTAGTGAAGAATAGTGTATAAACGACAGATACCGAGAATTTCTTTCTTCGTGCATCTAATTTTATTTATCACCATAATTCCCTTTCTGGTTATCAGCATACTTGGTCATTAACTGCATTTCGGAAATCAGTGTACGAATTTTAACACTCGATAATTACGAAATTAGACACAAATAAAAGCATTTAGTATAGAAGCTGTATTCAGTTTGTTTACTTTTATGTGTTTTGAAAGCATTACCAGTATACTTATGTGTTTATTCCAAAGTCGAATTTTCCATACTACGCATTAACAGACAGGATTCGTATGTACGATTCTCGAATATTAAAATTTTTACATTTACTAATACAGTGGAATGGATCACTGTATTAGTAAATGTAAAAATTTTACTTACGATACATTATTTTAAATGCCAGAAAATTGGAAAGAATATGATTGAGTCACGTGGTACTTAGTTCTTAGTGACAGACACTAGGTGTCGCTATATAAACGCTGCAAATTGCTGTTCGAAACTGCTTAAGAAATCGCATATATCATCGATCAGTTTTGTCAACCAATCAACCTGGTCAACGACGATAATAGAGAACTAGTTCTCCCTTATAATTGGCAAGAATATAATTTTGATGTATATAGTTTGTAATTACATTATGTTGGCAATCTGTATAGTTGGGTATTCCAATACAGATAAAGTGAAGAAGCTCCGTTATTTTCATCATCCATAAAAGAATTCCTGTATTTTTAAAACTTGGATTCAAAGCATGGGAAATTTACATATATATACCGCAATTATAGAGTTTACGAATTTCATTTTGAACCAAGGTGTGAAACTCCAACTTTGAATTTATCAGGTAAATAAGTATTTAAAAAGTAACATAATTATGTAACTCAATATATTTATGTGTTATAGAACTTATCGAAGTAGAAGCATTAAGAAACCTATGCCAGTAGACAATTAGAGAGGGGCGTTGAATATTGGAATGTCACATATAATTATCAAAACATAAATGAAGATGACTCATCTCGCAAAGTTCATTTAAATGTCAACATTGATATTCCAGCTGTGATAATTTCACAATATGAGAAAGATAAATATATATTATACTTGGAGTAATTTTTTGGCTTAATAAAATTAGTAATACATATACAGTAATCCCAGCATTTGCGCGTTCTCCCTTTGTCAATTCACTTTAACCCGGTTGAAAAAATTTCTAAATTTCAAGTGTTTATAATTTTTAAGTAATTTTACTTAGAGACGCCAGATGTCACCTAGGTATCCAGATATTATATTTACTTATTTCTGGCCTTTCCCGTATTTGTGCGTGTTAGATTCCAGTTTTAGTTGTATTGTTTTGTAGTAAATACATATGTATATATGTATGTTACTATATCGCTCGTAAATAGAAAAAGAATAAAGGAAGGAATATAGTATTTTTCTTTATTCTTGAAATGATCAATTCCCACTTGAGTTTACTTCTAACAAGTATTTATTTTATTGTTTCACAAACCACAACATTCAGTTATTTTTGCATGGTTAATGGGTGGTGTTCATTTTATGTTTAATAAGTTAATGACGTCCTGATTTTCGTTTGTGAAAATTATGGATATTTTTATTTTCAGCATTTGTATATAATTAGTTGTTAGTTTGTGTATTTTTAAAGTGATTTTAGAGTTCAGATTTTTTTATAGTATAAAAAGTAGTTGTAAGTTTTTTATATATTTATAAGATGAAGTTTCTTGTCCTTAAAGACTACTGGCCAGATATTTTTTGTTGTGTCATTAAATCACAGGTAAAAGAGTGTCGTTTCTCCGATGTATATAATTTATAAAAACATATTTTTATACTTTTTGCTGATATGTGATGATAGTTAAGATGTAGCGTTTTGACAGAAATGCTATATTGTATTTAATAAATGAACAAGTCAAATCAAAGTTATTTTCTATAGTTAATGTACAAGCGATATTTCAAAATTACGCTTATATAAAATACTGTGTATAGTAAAAGATGTATAATATTTGAAGTGATTACAGTTAAAGTTAATATAATTTTGTCTGGGTATATTTGAATATATTTATTGTAATGCTTTATTGCGATTTCCGATGAATCGTATTTTTACATTGGCTTATTATATTTTCGTATACATTTATATATTTCTTTCTAATTAATTTCGTCCGTTAATATTTTAGTCTTCGAATTTAATATTTGTTTATGCATTTCTAAAACCGCGGGGAATTAAATTTCTTACCTGGTTCGCATTTTTATGATATATTTATATCGATATGATCTAGCTATCTTGCTCATCACAGGTAAAAGAGCGTCGTTTCACCGATGTATATAATTTATAAAAACATATTTTTATTATTTTTGCTGATATGTGATGATGTGATGATAGTTAAGATGTAGCGTTTTGACAGAAATGCTATATTGTATTTAATAAATGATCAAGTCAAATCAAAGGTATTTTCTATAGCTAATGTACAAGCGATATTTCAAAATTACGCTTATATAAAATAGTGTGTACAGTAAAAGATGTATAACATTTTAACTGATTACAGTTAAAGTTAATACAATTTTATCTGGGTATATTTGCATATCTCTATTTTAACGCTTTATTGCGATTTCCGATGAATCGTATTTTTACATTGGCTTATTTTCGTATACATTTATGTATTTCCTTCTAAATAATTTCGTCCGTTAATATTTTAGTCTTTAATTAATATTTGTTTATGCATTTCCAAAACCGTGGGAAATTAAAGTTCTTATCTGGTTTGCATTTTTATGATATATTTATATCGATATGATCTAGCTATCTTGCTCATATCTACGGTTGGTATGGATACACGTGGTCGTATTGAGTTACCTCATGGATTCTTCCTAGAACATTCTCTTTTACATTTTACTTCTAACCTGGAAGTTAAGCGTTAGTCAGTCACTAACCGTAAAGAGAGTTATTTGCTGGAATTGTGATTCCTTAATAAGGATAGTGAAATCCTCCCTTTTAGTGAAATATGAAACAAAGGGAGTGGCCCAGATAATTTATTTTCGCACTCTGGTTCGTCAGCTGAGTGCTGGATATGTATTTGATCAGCTACCTCCACTTATCTACAAGTAAACCCGCCCAAAACTTGGGGTATGTTTAATATATTGAAGCTATATACATTCATGTATTTTACTGTTATTTATTCTTTTAGGGTTTCTCTCCTTTTTTCTTTTGGGTAATATTGTACTTCCTGATATTCTCTTCCGTTTTGTCGCCATTGAAGTTAACTTTAATCCGCATTCGAACACCCTGTCCGAGGTACGATAAAACATCGCCCGACCAATTGCATGTAGAAAGTCAACTAAAGTCAGATAGACAATTTTAGTTGAATAATTTAATACATTTTATTTATTTGCTTATTTTAAATCAAGTTTAATTTGATATGTTATTGATGTTTATTTAATCACCTTGCTGAGATTCAATGTTTTCTAGTTTTGTACCAAAGAGTGTAATGACCAATGTAAAATATACCTAAACATTATAACTTGATGTACTTCTTGTAATACATATATTATTTTCCTTAATATTGAAGTGGTTTTCATCTATAAATTTATGTTGAAATTTTTTTATCGTTTACATATTTAAATTTAATCAGCTTCCCAAGCTGATGGCTTCGATTAATGAACTTAAGCAGGAGATTCGTGACATGAGGGAGAGGTATACGGGATTGACTGGTTCTGCAGCCCCAGTCATTGGAGCATTATAAATAAAGTTGTCGCCGAGGACATAATTAATGAGGTTTGCGAGCGTAATAAGTGGGCACAAAATATTATTATATTCCGTAGTGTCGATGAGGGGACTTCCAGGCAGATCAGATATAACGTGACACTCTCCCTGTGCAGAAACTATTTGAGGAAGTGGATCTTGATTATGGTCAGGTTAAACCGATTCGATTGGGGAAATTTGATCCCTCCCGCCAACAGCGTGCTCGTCCGATCAGAGTGCGTCTCTATATTATTTCACTGTGGTTTAATACACCTCTTTTCGCCTATTATATTGGGTATTCTTTTGCTTTGCTATACATCATTAGTGGAAATCTCAGACAACTTAGTGGATTAGACCTGTAATCTGCTAAGAAACAATACAAGTGCTTTGTGGATCACAACCTCCGCGACAGCTAGCTGGCTACCGTTCCGTTGCTACCCAGATAAACCAAGGCTCCCTGAGTCGGTCATTTTGTGACACGCAGGATTCTTGTTACTACCGACAAGATTGTAGCAAACTTTTTAAGTTACTTATTCTATTTTTATTGTATTTTGTCATACTAAAAGCCCATACGTTTCAGGTTTCCAAAAGGTCCAGAAATACGAACATTGTGATTACAATCATGTGGATTAATAGAACAGATGAAGATGTTTCTGAAATTGAACTTTGCTGAAAGCATTTTATTTCAAGTATGTTTGTTGACCTGGTAGAAAGACAATTGGTCGTGTGTCATTAAAATTCAAGGTCTTTTGCAGTAAGAAAAAAAGTTGCGCTCTTTTATACAAGTTTATTGTATGTGTTCAATAATTTTCGGTAATACACGGTATGAAATAAGATATTAATATTAAGTATATCAGCAAAAAAAAAGGAAACGCTTAGGTTACGGTTCAAATTTCTAATATATATAAAACTAATAATCTCCTCCTATACTTACAGTTAGTTCACACTTGTGGCAGTCTTTCAACGAGTTATCTATTAGAAAAAATTTAGTGTGTTTCTGAATAGACGAATAGTAACAAGAAGGGTGGTAGAAGACAGGGAGACATCAATTCAATGGTGCCAGGATAATAATTTACGGCCAAAAAGAAAATTATGAGAAAGGTGTTGTTGGGGTATGAAATTAGACTTAAACAGAAATGGAATGGGACAATTTAGATACCATAGGCAGAATTGTAAAACGGTTGTAACACCTGACATCTGATTCGAACGCACAAAGCTAAAGCCGGAAATCATGGTAGAGAAAGTAGACATAAATATTTATGTACTGTTACCTAAAATTAGTTTTCATTAGTTTTGATTCTTTCAAGTTTTGAAACACAATATTGCATTATAATAAGGATAATGTGTAAGGGCATGAAATATTTATTTATCGAAAACAGAAATTTTTTCAAAAAATTTCTGTATTACATATAGGACGTAAAAGTGTGTTAATATTAGAATTTTCCATTTTAGCATCGTAAAAGCGCAATTAGTAACCTGCCGTTGGTTTTCACCAACGTTTTCGTTTAATTCTGTTTCCATAATGCAATTTATGGCATATTAGAAGAAGGACTCGAATTCACTGTCTCCCTAGTCTAATGGTGATGTGGCACATTTTTGACAATATATTTACCTTAATAATTTCATTATCCGGTCGCTATTTCTATTGTTGACAGTAACTTGAAAATTTTATGCCAGCGAAAAAATGGAATTAACTCGCGACATTTTCGTGCAATTATTTTTCATAACTTTCGGCGTGGATTATCTCAACAATAATGCATCGACTAGCTGAATTCTTTATATGGTGCTGAAGCACCATCGGAAACTACAGTATATCGTTGGTATAGTGAATTCAAACTTGGACGGCGTTCTTTGGACGATGAATTTCAACAAATGTTGTGTCGGAAAACACTAATGCAGTATCTGAATTGATAATGCATGTGACATACCGTGAGATTGAGGCATCTCTAGGTATTAGTAACACCAGTTTGCATAAGATCCTGCATGAACATTTAGCCGTTAAGAAGCTATATTCACATTGGATACCACATAATTTGATAACCGCTCAAAAAAGGACTCGCGTCGATTGGTGCCAAGAGATACACAAAAAATACAATGGCGGTGTACGAAGAACATTTATAAAGTCGTCGCAGGTGATGAATCTTGGATCTATACGTATGAACCCGATAGTAAACAGCAATGGACTGTGTGGGTATCACAAGATTAACCAAAACCAACAAAAGTTGTTCGCGCTCGAAGCACATCAAAACAAATGGTCGCCTGTTTTTTCGGAAAAAACGGTCATGTTGCAACAGTGCCTATAGAGAATTGTGGAACGGTCAATTCCGAATGGTATACAAGTATTTGTTTACCAAAAGTTTTTGAAGAAAGAAGGAAAACAAACTGAAAACGACAGATCATTCTCCACCATGAAAATGCGAGCTCTCACAGGTCGGTTCAAACAATTGAATATTTGACCGGACAAAACATTGAACTGATGAGCCATCCATTGTGCAGCCCTGATCTAGCACCCTGTGATTTCTTTTTGTTCCCACACGTAAAGAATAAACTTCGTGGTTAACGGATTTCTACGCCGCAAGAGGCAGTTGAGGCATTCAAAACTCATATTTTGGAGATACCGCCTTCACAGTGGCAGCAATACTTTAAGGATTGGTTTAAACGAATGCAAAAGTGCATCGATTTTCAAGGAGAAAATTATGAAAAGCAATAAAACTATTTTCGATATTAAAAAATTTTAGTTTGTTATTCCCGAAATATAAACGGATACCCTCGTATAGCTAAAAAAATATATGTACATATTTTTATAAACTTTGACGATCGAAATTTAAAATGAATAGCTGCGGAAAGCGTCTATACGCAGAGGATTGAGTCTTGTTGGAGACCAACGCAGCCTGGTTTACCAAGAAACGATTTCAGAGTAATAGGTTTGGCAACAATGTGGTCGAATGACTGTGGCAATGTGCGTGAAGAAGAGAGAGATGGGCCCTTTCGTAGACCTGCTCAGTATGATATACAGGTCTTATCCGGTTTAGTTTTTTAAATATTTTCTGTTTTTTATATTCTTAGTATGATCAAAATGTAGTATTACAATTTCTTATTCTGGTATATATTTAATTCCTTCAGTTATCATTTTTAATTATAATAGTTGCTTAACGATATTTGACTGGAAATATACCTACATTCAAAGAATTAATTTTATTTCGAGCATGTTGCGTTAACGCTCCAGTAAATACTCGTTTACAATATATTCCTCTACTTTTCAGCAATTGTATTATATTGATATGTATATTTTTTATGTTATTTATTCTTTTATTAGATTAAGATAGCTTTGAGTTGAGCGAATTGTTACGGTTGAATTTAGTTTTATTGCTTAATGTTAGCATATCTTTGCAAGATTTCACACATGAATTAATGCTGTTTATATGCGCGTAGAAATTAACCCTTTGCACTCCGTTGTCACCGTATTTGCGACATTAAAATGCTAACAATAAATCCACTGTCGCGGGTACGGCGACACGGTTGTTTTACTGACTCAGCGCCCTTAACATTTAAGTAAGCAAAATCGTCTGTGTTTATATGTTTATTATGTTTACATTATAATAAGTACTTTATTTAGTTTCTTAACGTTACAATTATAACGTTATAACCCTTCGTGTAGTGAAGATGGAAGGCGAAAATTTTGACAATAGTTGTGAAATAAAAGATGTGTATGATGACCTCGATTTTGCGTTGCATGGCGACGATTTAAGTGAAATACCATTTGAAGATCGTTTAGGAACAGATTGACGCTAGTGCCGTAATAGTAGTTAGAAAAAAAGAATTGAAATTATTGAATCTGATTCAGAGGGCGAAGAAAGGAAATAAAGTACCAGGGCCACAAGTTTTCAACATCCAAGAACCACTACAATTTTTTAAGCTGTATTTCACGGAAGAGTGGGTGGATGAAATTGTTTTGGAAACAAATAGTTACGCCAAGAACCAATTGACAAATAAAGCTCTTTCCAAAGATTCTACATGGCATACATGGCGCGACACAAATGAGGAGGAATTTTGGGCCTTTATCGGTATAATTTTGAATATGGGAACTATGGTTTTGCCAAATGTGCAGGATTGTTGGTCTACTAGTGCAAATACCAAAATAGCATTTTTTTCTAATGTGTTCACTAGAAAAAGATTCAACCAACTATTTTGGATTGTTACATTTAAAAACAGTAAATCAGCAACAAACAGACATCAGAACACGTATTCAACGGGTCAGTAATTTTATGGAATATATCAATTCAAAATTTCCGGATTATTTTATACCTGGACAAGATACATGTGTCGACGAATCGGTAATAAAATTCAAAGATAGAATTAGTTTTATAACCTACAACCCGAATAAGCCTACAAAATGGGGCATACGCATATATATATATATATATATATATATATATATATATATATACACACAATATTCCCCCATATTACGGTAGTATTACCTCCGATAATCTTACAAAACCTCAATTGCCTGTGAGTACTACAATTCCATTGCATCTGTATAACAAATTATTGTCGTACGTACCAGATGCACAAGGTTACCATATCGTATGTATACAGATAGATATTACACTAGCATTGTACTGGCGTAAGAATTACTACAAATGAAATGCCATCTAACAGGTACAATAAAAATCAAACGCAGGGGCATACCTGATCCAATAAAGAAACCCGAATTCGGTGAAAATAAATCAATTGCTAACAAAAAGGGAAGAACGATGATATTGTCCTGGAAAGATAAAAGGGTAGTTACACTGTTAAGCACCAGTGATAGCGCTAGACTCATTACAAAAACAAGATTTGTAAGAGGAAGTGAACAACAAAATGTGGAAAAGCCAAAATTGTTGTTAACTACACGGCGCTTTAATGGGTGTCATCATACTGTTTCCTAAGAAAATCTCTTAAGTGGTGGAGGAAAATGTTCTTTTGGGGAATGGGGATGTCTGCCATAAATGCATACATTTTATATAAGTGTGTAAAAAAAGCCAGAACGAAAAATCACTGTCTCATTTAGTCGAACAACTCGTAGGTGAATTCAACGAAGATCGATTAAAGCATTTCATTTCGACCCATGAAACAAGACTGGATAAAAAACTGCACATAGTGCGAAAAGGCAAGAAAAGAGATTGTATTGTGTATTCTAATAGACAGGAAAAAGGACAAAGACGCGAAACTTCGGAATATTGTGATATTTGCCCTGGTAAACCGCGAATGCATATGGGTGATTGTTTCCAAAGATATTACACTTTAAGCAATTTTAAGCCGTACGATTTATTTTTCTTTTATAATATTGGTTAGAATAGAATATGTTTCTTAATACAATAGCTAAAAAATAAATGTTTTGTTTTAGTGCAACGACTACATTTTTCTTTACATCGTAGTAACTAATATAGTGCTGGACTTATTGGTATCCTCCATGAGTTACTAGGCTGCAGTGCAAAGCGTTAATAAGCATCTTTTATACTTGAATGTTTCAGAAGTTTTACTTAATGCTGTTGGTTATACTGGCGAGTGGGCTTACTTGAATGCAATTAAGCAAAATCAAGGAGTCTATTTTAAATTATTTTTACACATCAGAAGTATACATGTTGATAATAGCTGTTGCACATGTATACTTCCGATGTTTTGTAATTGCATTAAAAATCAAACTAATTCCTATATTTAAATTAATTTTAAATGAGTATCTTGTAATAAATATAATAAAATAGTAAAATTTTATTTGTAGTTGCGTTTATATACCATGTAATACTAACCTGTACTAATTTTCCGATGAACTAGAAAATCATTAACTTATATATTGTAACGAAAACAGATGAAACGTGATGAATTTAGATTATTATTATAGATATCCTATCATATTGCACACAAAAATATTTAATATAATTAATACTAATACAATTCAAAAACTGAAGTTTCCGCAAACCCTGCTGAAATACAAAAGAATGTGTGCAGCAGTTGTTTTAATTATATGTTAATATGCAGACAGTGATGAGCATAATCTATATCATATAATATAATTTTTAACATATAATAATAAAATAATATTTAAACATTAAAGCTATTTTTCATTTTAAAAATTCATTGAAGGGCTAGACAGACTAGAGACAATTTGGGTACAAAGGAACAATACATTTCTGAGGTTAATATTTATTAGTTACTGCTAGTAACGTTAATACTAGAGAAAGAAATGAAAATATGGTTTTTAAATGACCATGACTATGACATATTATAGATTGCTATGTATCATATAACACTGCGAAATGTCAAGTGTCCTACCGTGAATGACCTAAAATGGGGGTTTGAATCGCAAATTTCGGCACCTTCTCTTGGTTTCCTAAAAAAAAAGGAACGACAATTTTGGATAAAGGGTGTCAGGATCTTGACGTTAAGGTTCAATTCATTCGCCATTTCGGCAGACTCTTAACGGAAACAATTTTTCATTAAAATTTACTTGAAATTAATGGATTTCAAGAATCAGTGTAGAGTTGGCTTAAACTCATCTCTTATTATTTCTGTCATTATTTTATCAAGGGTTGGAAGTTCGCTTTTAATAAAGACACCGTGCTCCATCTTCTATACAGTACTTTTGACAGATTCATCAAATTCTCGAAGCTTTGAACGCCCTGAAGCCTGAAATCACCTGTTTAATTATATTCCTTAATAATGCGATATAGAGCAGGTTTTGCTCGCCTGTAATAAATTTTTTATAATATATATTGTTGTGGTACTAATACCCACAACTTACATAACGTTTCAGAGACGTTCATCACAATTACTGTCATTCCCATTGTTAAAATTTGCAGGGTTAACATTTTATACATATTTACAACGTGTTCTTCGTCATGTATCAGGTGTCTCTGACGTTGTTGCTGTTTGGGTGGTGATACTAACGGTTTGCTAGAATCTTGGCGGTCACTCATTTTATTCTTGTACTTAAAAGTTCAGATTTTATTTAATAATAATAGTAAAATATAGTGAATAAATGCAAAAATGTAATTAAACGTTTATTGGTTATGAGATATGGCAGATATCTGGCACTTATTAATTAAATAGTTTTTTCTTAGTTAAATCATCTAGAATTACTTAAAACTTATTTTTTTCAGAATATAATAATTTTCCTTTGTCTAAATAAAAATGGTAGGCTATGTGTTAAAGAGATAGAAATCTCAGAATCAACAATAGGATTCGTGGTCTACTTACGTTGACATATTTTTTTTAAAACAATTTTTCTACTACTTGTCTGTCACAATATTGTAAATTATTATTGATTCGTAAAGGTTCCGATTCAAGAGATTCATTAATATTTACTAATAACAACTCGTTGAAATTATATGTATTCGTAAAACTTATGTCCACTAGTTCGTTTCCTAATTGGATATTCAATATGTTTAATGATGTAAAATCACGTCCTAATTAGGTAGTGAACTGATGTTTTTTATCAGATAATATAAAATTCAATTGGCACTAATATATAATTTACGTTAAGCACAATAAAATTTTATGTATTCTTTAAAAAAGCGTTGGTAGTAACCAGCGTGAAGTATGCGAGTAGATAATAGATAATAAACAGTTTTTGACGGGATTTTATCAGTATTTTTTTACAATTTTCAGTTAACAAGTACAGGTTGCAATCTTCAGTGTCTTACAGTGGTATCATAAAAGTCCCTATACTAGAATAGTTCCATAATTTAGAGTTTTCCGACCCTGGCTATGCAGTTTGTTTATTTTTGCAATCATTTTATATCTCGTTATTTAGGGGAGTGGGTGGGAATGGCGCTCAGAGGGGAATGACGCTCACCGCATTTTTACTAAACCCAGACCAGTTTACTATGTCCCTATCGCAGCCATTCCCGAGTCGATCGCGCGTCTATTGGTTTTCCTCACTAAAAAACATTAATATAGTGATTTTCATCTAATATTTGTGTTTAAGTGTTTTCAAGGTAAGTTGCAATCATGTTATCTATAATATTATGTTATTTATTTATTCGATAGAGGATATTTTGGGCATAGTTTAATGCAAATACTGTTAATTTATTCTAACCTAAAAAAAGTTTGTTGGCACTTTTGTGAAACATGTGGGTTCGGAGCAATTCCGCTCATCCCGAGCGTGATTACCCCGTTACTTGGCGGCATTGCCCCAACGTGTATTTTGACTGTAAACCTTAATAATTATGGTTAATAATTTATAATTATTTTGATATCAGATGGTTCGTAATAGAAAAAGGACAACAACTAAAGCAGAATGGTCCCCAGAAGCAATGAGGGCTGCCATAGAAGCTGTGAGATCCGGAAGAAAAATTAGGGAAGTGTCACGCGCTTTTAAAGTTCCATTTAGTTCCCTCCGAGATAGACTGAAAAAGAATTATTATGACCCGCGACTAGGAAGAAAATCTACATTTTCTGCAGAAGAAGACCGTTTGCTTCGGAGCCATGTCTTAAATTTATCAAATCAATTTTACGGACTTACAGCACATGAACTTAGAAAGATTGCCTTTTAATTTGCGAAAGCAAATAACATAAAAAATATGTTTAATGAAGCTACTCAATTAGCCGGTAAAGATTGGCTTCAGAGATTTTTAAACAGAAATCCACAGATTAGCCTTAGAAAGCCAGAGGCAACTAGTCTCAACAGGGTTAAAGCTTTTTCTAAAGAGAACGTAGCAACTTTCTTTCGAAATTTGGAAGCTGTGATGGAGCGTTACAAATTTGATCCTTCATCTATTTATAATATGGACGAGACAGGGATTAGTACAGTTCATAAGCCAAATAGAATTCTAGCGCTTAAAGGTCAAAAACAGGTAGGAATAGTAACAAGTGGAAAACGCGGCTAAACCACCACCGTTTGTTGTGCCTTTAGCGCATCTGGAGCTTTTGCGCGAATATAAACATGGGAGGAATATGTTTATATTCGCACGGCAAAGAATGACTACGCAGCTACAGAAAAATGGACCTCCATGATCAATATTCAAATGCTCGAAACCAGGTTGGATCACCGAGAAATTGTTTTATGAGTGGTTTTAACACATTTTACGAAGCACTCAAAAGCTACAAAGGACAATCCCGTTTTTTTGATTGCTGATAACCATACCAGTCATATTTCTCTCAATTGCTACAATTTCTGCCGAGAAAATAGAATAGTTTTTCTTTCTATCCCTCCACACACTTCGCACCGGCTACAGCCTTTGGACATTTGTTTTTACAGTCCTTTAAAAAAGGCTTACTATCGTGAATGCGAGTTATTTATAAAGTCACATCCCTTTGAAAAAATAACAAATTATGACATTGCAGAATTGTTTAACAAGGCCTACGGAAGGGGTGCGTCAGTTGAAAAGGGGATTAGAGGATTTAGTTCTGCCGGGATATATCCTTTAAACCCCGCCATATTCGACGACGATGTGATTGAACTGGAAAATGACCAAAATTCGGAACCCACAGCGAATATTGTTCAACCTTCCACTAGTAAAGTGTTAACATTTTCTCATTCTGTGTCAACTTCAACACTAACAAAGGGTCCTACTATTAATGAAAAATCTTCTAATGCTAAAAATAGCGGCAAAGCTGCCACTGGTAAGCTTCAAGCCCTTGAAACATCGCTACAAGATATCTTTCCCCTCCCTATAGTTTCTGCAACCAATTCCAAGCCAAATAAAAGACAGGCTAGAAAAAAACAGAGTTCTGAAATAATCACGTCAACACCAATGAAAGATATTTTGGAAGAAAGACAAAAGAAAAAGGAAGAAAAGCTGGAAAAATTGAATATTAGCAAGGTGAAAGAGGAAAGAGTGGGCAAAATAACGAAAGATTAGATTTGTCGAATGTTCTAGTGAAGATTCGGATGTTACCATGACTGGAATTACTGATGACAACGAACCTGATGACATAGGAGACATGCAAGACACAGAAAATAATGTTTGTTGCCTTTGTGGCGAATTCGGTCGAGATCGCGAATTGTGGTTTCGTTGCGTAATTTGCGGTGGTTGGGCTCACGCTGAATGTAGCGGTGTTCATAAAGCTGAGGGTTACGTGTGTGACATTTGTTAGTAAAAGGCTTTTATTTTTCGTTGTTAGTTCTCAGTTCTGTTTTTTTTGCGATTACTTGATATTATGTATTCGGTCACTTTACCTTATTGCACTGTGTCGAATTTATTTTTAAGTTTATTTTTGGTTTCGTAATTTTGCCAATAAATATTTCAATATTAGTAGCTGTTTATTTTACAGTTTATAATATAAATACCTGAAAACAAGTAATCGCAATTACCCCCAATGGCGTGGGCAATTGCACTCATCATTTTTTTTTTGTATGAACTAGAAAACAAAATTTATTTTAGTCCAAATGTTTTAACTAAATGCCAGAATATTTACTATTCTTTACTCGAATAAATTTTTATGGTTCTCTGAATAAAGTTAGTTACAAAAAACAAAGTGTTTGCTTGGGTGAGCGCAGTTCCCGCCTCCTCCCCTACTTCTATTTTGCCAATTCCTTCTTATTTTCATTCATTATTTATAAATCTGTATTTATCAACATATTAACAGCGGTGTATATTGAGTTTTATAGTAAGTAAACACAAACAATTAACACAACCTTTTTACGCCAGTGTTTTATTCTTTCACAGATATAACGGCATGTCGTTTACCGTAGATCAGGATAAATTTATAACAATGACTTATTTTCGAGGTGGGTCGCAAAATAAAGATAGAGAGTGGACATACTCGCTCCAATCCTGTAGAAATCAATTTACAACTAGGTATCATGAGAAGGAAATTATTTGACATATTTGTTAAGTATAAAAATAGGCTTGTGGAGCGATTTATGGAAACAGACAGTACACGTTAACGAAAGAATACAACTACTGTTTTAACTGGATACAGTTTGGCAGATATATGCAATAAAATTGAAGCTAATATAAATAAACTATTAGGAAAATAATCTGCACAGACAAATAGAAACATCTTTCTTAAACAAAACATACAAATCAGTAACAAATATTTTATAGGTCGTTGCTGTCTGCATTTTATAGATGGGTGTGTCCTACTCCCATAGGTCACACCCACCTATAAAATACAGACAACAGACAAGACCTGCTCAACATTCCCATAGGTCACACCCACCTATAAAGTACAGACAACAGACAAGACTTGCTCAACATTCATTGCAGTCACCGCGAATTTTGGAGAAGTGCAGACGTGTTTTGTGCGTACTGTGTTTCTTGCGGCACAGAATATCGAAGATTTAGTATATGTGTTTAAGTGTTTCTTAAAACTCAATGTAAAAAGTGCTACGCCAGAGAGCGCTCCCCATTGGCTCGCTTCACGGCGCAAGCCCCGCCCTCCGAGCAAGAACTCAAGTGGCGCGAAATTTGCGACACGCCCCCGCGAAAAACCGCGACTGATGCCACTTCTATGACTTCGGTCGCGAATAGTTCGCCCCGCCCCACAATGAATAACATCAAATTAAATTCCACAAATTCATTCACCACGGTAGAATACAATTCCACCGAGGAAAACAAAAATAATTCACAATCTGAAGACTTTTCCACCAAGGCCCCAAACTATTTACGGCCGCCTATTTTAAATCCTAACGCTGCGGTAATCCAACAGATAAGATAGCAATAGAGTTAGCGCAAAGTATTCCGAAATGGAAAACAATACCGACATTGACGATGACATGGATACCGCAGATAATCGCTCAATTACGAGTGACTCAAGCCGCGTATCCGCGCCTACCAACGAAATAATAAACGAAGAAGGGTTCGAATCCCAAAACAGGAAGAAGTGACTCCGCCGTTATTCCATTGAAGAAAAAAATCCTAAAATCGTCTCGGGCAATAAATATAACGCTCTTCCACAAAAAGACAACGATCAAGACCCACTAAATCAACTTCCTATAGTTCCCCACCACAGGGGAAAAATAAAGCAAATAAAGGGGAATTACAACGTGTTTCGCCCATTACCATCCAAAACAAGGATAAATGGACCGCAATCTCTAATCGATTCGCTGCCTTACAAATTAAATTTGTCAAGGCAAAGAATACTTTCGATAGAATTAAAGAAGATCCCAAAAGTCCAGAAGATTACCATAAAATGGTAAAATTCCTCAATAACGTAAATATCGGTTTCTACACGTACCGTCTTCCGGCAGATAGACCAATTAGGGCAGTAATAAGGGGAGTCCCCACTGCCATCTCTACCGACGAGGTCTATCAAGATCTCCTCGATAGAGGCATTGAAATATTTAAAGTACACCGCATGAAGAAATTCCGCGGACAAGCCCCCATGCCGCTCGTCCTTGTTGAATGTCCCAGAACCATCAACGGGAAAAAAAAATCTTCGACTTAACTGAGGTCAACCGATTACAAATCCAGGTCGAATCCCCAGGGAAACGCTCAGAAGCAATTCAATGCTTCCGCTGCCAGCGTTACGGACATAGCCACACAAAATGTAGTTCTGGGCATCACAGCAGTGATTGCCCAAAGCCCAAAGATACGCCCGGCACATGTTGTAACTGCAGCAGTACCCACACTGCAAGCTACAGGGGATGTCCCCAGCATGAGACTTCCAGGCAACACAGTTACCCAGCCCCCTAGGGCCTCCAATGAACAATCCAGGTTTCCAAACTCCAGTGCCCCTGCTTCTCAACAAGTTAATACAAACCTCCCAGGGCCCCCAAAACTAAAGCCTGGGCACCCAAAACTGACGCTCAACAACAAAAAGTCGAAGAATTTCCCCCCTTGTCCAAAAGGAAAAACATCTCTCCCAAACCCTTTCCCCTTCCACAATCATCCACTTCACAGGAAGAAAAACCCCCCAAAAAACATCCACAGAAAAAGAACAATAGTTGTTTTAATATGAACAACATAGATGGTCTGCTACCCTTAGTCTTCCGTATTGGCTCCAGCCTTGCTGATGTCAACTCAACTGAAGAAGCTATCACCATTACCCTAAGCTTCACTAAAGAAATTTGCAACCTTTTCAATGTTGCGAATGAATAATCCACCCAGAGCACCTACATCTCTCAAAGTTAGGGCGTGGAATGCTGACTCATTCGCCAACAAATTCCTAGGATTATGCGAATTCATGAGACGCTACAACATCGACGTAGCTCTCATCAACGAAATACATCTTCGCCAAGCTTCATTAAACCGTGTTCCGGGTTATTCAATATATCGCAATGACCGCACCTTCGGCCGTGGTGGAGGCACCGCCATCCTTGTAAAATCCTCAATCCCACATTACCACTGTTTTTCCCCAGTATCAATGTCCATCGAAACTACCAGTATTAAAGTCCATACCCACTTCGGATTACTCAAACTAACGGCAATCTATAAAAGACCTTCCGCCCCATTTATCCCTGAAGAAATTGACGACACACTCTTTCAAGAAGACATTCCAACGATGCTTGCAGGAGACTTGAACAGCAAGCATCCCATCTGAAATTCAAGAGCTTTCAACGCCTCTGGGAGTATATGGAGACCAGGAACATCGTGGATGGTCCAATAGAACCCACGCATTACCGTCATGCAGGTCGTCCAGATATCTTAGACAACATGGTGGCCAAAAACCTAAATCTGGATCACTCCATCTCCACCGTGCAGGAATTGGACTCCAACCACGATCCAATTCTCATTGATCTTGGACGCGACGGCCCCGAACCACAGAAATTTCATACAATAATGTCTTGGCCAGCCTTCACCAGGAAAGCCCGAAACACCATTCCCATTCATAATTCCCATAAACACACCTGAAGAACTTGAAGAACAAGTACATTCACTCACCTCATCGATCCATGAATCCCTACAATACGCCTCCAACAAAATCCCCGAAATCCTCCCCAACAGCATAAGGGACTTGATAACCTCGCGAATCAGAGCGGGAAGAGCATATGCCAGAACGCTTCATCCCGATGACAAACAGCTATACAACCGCCTATCCGGCGATGTTAGATATGCTCTCCTCAATCATAGAAACCAATGATGGATTTCCAAAATGGAATCGCTGGATGACACTCCAGAGCTCTGGAAGATCAAGAAAATCCTTGGGAGATCCCACGTTCCTCCTATCCCCCCCCCCATACACTACCTGGACGGTATCGTTTTCTCTCCAGAAGAAAAATCTGAAGCTTTTGCAGAGTATCTCGAAAACTGTTTTACTCCAGTCAGCGGTGCTCTTCGACATTGCCAAGGCGTTTGATAGAGTTTGGCATACTGGCCTCCTCTATAAATTAATCAGATCCAAAGCCCCCTCCCCCCCTAGCCATAGCCGCAAACGTTCCTTAAGGATGCGTTCTTTCTCCTACACTGTACAACTTACTCACGAAAGATACCCACACGACAAAATACTCATCTTGCTTTGTATGCAGATGATATCTTAATATACACTGGTTCCCACTCTGTTGGCCTCATTGAAGACCGTCTCCAAGAATCCATAGATGAATTAGAACAATGGTTCAGTCTAGGGAGGATCAAAATCAACCCTGACAAAAGCCAAGCCATCATCTTCAGCCGAAGCACCAGAGATCGCCCCGCAGAAAATAATATAAACTAATATATAAACAGATAATCCGAGCTTCAATGACATATGCCATTCTCATTTGGGGACACGCCGCCAACACCCACCTAAAGAAACTTCAAACTAAACAAAATAAAGCCCTAAGAACAATCACTAACGCCTCTTGGTATGTTTCGAACGACACATTACATAATAATCTGCAAATTCCAACAATCAAAGAATTCGCCAAACAACTTGCAAGATCCTACTACAATTCCATCCTAACTCATGGAAATCCTCTGATATCAGGAATCTTCACCGGCTTCCGCCATGGAAGACATAAAACTCTTCAGGACAGCCTACTGGATGATCCCCCTTGAATTTCCACTCACACACTCGACAAAGAAACATCTCTCTTCATAATTTAATTATTATTCACCATGAACACTTATAATTCACACCACTTCAAACCATTTTTCATGATAAAGGGGAGGACTTTCCACACCACAGTGCACCTCTGGTTCCCCTAACGCACGCTTCACAACAATTCTCTGTAAAAAATTGGCAGAAATAGAACAAAGTTCATCTGCAGAAATGAAATAACTGTACAGCAAAAGAAGTAGATTAGAACTAAAATTATATGAATTGCATTTAAAACTAACAAAAAATTTAAATCACTTTGAATATCAAGACTGGTGTTGCTTTTATAGGAAAATCGCGGAAATTACAAACCACAAATTAAATAAGAAAATTAAAGGTCTGAACAAGAAATTCAAAAATTTATGCCCACGATCAGACAAGAGTGTCAATAGAAATCCTATAAAAGAAACACTAGTCGCCAATAATTCATCCGAGACTTTTAATCGAGGAGAAATAGATTTATTAAACAAAGGTTTAAAACATTGTCTGTCTTACCGCGAAACCCCTACCGAGGAGGTGATCGCAAGCATCGAAACGGCTATTAAATATTTAGATCCAACTTCAAAAAATTTTATTAGAGAAGCTTGTAAGACTCAAATCAAACAGAACTTACAAGAACAAAAACAAAAAGTGGTGCCCCACGAATGGAACTTAATTAAGAGTCTCAGATCGAAAGACTGCTTTTATTTAAAAGCAGACAAAGGGAATAAGTTAGTAATTTTGAACAAAAGCGACTATTTTCTAAGAGTGAAAAACTTAATCTCAGAAGGGCCCTATGTTGACTGTACGAAAACTCCATTACCAAAAATGATTAGGGCCACACAAAACGCGTTTAAAAAGTTATGCAAAGTTAATAACCCCTAATTTGAATTATAGGTTAAGTGTAAGTAATCCGTTGATCCTAGACTATATTGTTTTCCTAAAATACACAAACCAGGCAACTCAATAAGACCAATTGTCTCAGGGATCAACTCCCCTACTTACTTGATTTCAAAATGACTAGTGAATGAATACAAAAATTTGCCCGAAAAACTTGAAAGTCTCTCAGTCACTAACTCATTAGAATGTATTCAAAGGATTAAAGATTGTAAATTAGAAAAAGGGGAAATTTTAGTATCATTCCACGTAACGTCATTGTTTCCTTCGGTACCGACTCCAGAAACTTTAAAATATTTAGAAGAACTTCTTCACAAAAATAAGATCGAACCAGAGAAAATAAAAGAATACGTGAGATTAACAAACCTTTGCATGTCCCAAAATTGTTTTCAATTCGAAGGGACGTTTTGTGAACAAAAACAGGGAACTGCAATGGGCAATTATCTTTCTCCATTCGTAGCGGACCTATTTATGAGTAACTTTGAAATTGAATTAAAAAAGGAAGCTAAATATTTTCCAGGAATTTGGGTCAGGTATGTCGATGATATTTTCGCGATTTTCAATACACATAAATCGAACTAGGATGATTTCGTTAAACAGTTAAATTTCAAAATTTCCGACAATTAAATTTACAGTAGAAAAAGAAAACAATAACAAGTTGCCTTTTTTGGATACCTTAGTTATTAGGAATAATCTCAAAATAGAAATTGATATTTTCCGAAAAGAAACCAATGTCAATAGATTCATCACGGCGGACTCAAATCATAGCATGCAACAAAAGATGGCTTCATTCAACTTTCTTATTAATCGTTTGTTCAATTTCCCACTAACAAATGTAAGATATGAAAGAGAATTGAACGTCATTAAGAATATCGCAAGATACAATGGTTTTGATTCGGAAATGATCAATGGATTAATTAGAAAGGCCAACATAAGAAAAACAATCCGTGACACCACATGTCTTCACCACAGAGCAATCGGGATAAGCAGTTTGTTTGTTTACCTTATGATCGTATGACAAAAAATCTAAATAGTATTCTTAAAGAGCGCGGGTTTCACGTTTGTTTTCGCTCCAATAATTCAATTAAAACGCTTTTAGGAAATGCAAAAGACAAAATCGAAGAAAATAAAAAATCGGGAATCTACCGAATTGAATGTTTAGAGTGCAGTAAACAATACATCGGCCAAACTAAAAGATCGATCGAAACCCGGTATAAAGAACACCTTTCGCACATAAAATTCAACCGACCAGAAAAATCGCGTATAGCGAGACATGTATTACAAAATAACCACAGTGTTAATATGGATTGTTTACATTTGATAAAGAACGTGTATAATTATCGAGAATTAGACACGTATGAAAGCATGCACATCTTAAAGAATTTAAGCCATGTGGTGAATAACAATGACACCGGACCTTTACAATCGACCCTTTTCTGTCTGCTTAATGTCAGAGAAGGAGGAACACTATAATAAATCACATGCAGGCACGTATCGGTCGTGTCCGTGTTTCCCTTTTTTCAATGTCGTTCATCCTAGTTTAAGTAAAATAATTTTTAAAAATCTCGTGAAACAAACACACAGTGTACATCTTGGTTCTTAGCGGCGCAGATCGCGTACGGAGTTTGTTTTTCGTACAGGTGTTTTTCGCCGTGTTTTACCAGGTGCGACACTTTGCAATTGTCTGTTGATGATGACAACTTAGTTGTCGAAATGCGTATACAGAATTACAAAAGTTAGTGTGGAAAGGGGTTATATATCAACCTTAGTGATTAAATTATGTATATCTACCAAAGTATCTCCAGTTAAAAGTAGTTGTATTCTTTCGTTTGCGTGTTAATATACTATCTGTTTCCATCGTTCCACGAGCCTATTTTTATACTTAACAAATGTGTCAAATAATTTGCTCGGACGGCACTTAAGAAACACCTTGAATTTAAACCATATAACATATCAGTCCACCAACAATTGCATACTTGTAATATTGGTGCTTGAAGAGTTCTGCGACAAGTTTAGTAATATATTTGAGAGCAATGAGATACTAGATAAGAGTTTCTTCTCGGATGAGGCTTGGTTTCACATATCTGAACATATCAATAGTTAAAATTATCATATATGGCCACCTGAAAATCTACATGTGTTCGCAGAAACAAATTTGCATTCTGTAAAGATTGGAGTTTGGGTTACTATGTTACGCAGACACGTTGTGGGATCCGTATTCTTTTATGATACAATTAACGGAGCTAGATAAAGAGAAATATATTAGAACTTTTCATTGATATTCTAGATGAAGAATTGTATGGGTTATTTACAACCTGATGGTGCTACACCACGTACAGCATATGCTAATGTAAATTATTTAAGAAAATTTTTTGATGAAAGATTATAATTAGGAGCGGACGATGGCCAGCATAATTTTTCAGATTTTACTCCGCTAGATTTCTTTTTGTTTTTATACTGGAAAGACGAAGTCTTTAGCCATAAACTGCATACTTTGGAAGGATTGGAGCATTTAATAACAGAAGCAATATACAATATAAATGTGGATGTATGCTTACTGGCTGATGGTAATTATTTTGAACACTTGCTATTATTTTACAACAATGTTTACTTACATGTTTATTTTAAATAGTATTTGTACATTGTTTTTAAATAGTTTATAATAATTTTATGCTGCAATAATTGTTACAAAAGTATGAAATCTCTCTTTTCCTTCTTAGATACCACATTCAGTTGTTCATTTATAAGAACTGTCAAAATATCTTCAATATTCAAAAGTCCATACCAACTACTCCATGTTTCCAACTTAATTTTCTTTTTCTTCCTATGGTCGCTTGAGATTGCTCAGCGGGTATAATACTTGTATTAATAATAACAATAATAAGTTTTTTATTTTAACTCAAAGAAGAATTATATTAGATACGCAATCGTGTGATCTACTCTAAAATAAGGCGAAGTTCAGATTGCTACAATTTGCAGCATGTTCTTCCACTTAACCCCATACTTAAGCTATTAATCCACACCACAGATCACTAATGTGTCACTCCATTGTCCAACTTAATGCAATCTATGTTTGCAATTGGATTTATTGCCTTAGAAACAAAAATTTCAAGTATTTCTTTTTAAATTCTACAACAGATAGACTTGCTCCTTATGTCATGTGGTATAGAGTTGTATACATTCGTAATACGAGGGAGCGTTTTTATATTCGCGGAATGAGCGGGTTGTAGAGGGGTGAGTAGGCGCGTTGGGGGCGTGGCCTGTGCAGCGACTCATGATTAGTATAAATACGAAGTTTCATTGTTATTAGACAGTTAGTCTTTGAGCTATCGTCAACCAAGTAACATAATCAGGAGTGAAAAGTGAAATATGGAAAAAATCGAATATCGTGCCGTTATAAAGTTCCTTACCAGGCAAGGAAAATCAGCTGCGACCATAATGAATGAGATGTCATTGGTTTACGGCGACTCTTGTCCAGGAAAAACCATGGTGTACAAGTGGCATAGCTTATTTAAACAAGGAAGAGAATCCCTTGAAGACGACCCGAGGCCGGGCAGGAGCATTGAGGTGACCACGCCAGCACTTATCAAAAAAGTTGAACATATTGTACTCGAAAATGCTCGACTAAAGAAGAAACAACTCGCAGAAACGGTTGGAGTATCCGATACAACAATTTTTAAAATCCTACACGATCATCTCGGCATGTCTAAGGTCAGCGCAAGATGGGTGCCGAGAATGCTCACGCCGCCGCAAAAACAACAGCGCGTAGAGTGTTCGCGTGCATTTTTGGACCTCTGTAATGAAGACAAGGATGGTGTATTGAGTGGAATTGTTACTGGAGACGAAACTTGGGTTCAGCATTATGAACCTGAGTCCAAACAAGACTCCATGCAGTGGCATAAAAAGGGCACAGCACCTCCCAAGAAATTTAAAGTGTCACAATCAGCTGGGAAACTCATGGCAACGGTATTTTGGGACTCGGAAGGAATATTGTTGATTGATTATAAAGATAAAGGTGTTTCTATAACCGGAGAATATTACGCTTCAATATTAGAGCGTCTAAAAGAAGCCATTAAAGAGAAAAGACGGGGAAAATTGACAAAAGGTGTTCTGCTTTTGCACGACAACGCGCCCGTCCACAAGAGCCGCGTTGCGTTAGCTGCCCTGCATAAGGTGGGCTTCGAAATTGTGAATCACCCACCCTACAGCCCAGACCTGGCCCCGAGTGATTATTACCTGTTTCCGAAAATGAAAAAAGAGCTGCGGGGTAAAAAATTTACTGCCGATGATGAAGTCAAGGAGGCAGTTTCGGCGTATTTTGCAGATAAAGAGAAATCATTTTTTTATGAGTGTATAAATAAATTAATTGAAAGATGTGAAAAATGTATCCGTCTTGCAGGTGAATATATTGAAAAAGAAAAATAATTTGGTTTTTTTATTTCCACCCCTAAAAACGCTCCCTCGTATGATAAATGGAGCTTCTTTTAAATAGTTCTGGTCTATGCATAGGTGGAATTAATACACCTTTAAAACGAATGTTGACATTATGAACACTCGTCCGTCACTCAACTTTATTGCATAGGGGGGCTTCCCCTTGGCGACAATAATGTAATAGCAGAATACAAGCAACGGTTTGTTTCTCATATTTAGTCATTTTATTGTTGATATGTACCTTTTTACACTGATATTTCTTTAAAATCCATCCATTCCCAGAACAATATCCTTGTTTAATTGTTCTGATACGAAATTTATGCATAATTATTTCAATGCTAACTAATCTTAATCACAATTTTTACGATATCAATCTATTTTTTATCATACTGTTACGGTGAATATAAATTAATTCAAAATAAATATGTTTTAGGATCTTGTACCACACATGTTACAATACATAAGAATAAAATAGACAAAAACTATTCAGCATTCATATTTACATAAGCGTGACAAAAAAATAGTTTTACTTTTTATCAAGAAATATTTTCATAGACATTTATACATATATTATTGTCTATGACGATTGTTCAAGTACATACCTAGTTATAAATTAAGTCTAGTTCAATGTATGTGTAAAAAAACATTATCAAGTATGAAATTTAACACGATATGCATCAAAATGCATTTAATATGCTTGATAAGTGATTAATTTCTCTCACATATTTTTATAATAACATTGGTTTTGAAATAGACTGTGAATGGACTGGATCATCGCTTTTAGCATGATTACTTGAAAAATTTGCACCTATGATAATGGCAGTTGAAAATTCTAATATTGACATAAAAACCGATTGTATTAAATCAAAATTATTGGATGTGGAGGTTCACGTCGATAAAGCAGGTAGTGCTTTTGTTGGTAAAGCAAGATACGTGCATAGAAAGTTCAGTAATGATGTTGGTAGTACTGCAAATAGAGAAAAAACTATTAGAAATGCCAAATATTACCAGTATAAACAATTCGGTCACTTTAAAAATAAATGCTCTATACCGCAAAATAAGGAGTGATTCAAATATCCCGCTAAAACGCGGAAGACATAGCTTCAAAATGTAACTTACCATAAAAATGAAACATAAATAGCTGTGAATGGAGTAGTTTATCTACAATATTAATCTTTTTCTTTATTATATAAAAATAAATGAAAAAAAAATAATTTTAATGGTATGATTGTACAAACGTTACTTTTTGTATTAATATGTACAACCTATCCAAAATTAAGATTAAATATAATTAAAATAAAACAATGCAAAAATGTAATTAAACGTTCACAGGTTATGAAAAATGGAGGATATCTAGCATTTATTTATTCATATTAAACTTGTCTGTTCAAGAACCAATAAAATCCCTTAAAAATGTGTACAATTTTGGCGTAATATTTGAACCACTCCTTCGTATTCTGAGACAGGGTATAATAAACTTCAAAATTCGAGACGAAAAGTTTTAGATGATATTAGTGTATGTACTATTTCTGAGTGATAAATTCAACAAGAACGACTTGTACATAGATTATGGAGCTAGTGTATATATGACAGTAAGAAAAGAATTGATGGAATATATTTCTATACAGACAAATTTACAAGAAATTACGTTATCAAATGAAATAAAAACACCAGTGACAGGTATTGGTGATGGAAATATTACTACTATTGTACACGATAAAAGCTATGTTGTTGTAGTTAGAGATGAAGAATTTATTCTTCGTTAGTCAATTAATTGAAACTGGAAACGTGAAATTTAAAACCGATAGTCGTACAATTTTCAATATGTAAAATATGTTATAGCTATAGCTGATTCAGTAGAAAATGTTTATAGATTAAATATAGAAAGATCACAAAATTGTTTATTGGCAGCAGCAGCAGTAGTGTCAGTGTTTAGTAATATATGGCATCGTAGAGTTGGTCATTAATTTTAATGATTTGAAATGCGAAATGGCATCTTAGATGGAATGACATGTAAGAGTGTGACAGACATTGAAAGAAAAAACTGTATTGTGTGTTGTCAGAGAAAACACACCAAATTACTATTTCAACAAAAATGTACGCGAGCAACAAATTTATTATGACATGCTGATGATGAAGATTAAAATTCTAGGAGGTTCAAAATATTTTTTGATTTTTAAAGACAACTTTAGTAGTCTGTTCGAAAATTAAGACTGTAAAATAAGAATATTAAGAACAGATAATGGCAAATAATTTTGTAATGATGAATTTGAGTAGTATCTACGAAGGAATGGAATTGTTCGCAAAAAAAGCGAACCCTTATATACCAGAACAGAATAGACTTTTGGAAGGAATGAATCGAATAATAGTTGAGACGAGCAAAGCGGGCATGCAAAATTTGAAAAAAGATTTTGAGCAAACCTGTATACAGTGGCTCAGAGCCATAATGGACCGGCATAAATTTATAATGTTTTACTCGGATGTTAAGTTAACTAAATAATATATAGCTAAAATTATTGCTGATTTTAAAAGATTTTTAAATTCTTAATTTTCACCAAAATTTTTTTTGTCATACTTCCAATAATTTTCAAAAAAAAAAGTTAAATTAAACAAAAGTTGCTGTTGTTAGTCTCAAAGTCATAATGGAACACTTATGTAAAATCTGGCAACGTCGCTGTTATAACCGCGCCTAACTTCATTTTTATGCTTAATTTGTACCGTTAGTTTTGTTGTTTACTTAAAAGTGGTATTTCGTATGAAAATATTGTGATTTTTAATTTTTAATGAGAGCAATGGCACCACGAAGTAAGCAAACATCAATGGAACAGAGACAAATCAGAGTTCGATTATCAGAAGAAGGAAAATCTGTTAGAGATATAAGTGCAATTGTTGATCGAGCACCAACTGTTTTTAACATCATAAAGCGCTACAAATATACCACAAACTTTGAAAATAAGGCCAAACCTAGTGGACGCAAAATATTTTCAGTCAGATTAACGTTGGATTCTTACAGAATATCAGGAAAAATCCTCATATTAGTGCTCCGAAACTTGCATCAGATGCTGAAAGGCATCTCGGAAAAAAGCCAATGCTGAAACAATCAGAAATGTACTAAGAAAACATCAGTACCATGGACGTGTAGCTAGAAAAAAGCCTGTCGTGAGCAAGGCCAACATAAAGAAACGGATGGAGTTTGCTAAAAACATGCGAAATAAATATTTTTCGTCCTGGGAAAATGTCATATTTACCGACGAGAGTAAATTTAACATTTTCCGTTCTGATGGACAATCGTATGTATCATCACTCCTAGAGAGCCTGGAAGAGTTAAAGAACCGGATCCGTACTGCCATAACATCAGTGACGAAGGACATGCTTGCCCGAGTATGGGAGGAATTTGAGTATCGATGTGATATTGTTCGTGTCGCTGATGCAGGACATATTGAACATCTGTAATCTGAACTTGAGAGGTTCGTAAATATGTGTGTAAAGTTTCATATTCGTATGTCTTAAAGTTTAATAAATATATGCATTCGAAATACGTATGTTCTTTTTGAAATACCCTGTACACTGTAAAGGAAAAGTCAGAAAAGGTTCTCAGCAATTTACATCTTATTTACGTCTAAAATTGAATAAACTCACTTCGTAATTTGTATTATAACAATTAAGATTATAGACGAAGAATAAACATGGACGAAGGTTTTTATAGACAGACGCATTGTCGTTAATGAAGCAGAGCCCAAAAAGTTATCGCCTGCTAATAAAAACTTTACACTGCTTTCAAAAAAAAACTTTTTTGGTCCTTATTACGTCAGCTGCTCATGTACACTGACATTAATAATAAAATAATGGCTGTATTAAAACGGAGTGTCGCGTCTTTGGTAGAAGAGAGATCAAATTTGCATTTTGTTCTTCGATGAAATGTCACTTGATGTCGCTGTACATTATTGTTATAATTATTCATTCTTTACTATGATACTACTCTCTATATTTTTTAGATATGTAGTTGGCAACCATAGTTTTGAGAACTGCACATAGTGCCTAATATAAGGCTGTGTGATTGTATACTTACTGTAAAACCACGTTTGTTACTTATTGTTCCAATTATATTAATTAATCGTTTCTAGCCTTTTATTGCGTAACTTCTAACAGGTTATGGACCCAGAACGTTGCTAAAATACGATTTGTATTAAAAAGAGTGTAAAAGAAGAAGTTAGTGACTTAAAAATAACATAGTTCTTTTTGAGGTTAACTTGCCACGTGCTATCAGTGTTCGCTAGAAATATAATTTTCATTTACGTGGTCTGAAATAAACACGATGGCTTCACAAATTAATGTTGCAACACCATAGTTTTGAGAACTGCACATAGTGCCTAATATAAGGCTGTGTGATTGTATACTTACTGTAAAACCACGTTTGTTACTTATTGTTCCAATTATATTAATTAATCGTTTCTAGCCTTTTATTGCGTAACTTCTAACAATTATAACAAATTTGCTGAACAAATCAATGGATTTGAAGATTTGGGATCATGTAGAAAACTAATTTTTAACGAACATATACTTGTTTTCATGGCTAGAGGTTATAAAGAAATGGAAGCAATCGTGCATTATTAGTGCCGGTATAAAATCTAGTGAACTTATTGTAATTTTAAAAGAAATTATTTTATCTTTGTAAGCAACAGGTATAAACACCATCGCAACGTGTGTGATCAGCTTTTCACAAATACTACAGCATATGGTACAATGCATATAATTATTTACTTGGTGAAACAAATAGGCACTACCGATAACTGGCTGTGATAACTGCTGTTTGAGCTTTTTAATAAGGTGCTAAAGTACTAAAAAGTATTAGGAACTTATGATACTGAATACACAAAACACAGAATAGGGCCAACGTAAGAAAGCGGCTTGGTCATTACTTTTCACGAATTTGGTGCTGTCGATGAAGACACTAACATATGCAACAAACTAACAAATTCACATATTTACAAAGACCAAATTAAGAAAATGAAAGTTCGAAAAACAATTCAGGTATTCAGCTGAAACTTTTCGTCTGTTATGAGAGGATTTGCAATTCTAGGTAAAATTTTCATTTACATGTATTAAATATACACTACTAATACTACTAAAGACGTAAACTAGGTCACGCTTCGAGCATTTAATTATAGCGGGAACCATTATGTCTCATATATATATATATAATCCAAATCAATGAAATTAATTGGGTATTCGGTCAATTGTTAAGGAAATTAAAAAATGAAAAAACTAATCATTTGTTCTATCCTCTATATTTCGCTATAAATTTATAGCTTCCTCAGGAGTTAAAAACTAGATTCATTTAAAAAATTCTTTAAAAATCATTCAAATGTGGTTTGTCATACTCAATACTAATAAATAAAATTATAAACTATTGCACTAGTGTCAGTGGTAGGTAAAGGTCAGAGCATGTTACACAAATTTTGTGTAACATGATATATTAAAATATTTATTTGTACATAAATCTCACGATGAATCGCTAAATTTGGTTATAAATAAAAAAAATATATGTTTGTGTAAATTACATGATTGTGTAAAAGTGTTGTTTGTGAATTTAATATTTTGTAATCTACTATATAAAAATAAGTCGGGTTTTCCTTCCTGACGCTATAACTCCAGAACGCACGAACCGATTTCCACGGTTTTGCATTCGTTGGAAAGGTCTCGAGCTCCGTGAGGTTTATAGCAAAGAAAATTCAGGAAAAATTTCAACAGAAAAGCGGGAAAATCATTTTTCACATACAGCGCCATCTCTGATACATAGCATGTACTACAAACCAATATTTTAAGTAGATGGCGCCGGTGCGTGATACATTGTTTGACAGCTACTCATTGTTCTCTGCTCAGTTAATTTCATGTGGCAAACCGGTATTGTGTTCACTGTGAAATTGTGAAAAAAAAGTAAAAAAAATAAGTTATTCGTTTCCTAACATTTCAATTGGAAACCATCAAATCAATCACGTGTATTGTGCAAATTTTTATTCAATTTCAACAGCAGGCATTTGTCTTTAAGGTGGTAAGTTGAACTGTGTAAATTATGTGGATCGTGCATTTGAGGTTAAATTCACCACTCTGTCCATAGTCCAAAATGCCTAGAGGACGACGTGCGAACATCGGCCGCCGCACAAGACATGCAAGCCAGCAACAAGTGTATTCACAGAACTTAAGCGAAGAAAGACAAAATATAATAAGAGAAAATGCCTGATTGAGACAACGCGTGAGCACACGAAGATCATTGGCATCATACAATCGCTTGGCATTCCAATATGATCCCACTGCGAACTACAGTGATGATGAAAATTTAGATATTGGACCAATGACGACTATATGCCGATATTGCAATGCGTTAAAGTTCAAAAGAGAAACGGCTGGATTGTGCTGCGCAAGTGGAAAAGTCAAACTGGATCCATTACTTACACCACCACAGCCACTGAAACCATTGTTCGATGGAAATGATCCCGATTCCAGCCATTTTCTTCAACACATCCTTGAATACAATAACTGCTTTCGCATGACTTCCTTTGGAGCTAATATCATTCGAGAAGGCGGCTTCATGCTGACTTGCAAGGTAAAAGATACAACACACATAACCAATCACTCACACCAACACAATGAATTGCAACACATAACAACTACATATACACCACACACTACACCATCAGAAGTTACGATCAGAAGTTACACCGTAATCTTCAACAAATGATTGTTTGCAATTACAGATACAAGGACAAATATATCATTTGCATGGTTCAATGGTGCCAACACCAGATGAACCGCATCAATTTTTGCAAATATATTTCATTTCGTCGATGGTGGATCAGCTGAATGTGCGGTGCAATATACAGGGAACACAACAGTTAAAGAGACGAATTATTGAACAGTTGCAAGCATTTTTTCACGCTAATAATGCTGTGGTTAATATATTCAAAACAGCATTGGAACGAATGCCATCGGATACGCACAAATTTGTCATAAGAGCGGATTGTACCCCAACAGGTGAACATGTGCGAAGATTCAATGCACCCACCGTTAATGATGTTGCTGCAATTATTGTTGGCGATCCAACTAAATCGCGAGACATTGTCGTTCAGCGAAGAAGCAATATCATGCATCGTGTAAACGAGACACATCGTTTGTACGATGCGTTACAATATCCAATCATTTATTGGCAAGGGCAAGACGGATACGACATCACGTTGAAGATGGTCGATCCAATTACAGGTACAATATTCACACACTAATTATTGCTATTATTGCTATTATTGGTTTCCATTAACAATTCATTTAATTTTGCATTTTCAGGCGTATCAACGAATAAAAATCTAAGCGCAATGAATTACTATGCGTATCGTATGATGATTCGTACACATGAGGAGAATGTCATTCTGAAGTGCCGTCGGCTATTCCAGCAATTCGCTGTCGACATGTATGTCAAAGTCGAGACCGAACGTTTAGCGTTCATCCGATTCAATCAGGCAAAGCTACGATCTGAGGACTATATACACTTGCGTGATGCTATTCATTCAGATGGTGATGTTCAGAATATTGGACGTCTGACGATTCTCCCATCTTCTTATATCGGAAGCCCACGCCACATGCACGAATACGCTCAAGACGCTATGACGTACGTGCGAAATTATGGAACTCCGGATTTATTTATTACGTTCCCATGCAATCCGAAGTGGACGGAAATTGAACGTGAGTTGGAACCGGGCCAAAAACCGCAAGATCGCCATGACATAATCGCCAGAGTATTTCAGCAAAAACTCAAGGTTATGATGGATGTGCTTACTAAGTATCGAGTTTTTGGTGACACACGTTGTTATATGTACTCGGTGGAATGGCAGAAGCGTGGACTACCGCATGCTCATATCCTAATCTGGTTGCTGAACAAATTACATTCAAATGAAGTGGATGACATCATATCAGCTGAAATTCCTGATCCAGTCACTGATCCCCATCTACACGACATTGTGACGACACAGATGGTGCATGGACCGTGCCGTGCATTAAATCCATTATCGCCTTGCATGGCTGATGGAAAGTGCACAAAACGATATCCGCGACCGTTAGTTGCTGAAACAGTCACAGGGAACGATGGATGTCCAGTTTATCGTCGGCGTTCAAAAGAAGATAATGGTCGAACTATCAAAGTTAAAGTTCAAAATCAAGAGATTGAGAACGGAAATGAATTCATTGTACCATATTGCCCGCTGCTATCACGAATTTTCGAAACACATGCAAACGTTGAGAGTTGTCATTCGGCCAAATCAATCAAATATTTGTGCAAGTACGTCACAAAAGGCAGCGACATGGCTGTGTTTGGTATTGCACTGTGGCGATTATTGTCATTTCAAATTCATGAAAGATATCCCACAGTTTTACATTTAGCAGTGCATTTGGAAAATGGCCAAAGACTTTACTTCACTGAGGCTAATGCGGCACAACGAGCTGAGAGACCACCATCGACAACATTGACTAGCTTCTTTGCAATGTGTGAAGCAGATCCATTCGCAGCGACGCTGATGTACATTGAAATGCCCAAGTATTACACTTGGAATCAATCAACAAAGAAATTCCAACGTCGCAAACAAGGAACCCCAGTTCCAGATTGGCCACAGGTGTTTTTCACTGATGCACTAGGTCGCATGTATACTGTTCATCCTAGAAATGATGAATGTTTTTATTTGCGACTGCTGTTGGTAAATGTACGTGGACCAAAATCATTTGCGCATTTGAAAACTGTGAATGGCCACCAATGCCAAACATATCGAGAAGCATGTCGACTATTGGGTTTGCTGGAGAACGATTCTCATTGGGATTTAACGCTTGCGGATTCAGTTGTTTCATCAAATGCGTACCAAATACGAACGCTGTTCGCAATTATCATCACCACATGTTTTCCTTCGCAACCAATTCAGTTATGGAACAAATACAAAGACGACATATGTGAAGATATCTTGCATCGCTTGCGCATTCAAACGAATAATCCTGACATCCAAATAACCGATGAAATCTACAATGAAGGATTGATTCTGATTGAGGATCAATGCTTGACTATTGCAAACAAGCTACTGATTGAAGTAGGAATGATTGCGCCAAATCGATCGATGCACGATGCATTCAACCAAGAATTAAATCGAGAGCTGCAATACAATGTTGATACATTGCAGGAATTCGTTCGAAATAATGTGCCGTTGCTGAATGAACAGCAAAAACAAGTATACGAAACATTAATGCAAGCGGTGGACAATAATACTGGTGGTCTATTCTTCCTGGACGCACCTGGAGGAACAGGGAAAACATTTGTCATTTCATTGATTTTGGCCACTATTCGATCAAGATGTGACATAGCTTTGGCGTTAGCATCATCTGGAATTGCGGCGACTCTTCTAGATGGCGGTCGTACTGCACATTCTGCGCTTAAGTTGCCACTCAATTTAAACACAATTGATACTCCAACATGCAATATTTCCCGATCCAGTGCAATGGGAAAATTGTTGATGCAATGCAAGCTCATTGTTTGGGATGAGTGCACAATGGCCCATAAGAAATCACTTGAAGCACTTAACATCACACTGAAGGATCTTCGGCGAAATAACATCTTTGGCGGCTTGATGATATTGTTGGCAGGCGATTTCAGGCAGACGTTGCCAGTAATTCCCCGTGGAACGCCTGCAGATGAATTGAATGCTTGCCTGAAGGCATCACCTTTATGGAATAACGTAAAAACATTATCGCTAACCACTAATATGAGAGTTCAACTTCAAAATGATCAAAGTGCTGCACAATTTTCCAAACAATTGTTAGCTGTTGGAAATGGAAAAGTTCCAGTTGATGCGACATCTGGATTAATTACTCTTACCAACGACTTTTGCCGATTTGTAGACTCTCAATTAGCTCTTATTGAAAATGTTTTCCCAAACATTAGTGAGAATTATCAGAATTACGCTCGGTTAAGTCAACGAGCAATTCTTGCCGCAAAGAATAATGATGTACACGCACTGAATTTCACCATTCAACCAAAAATTGCTGGCGATTTGGTGACATACAAATCCGTTGATTCCATAACAAATCCCGATGATGTGTAAATTATCCAACGGAGTTTTTGAACTCTCTGGAGTTACCAGGATTTCCACCACATAACTTGCAAATCAAAGTTGGTACAGTTATTATGATATTGCGTAATTTGAATCCACCGCGGCTTTGCAACGGTACTCGACTTTCGGTAAAAAGACTTATGCCGAATTTGATTGAGGCAACCATTATTAACGGAAAGTACGCAGGTGAAAATGTATGTATTCCTCGAATACCAATGATTCTGACTGATCTTCCGTTTGACTTCAAACGATTGCAATTTCCAGTTCGCCTTGCGTTCGCAATGACAATTAACAAGTCGCAAGGCCAATCGCTTAGTGTTTGCGGGATAAATTTAGAAAATCATCGTTTTTCACATGGGCAGTTATACGTTGCGTGTTCACGAGTTGGGAAACCATCCGCTTTGTTTGTGTTAACGTCAGACCAAAACACAAAAAAAGTGGTTTACCAAAGAGCACTTCAATGAAACGGATAATTTGCGGACACGTATAACACTTCGATTCAGTATTTACTTTGGATTCACTTTCATTTACTTAGAGAAGTTCAACTTAATAACACTTCATTTTTGTAATCGAAATGAATTCATTACTGTTGTGAAATGAAATAAAATTTTTCCGTTTCAAATATAAAACAAAAAAAAAATTTTTCTTCATCTTTTAATCACCAAACGAAATGTTACATAAAACGAAGCCATCTGGTGGCAAAACGGAGTTCGCCGGGTTTGCTAGTATATATATATATATATATATATATATATATATATATATATATATATGCATGAAGAGATTTCTTTACGGTAATTCCCCGAAAAAATCGCTCTAGAATATAAAGTGTTAAGGAATGAATCAGTTAAAGGTGGGAATCTTAAACATTTTATATATGTATGAAGGGATTTCTTTAAGGTAATTCCCAGAAAAGTTCAGGCTAGAATATAAATAGAACCTGATTTAAATTTTGCGTCACTCGTGTTGCCTATTATTCGTATCGTTGACAGTGAAACAGGTGTAAAAAATGAGCAACGAAAGTGAAAGTGGTGAAGACTGTAGTGCAGGCGCTAAAAAGAAAAATGGGAGGAAAGTCCTGAATTTATAGGGTGGCTTAATAAAAGTAAAAAGGGGGAATATTTTGCAAGGTGCAAAAGTTGCGATAAAGATATCAATATCAGTAGCGGCAAGGATTCTCTAATAAAACATCGACTTTCAAAATTTCACCAAACAAGATTAAGTATCTTGCGTAGCCAATCTTCAATTAAACAATTTACAGAGACTACATTGAATCATAAACGTTTAGAGAATCAAATTAAGGAAGGTATGGCTTTGCAAACATCATTTACGTTTACTTTACTAACAAAATAATTGTTTCAGGAGAAATTCGGCTTTCCGCTCTCGTGGCAGAGCACAACCTACCTTTTACAGTGATGAAACATCTACCAAGATTAATTTGTCCTGATTCCAAAATCGCAGAAGGATTGGTATGCAGCCGAACCAAAACAACAGCGATTGTGAAGCATGTAATGGGCCAAGAGCATTTCCAGATTATTTGTAACGATTTAAGAACTAAGAAGTTTTCCTTGGTGGTGGATGAATCAACTGATCGAACCACAACCAAACATCTTTGCATAGTCGTAAGGTACTTAAGAGATAATGTCATTCAAGACAGTTTTTTTTTGGTTTAGTTAAATTAGAGACTGCTGATGCAGCTACTTTATATGATTATATTACTCAAATATTTAATAGTAATAACATTCCATTTAAACGAGTTCGAGTCGAGAGGTCGATGTGATCAGTTGTGTTATTGGTGCATCGTCGAAAGCGAGAATTTGAATTTTTTGGTACTCTGTGGTAAGGGTAATACCTTTTACCTATTATCATATTAGTTTTGTTGATGTAGATTTCTAATTTTAATATAACTCTCATTTTTTTCATACCATTAAACCTTTTCCCTCATATTCATGTTTAATGAACACAAACAAAAAACTCTGGATTAATGGATATAGCAGATTCACAGGATAAATTAAGTTTTGAAAGTTCAGTTCCTTTAATTCAATGTTTAGAAGCTCGAATTAATTCCACGTCAGATTTATCGCTATTATCGCAAATAGACATTCCCATTTCGCTTCTTCCTGAACTACAAAAAATGATAGATCAAGGTTTTTACACCAGAGAAACTAACACATGTGAAACAGACCAGCAAAATACAGTTCCACTTAGTAAAAAGGTTGTAAATTTAACATCCAAGCTGTTAGAGAATCTTAAATCAAAAGCTTCGCAAATTAGTACAAACTATTAAGTAAATCAATATCTGATTACAGATTTACCGCCTTTTTTTGTATATATTGAATCTGTTGACAAAAATGTAGGTCAATTAAGAGACATGCAAATTGGTAAATTGTTTCATAATAATAATACACGGGGTATGAAAAAAAAAGAAGAGGGGCAAAAATAAATTAGGATCGAATTAACCTCTTTAAAATACACAAATGAATTTTTTTCATCAAATTTTGCTTCGAAAAATAATTTTAAAGCATATATTCCCTCTTATTTGGTGTCATGTAAAGGAATATTGAGACAAATCGACCCTTCGGTAGATGTGGAAACTATTTTGAAGAACCTTAAAACTAATGATGATAGAGAAATTTTAGCTGTTAAACGCATACGCAGACAGGAGAAGGGAGATAATATAATTAATTGGATAAATACTGCATCCGTTATAGTCACGTTTCGTGGGAGAAATTTGCCAAACTACTGTACTCTTTTTTATAATGTTCAGGTTCCAGAAGTGTTTATTCCGTCGGTAATACAGTGTAGAAATTGTTGTCGCTATGGACACGTTTCTACACAGTGTAATGTGTCGCAATCTCCTATTTGTAATTTTTGTCGTCAAAACCATCTCACTATGGAAGAAGGAACAAAATACAAGGACAGAATATGTCCCGAATTTATTTATTAAGGACAAATTAGAATGTTTATGGCAAAAAATAATTATTCTTTTTTTTTGAGACAATTTCTTTATGCAAAAGTGATTTTAACTATCAAGCCAACAAACAAACTTCAATTATACCATTTAACGAAGTTAATTTCCCAGATTTGATTAGAAATTCATCACCAATAAATATTATCTCACAGTCGCTGTCCAACTCGAACACGTATTCTAAAATTGTACAACATAAAAAGAACTTTTCCTTTACTAGATCTATAAATAATTCTCAAACACATTCAACAATTAAAAGGAAAAATCCTTATGAAAGTGATATATATAAATGAATAAAAATGGTAGGGTTAGTGAATACGTTCCCAACAAAAATACTTTATATAACAATGCAAAGGAGGCTTCTATATCTTCCCCTTGCTCGTCAACATCCATATTGTATTTTTCTGTTAATAGTAGTTTAATTAATTCTTTGAAAAATGCTTTCCACTCTAATAAAGATGCATTACTTAACTTCTTAAAGGAATTCATTCCACCCACTTACCACGATAAACTTTCATGGATAACAACGACAGAGGAAGTACAAGCTATGATTCATTAAAAACTCTTGTGTGGAACATTAACAGCTTTTCTAAGAATAAAGCGAACTTATTTGCATTTCTGAAAGACTCTAATTTGTATCCGAATTTTGTAGTTTTGAATGAAACACGCTTATGTGAAGGTTCTTTTATTACTACTCCTGGATATAATTCAATACACAAGACGCGCCACGGAATGCCTAGTTGAAAAATTAATTCGCGAAGAAATTAGCATCGCGGTCGTTCAAGAGCCTTACGTAATAAAAGGCAAAGTATGTGGATTTCCTGTGCGTTTTAGGGTCCACTTCGTGAATAACGTTAACGATGAGGGGAATTTAGACGCGGTTAGAGCGGCGGTAGTAATAAATGATAGCAAATTGAAAAGTATTACGATAAGGGATAAGAGCAATTCGGACGTCGTTAGTGTGGGAATTTCTAATAATAAGGGACTGAACGTCGTAGTCGTTTCGGCCTACCTGCCGCCAGGAAACAGGAACCCGGGCGCGTTCAGACCGAATTTTAGGAAATTTTGCGATATCGTCACTGGGCTTAACCTAAACGATAATAGAATAATCGTAGGGTTAGACGGTAACAGTAAGAGTAGGTTGTGGAATAGTCCGACCGAGGACTATCGGGGTCGCGAATTTGAACGTTTTTTAGAAAATCAGTCGTTAACGGTGTTAAATAATAACGATGAGCCCAAATTTGTGGGGAATCAAAGCACTAGTTTTGTAGACTTTACCGTCGCGAACGAGAACGCGTATAGGGTGGTAAGTGACTGGCACCTTACCGATGAGGTATTGTTGACAGATCACAAGTTGATTGAATTCTCGATACGTAACGATCAGATTAGGCGTAAACAAATAGTTAGAAGGGGTTTTTGTTCGAAGAAAGCCGATTGGCAGAAATTTAGAGATGCGTTCATCAGGGAAACGGGAAACGTGGTATCGGATTTAATCAACACCGAGAATCGCGAAGAAGTAGAAACAATCGCGAGTAGAGTAAACGACGCGATAGTTAGTGCGTGCGAGGAATCAATGCCGCGACAACGGGAGTTCAGGGGCTCGGTTCCTTGGTGGACGCCGCAACTCACGTCCACAAGGAAAGAAGTTAACCATATGCGACGCCGGTATCAGAGGTGCAGGGACACGAACGAACGTCGCGAACGCGAAATCGCGTACAGAGCGAAATGCGCGGAATATAAAAATTTGATTAAGTCAACTAGGATCGAGAAATGGCGGGAATTTTGCTCGACATCGGGAGGGAAGGACCCCTGGGGACTCGCGTATAGGATGGTCAGGAGTAAAAAGCCGAGCGCCGGCGCAAGCACGACTTTAAAACGCGAAGACGGGAGTTTCACGCAAAACGCGATAGAAACCGCCGAACTTCTTCTGGAAACTTTCTTTCCAGAAGACGACGTTAATACGGACGAGGAAATCCACACGGGCATTAGAAATTTAGCAACAGCAGACGCAGGGACGCGAAACGATGTGCCCTTCGCGACATACGAAGTATACGCGGCTTTTAATTCGATGAGCGCGAAGAAAGCACCGGGCGCGGACGGGATTACAGCGGACATCGCGAGTAGGGCGTACGAGGCAAAGCCGGAGATTTTTGAGAGACTGTTCAATAAATGTTTAGAATTGGCAGTTTTTCCTGAAAGTTGGAAAAAGCAGCTGGTCAGGGTCATAGGGAAGACGGGAAAATCGGACTTGAGTGATGTTAAAAGCTACAGGTCTATTAGTCTGTTGCCGGTTGTGGGGAAAGCGTTGGACAGCCTCTTAATAAATCGCATCGAGTACCACGTGTACTCGAACGGGTTGATGAACGGGAACCAATTTGGCTTCAAAAAGGGCACATCGACGGTCGACGCCATAGAAACGGTGATCAATTTTGTGCGAAACGCGAAAACGGGCGGACATTATAGCGCGGCTATAATGTTAGATACCAGTGGTGCTTTCGATCACGCGTGGTGGCCTCAAATCGCGAATCAGCTGCGATCGAAAAATTGTCCGCGGAATTTATTAAGGATGGCGGAGGCGTACTTCTCGAATAGGGAGGCTTTTATAGAGGAACCGGAAGTAAAAATCACAAGGGGAGTGACGAGGGGATGTCCTCAAGGACCGCGATCGGGCCCGGGGTACTAGAATATTTTGTATGACAGTATATTCGGGCTTCCGCTACCGGAGGGATGTCAAATAAATCGTTGCTTTTGCGGACGATACCACTTTGTTGGTAAGGGCGCGACAGTACAAGACTCTTAACAGTAACGCGAACGAAGCGCTAACGCGAATTTTAGAATGGAGCGGGGCGAATAAACTTACGTTTAACGCGAATAAATCGGAAGCGCTATTTTTCGGTAAGCCGGGCCAGCGACGACCAACGTTTAAATTGGGAAACGCGACCGTTTACTGTAAAGAAAGGGTGAAATATTTAGGCATCATTATAGATGAAAAACTGAATTTCAAGGAGCACGTCCAATACGCAACGAGCAAGGCGAGGGAAATAACCAACAAGCTAGGCGCGGCAGCGAAGATGACCTGGGGTCTCAGCGGCAGCGACAATTTACAGAGGCGCGATAGAACCGGCGATGCTGTATGCAGCACCGATATGGGCCGATTCTTTGAAAGTCAAGGAGACTAAGAAAATAATAGGAGCGCAGAGAATTTCTGCAGTCAGGGCTGCAAGGGCGTACGCGACAACGCCCGGGGAAGCCGCGGCCACAATCGTGAGATTGTTGCCCGCGGATATACGAGCGAGGGAACTCGCCAGAAGAAGAGGCGCGGTGAAATTGGATAGGCAGAGATTCGAACAATGTACTAGATTGGACATTGGCCCGGAGGATGTGGAGAGTAGGAGACGAGTTACGACGGAGATATATCCCGCGGAAATGGGCACGGTCGATTTCTCTCGGGATGAGGACGTGCGGGAACAAAGAACCGGGATAAATATGTATACTGACGGGTCGAAAAGTGAAAAAGGAACGGGTGCAGCATTCGTTGTGTACTCAGGCGACGAGGAAATACACAGTAAAAGAATTAAGCTGGCAGACGTCTGCGACAACTACCAGGCAGAACTGGTCGCCATTAACGCGGCAATGAAGTATTGCCAGGAAATGAGGATAGGGCGGGCGACATTGTTTACAGACAACTTGTCCGCCCTACAGGCGTTGAAGAGCATGCGGAAACCTACGGAACTGTTGTTGGACACCTGGAGGATGATACGAGATGGGAACGTGCAGCTCAAATGGACACGCGCGCACGTTGGAACCGCAGGAAACGAAAGGCCAGACGAAATCGACAAGGAAGCAGCTGCAGCGCAGGATGCGGAAGTTGCATACGGGCTCGCATCCGGGAAAACCGTCAGGAACGCGATAGCGCGGAAATGCGAAAATCAATGGCAGGAAAGATGGGAGAACGCGGAGAATGGACGTTGGACGAAGCGATTTATAGGCAACGTAAAGACATTCAGTCAGATGAGCGTTGCACTGTCGTACCAGGCTGTGCAGTTGATCACTGGTCACAGGAACTTTAAAGCGTACCTGCACAGGATAGGAAGGAGGGATAGTCCGGATTGCCATTGCGGTGCGACGGACACAGCGGAACACGTCCTGTTCGAATGCCCTGATACAGAGGGGTGGCGCGAAGTTACGGCGAGGGCCGCAACGGTAGCCGGTTACAGATGGCCGCTTCGCGTCGAAGACATAAACGACGGCGAAAGTGAAGGATGGTGGCAATTTTTCAGCACCGGGGCTGAAAAGCTCCAGCGGCTAAAGCATGACCAGCATTAGGAGAAAAGAAAGCAATAGTGAGTTCGCGAACGCGGGGTGGGCGAACGAGCCTTCCTTCTAGGGCGTCACGGGTGGTTTTCCGGTATTAAGGCTCGCGAAACGCTCGTACACGAATGCACAGCACGAGCGCTTCAGCACATAATACACAAGGAGGCGCGCTCGCACTTAGACTAAGACACGGGCAAGCAAACAAATACACAATTACAAGCTTGCCCGCACGGATACATAGCCACAATTGCTGGAGGGCTTAGAACGACGACCACGGAGGAAGTTGCATAGAGGATCGGAGTTCAATCTACCTGGAAGCGTGGTGGCGACGAGATCCCACATCACAAGCACGCCAGCACACAATATATACACAAAGGCGTGCTTGAAACCACACAAACCCCACGGGCACGATTGTTAGGAGGCACCTCCAGGAGGACGACCACGATGACCAACCATGGACAAAGTGGGATAAGTTAAGTAACAGTTTTATTTTACTTTTGTATGAATGAGTGAGAGACAAGCCCGCACACACACACACACACACACACACACTTGCACGCGCACCCGCACACAAACATCTACGAATACACCGCACGAACACGCGTACGGGCGACATATTAACACAGTCAAACATTGGCGCGACGTATACAGGGAGAGTGATTGTGCACCTGCGGAATGAATGTCCGAGTGAACGTATTGAGTAGAGAAGCTACCTGGTTCTCTGTTGTTACAGGGGACCAATATCGCACAAGGAGGAGAGGCGGCGGAGAGATTCCACCGGGACGAAAAAGACCAGGACTGGCGAGCGGGATAAGACGACGGTGAAGAACGATTCATCGGCCTCTCTACCTGAAGGGATGTGTGTGAAAGAGTATTGGGCATTAAGGGAATGAAGCATATAAGTGGCGGACTACTTCCGCAGGAATTGTAAATAATATAATATCTAAGTAGTACGCGGGCTAGGCCCCATTTAGAGTTGTAAATAAGATTAGTCTAGGTTAGACAGTTAGTTTTGCATTAAACCAAAGTTAAGGTTAGGTTACATCCGGTGTAGTGCCACAGGCGGAGCACCGGATTCTAGGACAAGTATTGTCATATAATTAAGTTTTATTAAATAAAAGGTATATGGTGCATGAAAAGAGTTTATAATTAGACTCAAACACCAAAATATTTAATATTTAATAATAATTCCATTTAAGCAAAATTTAATTGGATTTGTGTCAGATGGAGCTAATGTAATGATGACACTTTCAAAAACGATGCACCTCATTTGTATATTATGAAATGTATATGCCATTCCTTTCATTTGTGTGCATCATATGCTTGCCAAGAACTACCAAGATTTGTAGATCTTACGAGAGATATTTACAATTACTTCGGTTCTAGTCCTAAAAGGATTGCTGAATTCAATAAATTCCAAGAATTTTGTAATATTAATATACACAAAATTCTCCACCCATCACAGACTAGATGGTTATCCGTGCATTGTGTAGTCAACAGAATTTTGGAACAATTTGATGCTTTAAAATTATATTTCATTGATGCTGTTAGTAGAAACGATATTCATGCAGCAGATAATATCCTGCAAAAATTAAATAATCCAACAACAAAGTTATTCTTAGAATTTTTGGATTTCATATTGCCTTTATTTAACAATTTAAATAAAGAAATGCAATCTGAATCGCCCAAATTGCATGTATTGTATAATAATGTTTGCCTTGTTGTAAAATCAATTTATGATTGTTTCATTGAACGAAATTACTTAATATCCACTTCAATTGAAAATATTGATTTTAAAAATCCAAGAAATTATTTAGCCATCGAAAATATATATTTTGTGTCAAAAGTTATCTCTTCAATGAGACAATTAAACCCAACCAATGAACAAATAAATTTTTTTAGAGTACGTTTGGATTTTTATATTGAAAGTTGCAGTCAAATCATTTTTAGATTTCCTCCAAAAAATAGTTTCGTGTAGAAATTTAGTTTTTTATGTCCGTCTGTTGTTAAAACTGGTAGTGTAAATTGTTTTGCTGACGTTGCCATATTGTTTCCCAACCTTATAGAATGGAGATTACTTAGAAATTATCCAGAATTAAACACTTTTGATGAAGACATGCAATTATTTTGGCAAAACATTAAAAAACTAACTTTAGGTTAGGAACATTTGCTTTTCCAGTACTTTGTGAATTTGTTGAAAATATCTTATGCTTACCTCATTTGTCTGGCAACGTAGAAAGATTTTTTTCGGAAATAAATTTATTAAAAACCAAGCAAAGAAACAAATTAAGTTCAGGCACAATTTCAAGTATAGTCCATTCTAAGCAAATAATCAAAAACGATCCCTGTTACGAATAATTTGATTATAAAAATGACCAATAAAGTATTGAAAAATACACAAAATGAAGATGTGGAAAAAGAATACTTGTAAATTTCTTATTTATTTACAATAAAATGAGTTTTATCTGAAGTGTTATGACTTTTCTTACTTAACCCTGGAGTACGAATGATCGATGATTCGACGAGCACTGCTCTCTTTAAACTAATTTTCTTTAAAATGGTTGTGCCTAACACTCTCAAATTGTGTATGCTGTTAGTATATGATTTACTTTTGCTGTGAGTAGTCGTGTTTTATAAATCGTGTAGCTGGAACATTGCTTTTTTTTGTTTTGTACTCGTCGAATCGTCGAAGTTTAGTACTAACGTGACTTTTTTTATTTTTATTGTCAATGTTCTTTTTTTATTTTTTTATATAACGGAATTGATTAATTATATCTATGCTGTAGGCAAAAACCAGAATGTCCTTTTATAAAAAAACATTAACTGATGTTGAAATTGAAAAGTTTTTTGATAGCTGTGGTTATTCCGATAATGAAATAATTGAAAGCGATACAGACGATAACGACGAAGTTTTAAGTGATGACAGCTATTCGGATACTTCTACTGAATCGGGAAATGATAATATTTCCCCATTTGTATCTAGACAACAACTAGATGACGAAGTGAAATTGTTTAATGATAATATACAACAAGCAGCTTGGGAAACTACACCTGCTATTACTAGAAGGACGGTGGGAAAAAACTATCCTAGAGAAATAAGGAAACTAATCACTGAAAAAAGAAGACTTAGAAGAAAATGGCAGCAAACAAGAGCCCCACAAGACAAAAATATCCTCAATAATGCTACCCAAAGACTCAAAAGAGAAATACAGCAACTTAAAGAAGAATCGATTAGTACTTACCTAAGAGAACTGACAGACGACAGCAGTACTGAATACTCACTCTGGAAAGCTACTAAGAGATTGAAAAGACCTATAATGCAAATCCCACCTCTTAGATTAGAAGATGATAAATGGGCTAGAAATAATGAGCAAAAAGCAACAAGATTTGCAAATCATCTAGAAAAAACTTTTCAACCACATGAAGACCAAGACGAAGAATTCAATCTGGAAGAACATCAACAAATTGAATACGAAATACCACCTACCTCCCCCAAGGAAGTAATTACCGAAATAAAAGAAAATATCAACCCTAAAAAAGCTCTAGGCTTTGACCTAATTAGTGGAGAAATTTTAAAACAACTACCCAAAAAAGCAATAATAAAACTAACTAACCTAATAAATGCTGCCTTCAGATTGAAGTATGTACCCAGCCTTTGGAAAATTGCAGAGGTCATAGTGATACCCAAGCCAGCGAAACCACCATATGAAGTATCCTCTTACAGACCGATCTCATTACTGCCCGTTATGTCGAAGCTTTTTGAGAAACTCCTACTCAAAAGACTAAAACCACTTATTGAAGAAAGAGAAATTATCCCTAATCACCAATTTGGATTTAGAAGTAAACACTCGACAATCGACCAAGTCCATAGGATAACAAACATTATAGAGAAATCGTTAGAAGAGAAAAACATTTGTGCTACTATCTTTCTTGATGTAGCACAGGCGTTTGATAAAGTCTGGCATTAAGGCTTAATACATAAACTCAAGCGTTTCCTTCCAAAACAATATACAGATATCCTTCGGTCATACATATCGGAAAGATATTTTAGAGTCAAGCAAGAAGAAGCCTATTCCGATCTTAAAGAAATCAAGGCTGGAGTACCACAAGGAAGTGTTTTAGGACCTGTCCTATACTTGCTGTACACATGTGATATTCCAGAGTTAGAAGATGACACCCTAGCCACCTTCGCCGACGACACTGCCGTTCTAGCGGTAGGAAAGAGCATTGAAGAAGCAACCTACAAGCTACAAACAGCTGCTCACCGTATCCATGACTGGACAAAGAGATGGAAAATTAAACTAAATGAAACTAAATCGGTACACATTAACTTTACAAATAAAAAGATAGATCATATACCAGTTAGAATAAATAATAACTTGATCCCATATTCAAACACAGCAAAATACTTGGGTATTACCTTAGATGCCAAACTTCGATGGAAGGTGCATGTTAAAAAGAAAAAAGAGGAACTTGGACTGAAATATAGAAAAATGTACTGGCTAATTGGAAGAAACTCCACTCTGTCTCTACATAATAAGCTTATGCTCTATAAGCAAATACTTAAGCCTGCATGGACTTATGGCATCCAATTGTGGGGATGTACCAAAGCAAGCAACTTAGCAATAATCCAAAGATTTCAAAACAAAGTACTGAGGAACATAGTAAAAGCCCCCTGGTACATTCGTAATAGTGACCTCCATAGAGACCTGGAAATGGACACTGTTGACCAGACTATCAAGAAGTTAGCTAAGAATCATGAAGAAAGACTCCATCATCATGTCAATGTTGAGGCTATTCAGCTCCTTGACAATACTGGATTAGAAAGAAGACTCAAGAGAATCAAGCCGTTTGAGTTGGTTTAGTGTTTTTAGTGCAAAAGCAGAGCTTGTGTGTGCACGTTAATCTTAGTGCAATATATACTACAGAACCTAAGGAAAGCTGATGAGTATACCTTAGTATTAAGTTTCACTTTATTAGATTAGGACAGAATTAAATTGCTCATTGGTAATTGCTGACCAGATTGTAATATACTAAATGCCTTTGTTATTATGGGTGTTTAATAAAAAAAAAAAAAATTGTATCTAGAGACTCAAACAGTGATAATGAAATATTCAACGATGACATTAATCCAAGCGTTTTAAATGAAAGTCAAGAAGGTAATATATCACAAAACAAAAAGATATTACGTGGAAAAAACCTTCACAAATGGTCAACTGTTAAGCCTAAATCTCATCATACCGCATGTAATATAGTGCACCAAGCACGTGGGCCAACACGTAACTGTAAGATTATCACCAATCCTCTAAAATGTTTTGAAATGTTCATAAGTGAGGAAATAATATCTGAAATTATTCAATGGACAAATGTCGAAATAAATTTGAGACACGATAATACCATGTCTTTTACAGCCACAAACAGAACAACGAACAAAAAAGAAATTAAAGCTCTTCTTGGATTATTGGTCCTCTCAGCCGCAAGAAAAGATAATCATCTCAGCGCTAGAGAACTTTTTGATAGTACTTTTTCTGGATCACGATATTTAGCAACGATGAGTAAAGACCGATTTCTGTTTTTGCAAACACGTTTCAGATAAGCCGGCTAAGTATGGCTTAAAAATTATTATGTGTGACAGCGGTACCAAGTACCGGGTGATCCAAAATGATTGAGGACAGTTTAAATTTCCCGCGAAACAGAAATATTTTGAAAGTTTGCCACACTGCATCATTGTCTCAGTATTGTTTGTTTAAAGCCTGTGGCGTATCTTACGAGAAAAGTTAAGAGGTTAATAACTTAAGAAATTGACAATTATTTAAAATAACTTTTAAATAATTTATTAGCCGTATATGTTAATAATAAATTATATTATTGTATAATAATATAATTATAAATGTGTATTTAAAATACTTGGTTTAAATGGCTATTGATTATCAAGGTGGTGATAGGGCATGATTTTTTACACCTTGATAATCAATAGCCATTTAAACCAAGTATTTTAAATACACATTTATAATTATATTATTATACAATAATATAATTTATTATTAGGTTAATAACTTATTAACCAACCTAAATTATGTAATTTAAATTAACCAAAATATTCCATTAATAAATATGATAGTTCTGTAGTTTTTCTAGAATAACTTTATTAAACAACACCTATTCCTAGATAACATTAAACTAAGGCATTTTATACAATTTTGAAAATTAAATTTTTACAATAATTGTTCAAAATGTCCACCATTTTGTGCACCACATAGTTGCACTCTACGTTTTATATTATCAAACACTCTTTCTAGGGTTGCGGGTGTGATGTTAGCAATTTCTTGACTAATTACTTCTTGAAGTTCTTCTAGCGTATGAGGAGGATTTCGAAATATATTATTTTTTAAACATGGAAAGAGAAAGAAATCCAACGGTGTTAAATCAGGGGAACGGGCAGGCCACACTCCCCTGCTAATTAAACGGTCATCGTAAAACTGCTGTAAATATCTGATCGTTTCATTTGCAGTATGTGCTGTAGCCCCATCCTGTTGGAAATATCCATCTCTTGATTCGTCGTCATGCAGTTCATTTAAAAAAGTATCCAATATTTCAAGACGATACCTTTCTGCATTGATATTTCCATTGAAAAATATGGGCCCTATAATGCGTCTCCTAGACATTGCAACCCAAATACCAATTTTCGCTGGATGCAATGGAGTTTCCTCAAAATTATGTGGATTTTCAGAAGCCCACGTTCGATAGTTTTGGCTATTTACGTAACCATTTAAATTAACCCATGCTTCATCACTCATAAAAGTCAAATTTAAAATATCATCATTGTTCAGGTTGTCGTTGAACCATTCACAATAATTTAGTCTACTTTCATAATCAAGTGCATGCAAGTGCTGAACAACAGAAATCTTATATGGGTGCAAATGCAAATCTTTATGCAACAGTCTTTGGCATGTTCCGTAAGACAGTTCTGTAATTTAAAAACAAAATCACCACTACGTATCAATTTTTGGTTAGCTTATAACTTACCAGATTCAGCAGATAGTTTTCGAATTGATTTTTTGGGACTTCGTTCCATTCGTTGTCTTACATCCTCCACAACTTCATAGGTTCGTGTAGTTGGACGGCCTGTAGTCTTCCCTTTACAAATGCAGTTCTTGTTCTCAAAACGTTCAACAATTCGTTGTTTATGTTGAGCACACACTTTATATGGAATGTGAAGTTCAGGATACTCTTCGTTAAACTGTTCCAGACAAGACCGCAATGAATAGGACCACGTACCATCTTGATTGCGAATAGCACTTCGAAGGTGTGCCTTTAAAATAAAGGCTTCTTGTGCAGGAGTGAACGGCATTGTTCAATTTTCTATAGATGAAGAGGAACAATCCGGAATTTAGCAAAATATAAAGCTTTCATAACCTCTTGACTTACCGTTAATAAAACTGTTGGTTTTAAAGAAAAGGTGGAAATCACAATCAGTAAAAACAACCCAAAATTACAAAATCGAAGCCAGTGAAATCAAACTGCAAGTAATCAAACGAAGTAACACCAACAAACAGTAATTTTACGACACTTTTCAATATTAAAGTCAAAGTACGATACTGATTAGTTGACGAATTTCTGATAACACCACCAACTCCAAACGTAAAAATCACTGAAATATTAACGCGGGAAATTCAAACTATCTTCAATCATTTTGGATCACATGGTATATGGTGAATGCCGTTCCATATTTGGGAAAGGATTCGAGTAGAGGAAATTTACCGATTGCCGAATATTATGTGAAGGAACTTACAAAAAGCATACATGGAACAAATAGATACATAACGATATATAATTGGTTTACTTCCATTCCTTTGGCCATATCATTTTATAGGTCACCGTATAAACTTACACTTGTGGGAACCCTGCGTAAAAATAAAAAGGAAATACCTAAAGAGTTGCTGAACACAAAAGGACGTAAAAGTTAGACCTCGATTTTCTGTTACGATCAGGAACTAACATTGCTTTCGTATAAACCGAAGCCAAATAAAGTTGTGTGTCTGTTATCATCATGCTATGAGGAAGGAAGTATTAATATGGAAAATAATAAGCCGCATATGATTGAGTTTTACAATTCAACTAAAGGTGGAGTTGATACATTGGACCAAATGTGCAGTGTCATGTCATGTTCACGGAAAACCAACAGATGGCCAATGTGTATATTTTATGGTATCCTTAATATAGCATTTATCAACAGCTACGTTATTTACACACACAATATGTTCAATGCTAACAAGAAACCTTTGAATCGCAGACAATTTATGAAAGAGCTTCACAAACGTCTTGTTGAACCATGGCTAAAAGAGAGATTAGAAGTACCTACATTAATAAGTAAGACAAGAGCAAATATTGCAAATATTGTTACTCCAAATAATAGTGGAAACAATGACCAGCAGATGCGAAAAGAGAAGAAAGAAAACAAACGAAGTATGTGTAGATTATGTCCTTACCAAAAACGCCGAATGACGAAATCAAAATGTTATAAATGCGAAAATCCAATCTGCGGAGAGCACAAAGTTGAACTTTGTGACTCTTGCTCAGTGATATTTTAAACATTTTTTTAAAATTTTTTTTAAACATAATGTGTTTTTTTAGTTTTTACTCTTTTTTGATTTTTTAGTTTTATTTACAATAATTTTTAGTTCTTTTTCTTATGATCTCAAAAATATATGCAACATAAAATTAATTAGTACAAAAATTAAATAAACCGTTTCATATATGAATAAAAATTAAAGCAGTTTTTTATATATAGTTATAAGCTGCCACAACGGGTAATAACATTTATTGAAAAAGTATATTTGGTTTTAAGCCATAGTTATAGACATTTAAAAAATACATCGTCGAATCGACGATCATTCGTTACAACGTACGTAAAATATGGTTCGTACTCTAGGGTTAACCTCATATTTTTTTATCAACAAAACAAATCTACCGAATTTTGTCGATGGAATCTACCGATACCACTGTCATTCGGCGTGACAACACTGATCCATACGTCAATATATGAATCGTCCACTTCCAACTTTATGTTCGATTATTAATTTTACCAATATTTATAAGTTTTTTAAATATTTATATACTGTTTATATTGTTCACTTCACTACTATTGTTTATATACTTATTTAAATTTATGTCACTTTTACAATTATTGATTTATGTATTTATTATAGGTAAGTTACTCATGTAAATATAACCTCAAAATTTATCACTATGCGTATGTTTGATTGTTTCATAATTTTTAACTCTTTTTAGCTAACTGTCAACATATTCACCATACCAGTGAATTATGCAGAATTTTTAATTTTCGGCTCGTTTTCGTCAATTTTTTCTCATATTTGCAACCGATTCACTGGTATCTGGTATTTCGTAATTCGCATTTTATTGAAATTAATTATTCGTTTGATGTCATTTCGGACATCTAGTATGTTTGCTTTGAAGTTGTAAATAATAGGGTAAGCATACAGATTTCTATTTCTTGTTAGGTTCTTCATTCCATTGTTTGATTTATCGTTCTACTTATTGATTTCTTTTCTGAGATTATCTCAAGTATTTTGTAACTCATTGTTGTAATTGTGAGCGTGCAATTAATTGATTAAATTTGACTTAAATCATTCTTAATAATTGTTGTAACACTAGCCCCCTCTCGATAGGGGGGGGGGTATCTGGACCACGAATTAATTAAACCTTCCCCTACATTCGTGGAGGGATACATGGTATCCTCTAAATCACCTCATACGCACATCTGGCTAAGCAATCACTCAGCCACCACACGAAAGACATTGCTGGGTAACATAGATGTAACATCCATGAGTATCCATGTTAGGTAGAGGAACATTTATTAGTTTAATCATTAGAAAATCGGGTAGTTGAGTAATAACTTTATTGACTGGTTAAATAAATATTAATATAAATATTATAAACTAATCGAACCTTAATTTATATAGTATTTTGTTAATTATGAAAGATTATTTATACTGAACGTAGATTGTTTTGTATCGATCCTATTTAGTAAACTGGCCTTCAACCTGTCACGAATGTAGTTAAAGTAAAATATAGTAAGACAGATCCTAATTGTATAATTCATGTAAACTGCATACGTATCAAATTTAACCTCATGAGAGAACTTGTTATGTTCAAGATTTATATACTAGTATTGCTCATACAAAGGGTACTAAGAAAGTTTTGGCATATGACGCAACAATGAATCGTAGGAAGCTGCTTGTTGCTGCATGTTGAGACATGTTCGTACGTGCATAGTATCCGCCGCGCCATGTCGATGGGCTCAGTTATTCATTAGCAGTGAGAGTGTAAAGTGCTTGCGATGGCATGGTGATCACGAAATGAGATAAGGGCAGTTTTGTGTTATAATTTCGTGCGTGGTTTAAACATAGACCATTGCTTCGAAGAAATGACTCTTACTAGGTGATGTTTGTCCACATCACACAACGGTATTCAGGTGATATAGAGAATTCCAAAGGGGAAATTTAACTGTGGAAAACGCTGATAGGCCGGGAAGGCAACGAACGTCAGTTACGGAGGAAAACGTTACTACTGTGAGGAAAATGCTTGGCGAGGACAGGCGAGTGACCTATCAACAGATAGAGGAAACTTCGGGCCTAAATGCACAAGCAATTCGTTCGATTCTGTATAATCATTTGCACCTAAAGAAACTTTGTTCTCTCTAGGTGCCGCATCGACTGACTGAAGAGCAGATGACACGACGTGTGACTTGGTGCCGGGAGATGCTAAAAAAGTTTAATAAGAGACAATCTTGGTATGTGAACAACATCGCGATTGGTGACGAGACTTGGCTGTACTATTACGATGTGTCGACCAAAGCTCAAAACAAAGTTTGGGTCCTTGATGATGAGGACACACCCGTACTTGTCAGAAAGTCTTGATCTGTAAAGAAGAAAATGATACCTGTATTTTTCAAATCGAGTGGAATTGTGGAACGCGTCGTTTTGGACACACAGAAGACAGTCACAGCTAAGTGGTATACTGAACAGTACCTGCCTAAAGTCATTGGATCTATGAAGAACCTGCGGCCAAAGTCGAGAATGGACACCTGGTTCTTCCATCACGATAATGCTCCAGCTCACCGCGCCAAAGCCTGCACCGAATATTTGATCACGACAGGATTGAAACTTCTCGAGTACCCTCCCTACAGTCCAGATCTTGCTCCCTGCTACTTTGCACTGTTCCCGCATGTGAAAATGAAGCTAAAAGGGAGGCGGTTTTCCAGTGATGAGGACCTTCTGCTGGCTTGGGACAACGAGTGTGCTTTACTCCCTAGTGAAACTTGGCACAACTGGTTTAAAGATTGGAGGATGGCGAGCTGTATTGACTGTAGAGGAAATTACTTTGAAAAAGTTAAATAAACAATGCTGTATTGCAAAATTTTGTGGTATCCTTTTTACATACAGGGAGATACAGACAATTTATTTTCTAAGGATTATGTTATTATAATAACTTAGAAAATCTATAAGTACAGGTGATTCAAAAAGAATATACGTATCTCGAATGCATATATTTATTAAACTTTAAGACATACGAATACGAAACTTTACACACATATTTACGAACCTCTCAAGTTGAAATAACAGATGTTCAATGTCCTCCATCAGCGACACGAACAATATCACATCGACTCTCAAATTCCTCCCATACTCGGCAAGCATGTCCTTCAACGGTTCTTCAACTCTTCCAGGTTCTGTGGGAGTGATGGTACATAAACGTTGTCTTTAACGAAACCCCACAGGAAGAAGTCACAGGGTGTCAAATCCGGTGACCGTGGAGTCCAGCTGAGACATGGTAAGTCGCCAGCTCCTTGACGACTAATCCAACGGTTCGGTAAAATCTCGTACATGTTCAATGGCTGCATGTGGGATCTGTAGACCCCAAATTCGAACATTGTGTTTGTTTACCAGACTACTAACATGGAAAACCGCTTCATCACTGAACACGATGCGTTGTGCGAAAGTGTTATCATTGTCAATAGCATAGTATATGTTTGAATCTTGACGAGTGAGGTTGTACTATTCCGAGATCCGGTGGGGGGACAGTGTTTTTATCTTGTTTTTACTGTTGGAAACATCTGTCCGAATATTGGCGGGTAAAGTTGTGTTTTTCCGAGCTCCGATAAATAAACGGTGTTTTCGTTAAGAAAAAGTTTGTTATAAAAATCACGAGCGATAAGCATACAGTGCGATACGATGTGAAATGGATTGCTGATATTGGACAGCAAGCACCAGTGGATATGAACCAAAATAATGGTATTATTTTAACACCTATATCACAGACGCCAGACAATATCATTTACAACTTGCAAGCACAACTACAGCAAGCAGTGAATGAAATTAATCAGCTGAAACAGCAAGTATGCTCTTTAAAGTCACAAAATGAGGAACTAATGCAGTTAAATGCAAAAGAAAAAACACCGATAAAGAAATCTTACAGTCCAAAAAATAAAGATGAGGAAGATAAGCTCGTAGCTAGAGAAACGGATTGGCTTTTAGCAGAATCCAAAAAAACAAAAAACAAGAATACGAAAAAACGAAAAGCAGAGGAATCTCCTGAAAAATTGGAAGAGAGCCCCAAAAAACAATCAGATAAAGCCCCTAAAGTTACTAAGCCACCTCCGGTGATTTTAAGTCATGTAAAAAATTATCAGGTCGTAAAAGATAGCCTAAATGAAGGAAACTTTGAATATAAGACTAGTATGATGAGTAATAACCAAATTAAAGTCAACGTCAGCTCTGATGAAGAGTATGGAGCTCTGACAGCCCTAATAAACAAAACTAATATTGAATGGCACTCTTATGAAAACAAAGCAAATCGGCCTACTAAAGTAATGGTTAGAAATTGGCATCCTACATCCTCAGTAGAAGAGATCTTAAAGGAACTCAAAGAAAGAGAATTTAAAATTATATCAGTAATCCAAAAACTCAAGAGAACTACTGACAACAATAAAGTAATATACATTCGGTTACCACTCTACATGCTAGTATTTGATAGAACAGAAGATATCAAAAAGATCTATGATATTCAATACATCAACCACATGAAGGTGAAAATAGAAGCAGTAAGGAATAGCAAGCTAATCCCTCAATGTAAAAGATGTCAAAGACATGGCCACACATGGAAGTTTTGTAGAAGGACACCTGCCTGCGTGAAATGTGCAGGAGAACATCTAAGTACAAAATGCACTAAGGAGCGAAGTAAACCAGCTAAGTGTATCAATTGCTCTGGAGCACATCCTGCTAGTTACAGAGGGTGCACAATAGCGAAAGAACTACAGAAAAGAAGGGAGAATACCACTAAGGGTAAAAAATCAAATCCTCAGTCAAGACAAAATGTTTCTAATACAGTCAGACCAAGTGTGTCTTATGCCCAAGCCGCCCAACAAAACCCAGCAAGTGTGACACCTGCCCCATCAACAAATGAACCATCTATGATGCAGCTTATGCAGAATATGATGAAAACATTAGATAGGCGATTCCGATAGAGTATCTAATGTTATCAAGTATCTGCAAGTTGACGAACGCATTACTATCCATAAAACTAACATTATTAGGTTGGGTAAAGGCGCGGTTGCTAGTGGGTGTCGACTCGTTAGGATAGTTTTGGAGTCTCCTGATGAGGTGAAAATATTGCTGCGGGGTGCAAAGAGGCTTCGGGACTATCCCTTGCAAAAAAATTTATTTCTGTCAAGGGACCTGACTCCGAGGCAGCAGATCATAAAGAATAAGATATTGGTGGAGTTTGGTGACCGTAGGTCGAGGGGGGATGCTGTGAGGCTTGCATACGCTGATGGAATTCCTAGGATTGTTCAACAAAAAAACTTCCGGGCATCCGGCAGTCAGATCTAAATATTAGTTGTTATTATCAGAATGTACGAGGTTTGAATACTAAGACTTTTCAATTTTATAATAATTTGTTGGCCGCTAATGATCTGGACTTAGTTATGCTTACGGAAACGTGGGCTAACGATACGCTACATAATTCTGAATTATTTACAGTGGACTACAGCGTCTTTAGGTGTGATCGGAGTGGAGCTCGTGGTGGTGGAGTGATGGTTGCGGTTAAGTCTTGCTTAGCTTGCTGTGAAATAAATATAAACACTGCCTTCAACTTCGCTCAGTATAACATTAATTTAGTTTGTGTTGAACTACGTGTCCATAATGTTGTTATTAATGTAATCACAGTTCACATACCTCCTTCCACCTCTGCTGTGGTTTATAGCCAGTTGTTTGAGGTATTGGAGTTGTGTGAATTATTCAATAGTCAATTTATTTTTGCCGGTGATTTCAATGTTACCAACCTCAGCGACATGCATTGTCCTAGATCCAATGCTATTGGCAATTTTTTGAGTTCAACTAACTCCATCCAGATGAACAATGTCTTGAATTATAGTGACAGATTGCTTGATTTAGTGTTTTGCTATAGGAATGTTGGCTGTAGCATTGAGCATTCTGACTACTGTCTTGTACCTGAGGACCTTCATCATCCGGCACTGTCACTCAGCTTCACGTTGGTGTCAGCAGCTGGTCCTCTCTTTGAACTAGCGAATGTGACATCTTTTAATTTTAAGCGGGCAGATCTGGCTTCTCTTTACGATATGATACGGCTGACTGATTGGCATGAGGTCACTTCTTGTGGGGAAGTTAATAATGTATGTGACATTTTTTCTTCAATATTAAGCAACTACTTCAGTCTGACGGTACCTGTTCGCAAGACTACTCGTGGTACATATCCCGCTTTGTTCGCTCTCGAAACGAGACGTTTGATTCGTGTTAAGAGTCACTACTTGAGGAAATTCAGGTCCACCCGTCTTTCCTTTTACTCTGATAAGTTTAAGCAATACAGGAAACTTGTTAAATACGCTGTTGATAATGACTTTAAGAACTATATGACTAGCGTAGGAGCCTCTATTGAACGCGATCCTCGTAAGTTGTGGCAGTTTATTAACCAACGTAACAATATATCAAGTATACCTAATTCTATGTTTTTTAATGATGAAGTAGTCGACTCTCCATACGACATTGTCAACGCATTTGCGACTCATTTCGCGTCAGTATTTCAGGAAACAGCTGTTACACTGACCACCCCTGTTCCTAGTTATCCGAATTTGGTACTAAACTGCTTTGAAGAAACAAGCATTCTCAATGCCCTGAAGTCGTTGAGGGCTACGCTCACCTCTGGTCCTGATTCCATTCCTGCATTTTTGGTGAGAGATTGCTGGGTCGCTTTGTTGCGACCTATTCTTCATATTTACAATCTTATCTTATCAACTAGGAAGTTTCCTGATCTTTGGAAGGTGTCACGTATTCGACCTGTTTTTAAGTCCGGTAGTAAAACACATATAGAAAACTATAGACCTATTTCAATTATTTGTAATTTTGCAAAGGTATTTGAGAAGTTGCTATTTGATGTACTATTTGATCATGTAAAGAATATGCTTTGCTCTGAACAGCATGGTTTTGTCAAAGGTAAATCAACTGCAACTAATTTGTGTATTTTTGTTGATTATGTGTCCGGTGCTCTTGATGAACGTTATCGAGTTGATGTTATTTACACGGACTTCCAAAAGGCTTTTGATGCCGTGCAGCATTCAGTGATTTTGAATAAGTTGAATAATTTTTGCATATCCGATAATTTGATTCAAGTGATCCAGTCTTACCTGGAAAACCGCGGCAATTATGTTGAGTTAAATGGTTTTAAATCATTGGTTTACGACTCGGTTTCTGGTGTCCCGCAGGGCTCTACTCTGGGGCCCCTTTTATTCCTTATATTTGTAGACGACCTTCCTAAGCGTTTGACGTCTAAGTGTTTAATGTATGCTGATGATGTTAAGTTGTTTCGCGCCATAGCCACGACCGATGATTGTTCCGCCTTGCAGAGGGATTTGGAGTTGCTTCATCTGTGGAGTTTGTCGAATGGACTCAGGCTCAATATTGCTAAATGTAGGACTATGACATTTGCAAGAGTTCAATCTGTGGTTGAGTTTGCATACAGCATTGACACAATACCGCTTGAGCGTTGCTCTTTAAACAGGGACCTTGGCGTGTGGTTTGATTCTAAGTTGAATTTTAACATCCATGTTTTAAACATCAGTAAAGAAGCGTTCGGCTTCTTGGGTTTTCTTACTCGTAATACTCGCCAACTTCCCAATTCTGTCTTGACCAGCTTCTACAACGCTTTCGTTCGTAGTAAGCTGGAATACTGCTCAGTTGTCTGGAATCCAATGTACTTCAGATACATTGACTGCTCGGAGAGTGTCCAAAAAAAATTCTTAAAGGTCTTGTACTTTCGCAATTTTGAAATATATTTATCTCATAATTACTCCTACGATGAACTCCTGCGTCGGTTCGACTGTATGTCGCTCTATAATCGTAGAGTAATATCCCTTATAATATTTGTTTTTAAAATTGTAAATGGTCTAATTGTTGATTCTGACTTATTGGGTCGATTGAGTTTCTTTGTACCAACAATTCATACTAGGACTAGGCATATGTTTTATCTTCCGTTTCCCAGAACTCGCCATCATTCTTGTTCTCCTCTTCTTTCAATGAGTCGTTGCGTCAATTTTTACTGCTCTGAGATTGATATGTGTAATGTTGGTCTACGTCAGCTTCGCCACATTCTTTGTGAGATGTTTTTTTCCTAGAATACCATTTATGTTATTTTCTTCTTTTATTATTTATTATATATTATATATTTATTATATAGTTATTTCTTCTTTTTCTTTTTTCTTTTCTTTTTAGGGAGCCCAACTTCTTGTTGATTTTCTTTCTCCTCAGTTTCAGTATACTTATATATTTATGTTTGTGTATGTGTGTATACGCATATATATGATATTATTAAATATTATGTCTATTTTCTTTATGTTATATTAATTTTCATTTTATATATGATTATAATTTTTCTTTAACCTTTCATATTTAATGATAAGATTATCCTGTAATTAGCATTTATCTGCTGTTGGATAATAAAGATTATTATTATTATTATTATTATTATTATAGTGTTAATGCAAGACTCGACAGATTAGAAGCCAGAAGCACAGGTGCTATGCCGAAGGCAAAATAAAATTATGGATCAAAAAGACCTACGAATTGTCGCCTGGAATGCCAATGGTGTTCTAAACAAAACTCATGACCTCGAGGTCTTTCTAAATATCAAACATATAGATGTCTGCCTCATATCAGAGACACACATGACAAATCAATCATATCTCAAAATAAGAGGATACAAAATATATCACACCATCCATCCGGATAATCAAGCCAGGGGTGGTAGTGCTATCATAATAAAAGAATCACTCAATCACTTTGAAGAAAGTTATCTACAAAGAGAGGATATCCAACTTACTGTGATTGGACTTAAATCAACAAAGCAAACACTAAAAATTGGTGCGAGCCATTGTCCGCCAAGGCATAACCTTAAAAAAGACGACTATCTTACCGTTCTGAGACATCTGGGGGATAGATTTATCGTTGGTGGTGACTTCAACTCTAAACATGTAGATTGGGGTTCCAGACTAACTACGACCAAAGGGAGAGAATTAAGGAAAGCAATTAAAGAAATCAATTGCAACTACCACTCAACAGGAACGCCAACCTACTGGCCAACTGACACCGAAAAAATACCCGACTTATTGGACTTCTTCATCACCAGGGGGGTGTCCCCCAACTTCTTAGAAGTGGAGGAAAGCTTTGACATGGATTCTGATCATTCAGCAATTATACTAACACTAAGTGAAAAAATAATAAAAAGGGCAGCTAGAGCTACTCTCACAAACAAAACTACGGATTGGGAAAGCTTTCGGATTGACCTTCAGAACAATATCGATCTGAACGTCAATTTGGGAACCACTAATCAACTAGAAGAAGAAACTGAGAAATTTACCAGCCTTATCCAAACAACGGCATACAACAACACCAGATAAATCACATATGTAACCAAAGGTGTGAATTACCCAGCTGAGATAAGGGACCTAGTCAAGGAGAAACGAAGAGCTAGAAGAAGATGGCAACAATCGAGGAATCCCGCAGATAAAACCATCCTCAATAACAAAGCCCAACAGCTTAGAAGAGAAATCCGAAAACTTAAAGAAGAGTCTAAAAGTACCTATCTACAGGAATTGTCAGCATACGAAGAAACTGATTATTCCCTGTGGAAGGCAACCAAGAAGATCAAAAGACAGGTGACCTCTATTCCTCCGATTAGAAACAATAATGGACCATGGGCAAGAGACAACAAGCAAAAAGCAGAGTTGTTCGCAGAACACTTGGCCGAAATATTTATTCCCAACCCAGGATAAGATATCACGAATATCGAAAACAATAGAAATGAAAATATCACACCGGTTACTCCCAGAGAAGTAGCAGATGAGATAAAGACTAATCTGAACCCAAAGAAAGCTCCAGGATTCGACCTCATAACTGGAGAAATCTTAAAGCACCTGCCTAGAAAGGGTATAATCATGTTGACTCACCTATTCAATGCAGCGTTTAGATTAGAACATGTACCTGCGTGCTGGAAAGTCGCAGAGGTGATCATGATACCAAAGCCAGGAAAACAACCCAATGATGTCAAATCATATAGGCCGATCTCACTCCTGCCTATAATATCAAAGCTCTTTGAGAAACTACTGATCAAGAGATTGCGACCACTAATAGAGAACAATAACCTGATTCCAGACTATCAGTTTGGATTTAGACAAAAACACTCGACAGTAGATCAAGTGCACAGAATAACGGACGTCATTGAACGTACGCTAGAAGAAAAGCAAGTGTGTTCCGCGGTATTCCTAGATGTGGCACAAGCCTTCGACAAGGTATGGCACGAAGGACTGATCTATAAATTAAACAAACTACTACCGAAACAATATGCTGAAATACTGACATCATATATATCAGATAGATTATTCAGAATTAAACAAGAGGATGAATACTCGGACCTGAAAGAGATAAAAGCGGGAGTACCACAAGGCAGTGTACTTGGGCCCATCCTATACTTACTGTATACTAGTGACCTACCAGTGATAGAGGAAGCAGTCATCGCTATATTTGCTGATGACACTGCTCTTTTCGCAGTGGACCAAGATCAGGAAAGGTCTGTCAGGAAGCTCCAAATAGCCAGTAACGAGTTAGTTAATTGGACAAGACGATGGAGGGTCAAATTAAACGAACTTAAATCCATACAGGTGAACTATACTAACAAGAAAATAGTAGACCCACATCTACTAGATATTAATGGATCAAATATTCCACATTCAACCAACGCAAAATACCTCGGCATGAATCTGGACGTCAGACTTAGATGGAAGGAGCATGTAAAGAAGAAAAGAACTGAACTAAGCCTAAAATACAGACAGCATTATTGGTTGATCGGAAGAAACTCAAAAAACTTTCAATCTCCAACAAAGTACTAATCTACAACCAGATCTTAAAACCAGTGTGGTTATATGGCATTCAGCTCTGGGGTTGTGCCAGTGACTCTAATGTTAAGTGTATACAAACGTTCCAGAACAAAGTGCTGCGTAACATAGTGGACGCCCCTTGGTATATACGCAATTCTGACATCCACAGAGATCTCCGGATTCCAACTGTTAAGGAAGGGATATAAAGGTTTGCTGGGAGGCATGATGATAAACTCCATCTTCACGTAAATCCAAAAGCACTACAACTACTGGACAACGAACATCATGTCCGAAGACTAAAGAGAAAAAAACCTGCTGATCTTGTGTAGTGTGTTGTTGCGTAAAAGCAGAGCACAGTGCGCGAGTGAAGTGAAGTGCATAGCTCAGAAAAAGCCTAGAAGACATCATTGGATAGACTCTAGTAGATAAGTACCTAGTCTTAAGATTTATCAGAACAAAATTAATGGTTAGTCTAAATTGACTAGTTTTAATTGTAAAAAAAAAAAAAAATTGTCAATAGCATCATGAATCTCGTTACAAAATACCACACGTTTCCGCTTGTCATCAGGACGCAGAGCTTGTAGCAACTGTAATTTGTACGGCTTGATAGCCAACCGACGTCTCAAAACACGCCAAGTTGTTGTTGTAGGCAGTTGTAACTAGAAGAATTACGTTGGAAAGCAGTTTGAATTCGTGCAACATTTTCTTCAGAAACACGAGGGCAGCCAAGGTTCTTTCCTTTACATACACATCATGTATCTACAAACTGTCGATACCATCTGCGAATGTTCCACCCATTCCAAGGATCAATTTGGTAACTCAACCTGAAACGTCTTTGCACTGTAATCACGGAATTGCACTTCGCAAACTGGAGAACACAAAATGATTTCTGCTACGGTGTAGCCATTTTAAACATTCGACGGTTACCAAGAAAAACAGAAGACAACTGACATCTAGCGGCTATTAAATAAACTAGACTATGTATTCGCTTCTCCAATAGCCGAGCCGAGGCGCAGCGATCGATAGTTTGGACAAAATAATACTTTGTAATACGTATATTCTTTTTGAAACACGCTGTATGTCTTCGAATAATTCTAATGAAGCCACAAAATCTACAGCAGTATCTTTAGTGGGTACAAACGAACATAATATGGATAGCCAACATCAAAATTCATATATGCAGTTAACGATGTTTCGGGCTTTTCCCAATTTTCAAGTTATTTTATTTTCCTTCCTCGATTTTATATATACATATCTTCATCTGATGGATTTTTTAATATTTTTTAAAATATATTAATATTTATAAGTACATACATATTTTGAATACTTATGTGTGGGACTGACAGAAAATTGTAGGTATGTGGTGAAGTTACAATACCGTAAGTACGATATTCAATCACAAAATCGCTACATTTAAAACAGTTGAAAAAATTAAAATGTTTGTTACAATTGAAATTTTATATTTTTTTGTTTGGATTTTTCGACTAGTATGGAATAATAAAACACTTAGTTAACAATGTGTCAGACTTTTCCCCATTTTCAAGTTATTCATTTTTCCTTTTAACCTGCAATGCATCGATTTTATATACAATATACATATTTTTATCTGATGAATTTTTCTTTATAATATTTTTTAAAATATATTAATATATTGTATTTATTAGTACATTCATATTTTCCCTACTGAATACTTACATATACTATGTGGGGCTGACAGAGCTGCAGAACTATATTTGGTGAAAGTCTACTAATCTTCAAGTATGTTATTCTTTTATTTCCCTTTCGCTCCCGTATCTGTGTATGAATGTGTTTGTAAATTTACGTTGATATATGTGTGTATATACAGAGAGATGCAGACAATTTATTTTCTAAGGATTGAGTTATCATAATAACTTAGAGAATATATAAGTATCTCTTTGAACTATTCCGGCGAAGCTACAGAACCTATATTAGCATCTTTAGTACCTATAAACGAACCGAATACGGATATCCAACATAGAAATCCATTAACGCATCAGTATTTCGCAAATTTTAATCCTAATGTAATCTAGATAGTCAGAAGTTTTTTATTTTTGCCGAAAAAAATAAAATTAGAATACATATATATTAGTTTGAGTGCAAGATATAAAAAAGAAAAGGAAAAGACTTCAGGATACTTTTTGTAAACTGTTTCAGGAAACGAAGCCATTTAATCTAAATTCTGACAAACTGTACCTACTGTCTACATTTTTTATCCAATTCTGTGGAACGAGGAAAATTTAACAGCACTTTATACTCAAAACCCCCCAAGAGTTGGTTTTAGATGAAACTATTTATCAACCCTCTACATCAAAAATCTGTTCAAAAATGTCACAACAAAATATAAGTGATATCAATACAAGCTGGCCATCTAAGCATTCCGTTCAAGAACAATCCACGGACGAAAAATTTCTTGAAATCGAAAAGACCAAATTGAAAGTTTCTACTAAAAGTGATAAAATGAAAAAAGGTGTTGATTACCGATTTTCAACGAGTCCTACTTTTTTTGTAAAATATATCAAAAATCGAAAACTAATAGTTAGGAATAGATTCCAGTAGCTTTTTAAAGAGAAGCATTGACAATATTGTGAGAACGCTATTGTCAATGCTTCGTATACAAACCACTCGAAAAGTTCAAGTCGGAGGTTAAACTTTGATGAAACAATCAACAAGTATGAATATCATGCGTACCATTACTGAGCAAATAATTTTAATTTGAACGATAAACTGCAAACGCTGATAAATAATCGAGATATTTACACAATTCCTAGTACGAGTTATATACACATAGAGGGTAGATTTGCATCCAGTGATGAGAGAACTGATAACTGTGAACTTAACAAATAATTCATACCTGTTCCTATTTGATCAGATACCATATGAATCAAACCCGAAATTACAAGTACAATTAAAGCTCTTTTATTTTCAAATGATAATCATCTGCAGACTATTAGAAAATTGTCGGAATGTGGCGAAGTTACAAACCTCTAAGTACAGTTTTCAAACACAGAATCACTGCAGTTGCTTTTCTAAGTATTTTGTTATTCATGTGTTTTTTATATGTTAGAGAACTATTTAAGTTGGATATTCTCTTCAGCTGATAATCGTTTAAAAGTAATTCACATGATTAGCAGCCCCACGCACACATACAGGTTATCTGTAACATGTGTCATTTCGAAGTATTATTCATTTACCGTGCTTATGTCACGAAGATAAAATAATATTCCGTCCTTCACAAACTATATTTATTATATAAATTCCAATTTCCAAGGCAAAAAATCATAATTTAGAGCAAATTGTGGTAAATAAGTTTATATTATTGTGCACATGGACCAAAAATATTAATATAATATTAAAAAGTATAGAAATAAATACCATTGATGATTCAAAAAAGGAATGCTGCATAGTATCATAGAAAATATAATATCAGAAAAGTTAAAATAATTATGTTTGCACAATTGATAGAACACAACGTTTATACCTTAAATTATTAAATAAACTTTCTTATTTGCATTATACGTTTATAATATGCAGCTTCATTGAGCATGTTCCAACAATAATGTACATGTATATATTGTTGCAACCCTCATTATACAATGAACCCATTGTATTATACGTCAGCATATAATAATAGGTATAAATACTGCCCCATCTCAGAAGCCAAAGCAGTAAAAGTAGAGAGAAGAGTAGAATTAACCAGTCAGAGCGCTGTCGGTTCGCATTTATAAATTCTGTCTAATTATTAATCTATCGACCTTTGTTATTTAAAGTGTAGTGTTAATTCTTTAATTAATAAATTTTATTTTTAAATTTATTAAATCTTTTAATCGACGATCCTGCTATAAAAGTGAATAAACATAAATAAAAAGGAATTATAATAGAATCCTATTCAAAGTGAAAGAATAAGAAGTGCTACGGAATATACGAAGTACTTAGAAAAAGGAAATCAAGAAGTAAGTAAAAGTCATTCATCGATTTCAAGGAGTTCTTTTTAACGAACTAAGAAAAGGTTACGGAGTTTACCTAAAACTAAACAGCTCTGGTGTCAGAATTAATTTGCGAAGCAAATCCATCGACTGTCGTAGGAATACAATATATACTGTGAACAACATACTTCATTTATATTAAAATTTAAAAGGAATTAATTTATTTATAAATTTTAGTTTTAGTTTGGATTTTTCGACAAGTATCGGATAATAAAACGCTTTTTTTTCCTTTTTTCAAGTTATTTATTTTTTCTTTTAACCTGCAATACATCGATTTTATATATACATAATTTTATCTGATGAATTTTTTAAATATTTTTTAAAATATATTAATATTTATTAGTACATACATATTTTCCCTACTGAATACTTACATATATGTGGGACTGACAGAACTGCTATGTGCATTTGGTAAAAGTCTGCCAATCTGCAGGCATGTTATTTATTTTTTCCGTTTTCCTCCCGTATCTATGTATAATTGTCAAGTGTGTGCATATGTGATTGTAAATTTACGTTGATATATGTATGTCAAGAGTCTGCTTATTAATAATTATAATTTCTTGTCCCCACATTCACTAGATAGTAATTGTGAGGAAGATGTATATTTTCACCTATAATATGTGTGAAGCCTCAAGGGAAATACGGTGGCCTGTCACGCACCTAATATAGTATTCGTGCGCGCTGTACTTTGTTGTTACTGTAGCGTCCTCAAGGTAACCCATTGTGTAAGCGTTTGCTGTTAGAGCTTAAAATTTTATCGATGGGCCTCATATCTCATGGCACTGGTGGAAGCGCCACGAGACAAGGCAGCCGAATTATTACTAATAATTATATTATACCGTGAATATATTTTATAATGCAACATGCACATACATACACTAGTTGCTAGAGTAACGTAATAATGAAATGACAGCAATGTATTTTAGCGTGTATTTTATTTTGCAACATAGGATGTGAAATACAGTAGTTGAACAAAATTTAAAAACTAATTTAACAAATTTTCAAAAATGTCACCATTGACGGCCAGACAGTATCCTAAGCAATTGTAGAATTCATTTATTGTATTTTGTATCTGCTCTGGAGTTATTTCTCTTGCAGCAACTCGTATTCCATTTTTTAATTGGTCAATATTGTTTAGAGGTTCTCCATGAAAAACTTTATTTCTGATACATGACCAAAGAAAGAAATCGTTTGGAGACAGGTCTGCTGACCTTGCGAACCATTCTACTTCTCCTCCACGGCCTATCCAACGGTTTGGAAATCTTTGGTTGAAAAATGTTCTAACCATATGAGAATTATGTGCCGGCGCACCATCATGCTGGTACCAAATCTCACCATCAATATTTAAAGCGTGGAGGGCTGGCATAACTCTGTACTCAAGCAATTCTAAATATTTTTCTCCTGTAAGAGTACCCTCAATAAAAAACGGTCCTACAATATGGTGTCCAATCAACCCAGTCCAAACATTGACTTTCTGTGGCCGCTGTGTCCTTGTGATATGATATCTATGCAAATTTTGTCTACTCCAGTAGCGGCAGTTCTGTGAATTTACTTCACCATTTACATAAAATGTTGCTTCATTTGTAAAGCAAATTCTGCATAGTAAAGTATCATCATTATGAAGCTTATCCAACATGATTTCACAAAAGTTACTTCTTCTTTCTACATCATTCGTAATTAGTTCCTGATGGTTTTAAAAATGATACGACTTAAAATGTTCTCGTTTTAGTAGTTTATGCACGGAAGATTTGCTTACATTTGTAGTTTGTGCTAAAGCTCTTGTGGAGAGCATATTATTATTTTCGATTGTTTGTAGAATTTCATCTCTTTTGGCGTCAGTAATAACATATCTTGGCCTATTCTTTTTTTTATGATTAGGAACGATGCACCCATTATTTTTATACTTCTGTACTAACCTACTTATTGTAGTTGGACTCGGTCTTGGACGGTCAGGATATGTAATTTGAAACAAATCTGCTACTCTCCTTAAACTCATATTCGAGTTATACCAGTTCACTAATAACAGTTTTTCTTCTACACTATACGTACCTCAAAAATAGAGTAACTTATTTTGACATCCTATGTTGCAAAATAAAATACACGCTAAAATACATTGCTGTCATTTCATTATTACGTTACTCTAGCAACTAGTGTATGTATGTGCATGTTGCATTATAAAATATATAATAATTAATATTACTAATAATAAAAGCCAGCAACGGGCAATGCCACAGATGCCAGCTTTACGGGCATTTACATGACACATGTAGAGCAATCTACAAGTGCGTGAAATGTGGAGAAAACCACAGAACCGACGAGTGCCAGAAAAGCAAAGAAACACCAGCCACATGCGCAAATTGCGGTGGTGAACACACCGCAACTACAGAGGGTGCGTTGAGGTGCCTCAACCGAAGATTACGCCACAAAAAACACCGCAACTACAGAGGGTGCGTTGAGGTGCCTCAACCGAAGATTACGCCACAAAAAACACCGCTACTACCAACACTAACAACACAACAACCACGCACAAACAACAACAATAACATACGCGAATGTAACAAAAACAGACTAACAACACCAAAGCACGCGCACAAGAACAATCAAACACACAAAACACACAAAAAACACAAGCAAAACAGCAATAGCCGCAGCCATACTAGGAAAAATGCTGCTCGCCTTTAGTAAAACAAACCCCTGCGCGAATGACAAAAACATTTCTACAACACACGCAAACACTATTACAACTATTCTAATGGACAGTAAAATAAACCCGGCGGCTCTAACGATTATCGCGAACGGAATAAGAACGAGAAAAGGAGAACTACAAATATACGCCGATGAAAAACAAGCGGATGTAATTCTGGTATCGGAGACCCACCTCCAGCCGGCGCAAAAATTAAACCTGAAAAATTATAATACATACAGAAGAGATAGACAAACACCGGGAGGAGGAACAGCGATTTATGTAAAGAGAAACATAAAACACGCACAACTACCGATACCTAAGACAGCGGGGTTAAAAGCCAACGGCGTAATAATACTCTCAATCATTCTCGTTGAGACAACCGTAAAGTAAGCACGTATATACCTTGGTACAAGTTAACCGAACGGAGATATCAAAGAGATTTTTGGCCAGTTTTTGACTCGCTTTTATTTGTGGTATACAATTGTGATTGTGACTCAGTGAAATCAACTTCAGATATATTTTACAACGGGAAAATTCCCAGACATCTCTCTTCAATAAGATCGTCGTTTTTTGCGGGCGACCGATAAAACCGGTGAACGTCCGAACTCCCGACATGGAGACAAGCGTGAAGGAAAACAAAAAGAAGACAAAACAAATAGAGGACAACAACAATAAGAGTAAGACAACAACAACTAACACAACAAACACTAATACGACAGCAAACACAAACACGGCTGCCGACAAAAAACCGGTAGATATCGTAATTGACGTGAACGTAGGCGCGTTACACGATATGAAATCGGCAGAAAACTTAAATAGGCAACAACTGATGGACATACTTCTGTATGTCAAAACATTGTTACTAAAGCTCGACGAACAAGACGACGACAAAGAGACAAACAGAAACACAAACACAACCATCACAGAAAATACAGTTAACACAACACAACACGCACAATGACAAAAAAGACACACTAACCAATGAACACAAAACAATAAAGGGAGAAGCGATGCAAGTCGCGTACCCGTCATCCTCCGAAGAGGATGCAGAAGATAGCATGCCGTTTACGGTCGTGAAGAACAAAAGAAAATATAGAAACGAATCAGACGAAGAAAACAAAGAAGAACATAAAATAAAGAAAGACAGAAAGGTAACTACACAAACACCAAAAACGACAAACAAAGACACACACACACACACACACAAGCGAGACACACCACAACGAACAACACAAAGACCAACACCACCGACAATACAAAGAAACAAACAAACACCGACAACAACAATAAGAAAAGGGAGAAAGTACCACCGATCGTCATCCTGGACAAAAATGCTACCTAGACGGCATAAAGATGCCATATCACACCTTCAGGCTCGAAGAAGAGCGCACGCTGAAGGTAGTAATACGAGGCATACCCACGGATTTCACGATCGAGGAGATCAAAGAGGATCTCCAAAACAAAGATATCGAGACAATCGCGGTGTCCATAATGCGACACCCGATCAAAAAGACGCCATACCCAATAGTACTAGTAGAGGCGTCGCGCGACAAGGCCGAAAAACTGTACGACCTAACCGACATATGCAGACTTGTGATCCGCGTAGAGGCGCTGATCCCTAAAGCAGGAAACGGGCAATGCCATCGTTGCCAGCTTTATGGACACTCTCAGTACACCTGCAGAGCAATCTTCAGGTGTGTAAAATGCGGTGAAGACCACAAAAGCGAGGAATGCGCAAAAAGACAAGAGACACCCGCTATATGCGCGAACTGCAGTGTGAAGCACACACCGCGAATTACAGAGGGTGCATCGAAACACCCCAACCAAGAATAAAGGAACAAAAACAACAACAAAAACCGGCGCTACTACCGACGCCGGCGTCACACACCACGAAACACATACACAACACAAAACAATACGTACGCCAACATAATAACGGGCACAAAAACACAGACGAACGTTATACAACCCCCTAAACAAAACACGCAACACACACAAAACAATACACAAAATAGCGCGAACAAAACCGCGATAGCCGCGGCCTCACTCGGGGAAATGTTGCTGGTCTTCAGCAAAACAAACCCGTCCGCGAACGATTCTAAACACTTCCTTGCGCACACCCAAGCTATTCTCCAACTTTTTTAATGGATAGTAAAATAAATCCAGCAGCACTTACGATAGTCGCATGGAACGCGAACGGAATAAGACCGAAAAAACAAGTGCTACAAATATATGCCTAAGACAAACAAACAGACGTAATACTGGTATCGGAGACGCACCTCCAGCCGGCGCAAAGACTAAACCTAAGAAACTACAAGACATACAGAAGGGACAGACAAACGCCAGGAGGCGGAACAGCGATATACATAAAAAAGAACATAAAACACGCAATTACCGACACCAGACACGACAGAACTCGAGACAAATGGTGTGATAATACATACAAAAAAGGGTGATATCCACGTGTACGCGGCATACCTGCCCCCGCAAGCGAAGTACAAAGAAGAAGAGTTCGACGGAATACTTGACAACAACAAACAGATCATAATAGCGGGGGATCTAAACGCGAAAAACAAACTATTGGGCTGCCAAACTGACAACCGACACGGGAAAAAAACTACAAAAATTCCACGAAAAGCGCGGAGTGAACGTCATAGCACCCGACAAGCCAACAATCTTCCAACAAGGACGCAGACCGGACATATTAGACATCGCGATCACAAATAACGTACACAACACACCGTCAATTGAAACAGAGGAGGCTCTGAGCTCGGATCACAACCTAATTATCCTTCACTGGGAAATGGGAACAAAAGAACACACATACAACTTCAACTTCTTTTAGTAAATTAGAGCTAGGGCTCTGCCCTTTTACTTCTAGTCTTTTCGATGAGTAATCGTTACTTTGGGATTTGTGCTACTACTGGTATTTTCTACTCAGTGTCTTCATTGTCGATCTCCATTCGCGGTCGTTTGTACTTTGAGTGTGTTGTCGAGTATTCTGTTACATGTGTAAGTGTAGGGTTTGTGTGTGTTTTTATCTGATTGTAAAAGCTCTTAGCTCGGCTCTTTATGTGGGGGATTATTGGTTCCATCTTTGTTTCGCGGTGTATTTGGGTGTTGCGTACGTACCACGGCGCCCTAAGCACTAACCGTAGTGTTCTGTTTTGGAAGGTGTCCAGTCTTTTTTTGTGTGTTGGTTTAACGTGTAGCCATATAGGCGAGGCGTATGTCAGTATGGGTCTTATGACTTGCTTGTATATCAGGACTTTTGTCCTGGGTGTCAGTGTTGATTGTTTGCCGGTTAGCATCATTAACGCGCCGCGGGCTTTCTTGATTGTTTTGTCGATGTGTTGTCTGTATGAGAGTGTTTTATCTAGGGTGACGCCTAGATATTCGATTTCGTCTTTCCACTTGATGTGGGTGTTATTTATTGTCAATCGCTCAGTGGGGGGTTTCTTCTCTTTTTTGAATACTATTGCTTGTATTTTTTCGGTGTTTAACGCGATGCGCCAGGTGTGGCACCAGTCAATTAGTTTGTCTGTGTTTTCTTGTAGTTTGTGTATGGCGATGTTTTCTTTAAATGATTGTGTAAGTATCGCGGTGTCGTCCGCGTACGTGGCTATTATACCACGTGGCGGTTTTGGGATGTCCGCGGTGTTTATCGCGTAGAGGTGCGGCGACAGTATTGACCCTTGTGGTACTCCTGCCGTCAGCACGTGTACTGTTGATAGCGTGTCTTGTATGTGTATTTGAACTGTTCTTGTGTATAGGTATGTATGTATTATTCGTATTATGTTTTGGATAGTTGTATGTGAGTAGTTTGTGTATTAATCCCTGGTGCCAGACCCGATCGAAAGCTTTCGATATGTCGAGAAAAGCGGCCGCGGTTTTCTGGTTTTTATTGTATCCGTCGTTAATGTATTCGGTCACCCTAGATAATTGTGTCGTGGTCGAGTGGTTTGGCCTGAAGCCGTGTTGTTCGTTTGGGATTATGTTTTCTAGGTCCGAGTGTTCCGTTATTCTGGCTAGTAATAGTCGATCTATTACTTTGCTAACTGTGGGTAATAAGCTTATCGGGCGATAGTTCGCGGGGTTTTTGTGGTCCTTACTCGGTTTCGGGAACACAATGACTTTTGCGTGTTTCCATTGTTCCGGGTATGTATTTTTAGTATCGCGTTTGCTATTGCTAAAATGAACATGAGTGTTTTGTGTGGTAGTGCTTTCATCATCCGATTGTTTATGCCGTCGAAACCGGGCGCTTTATTGTTTTTGGTGCGTTTGATCGCGTGTTTTATTTCGTCTGGTGTGAAAAAGTCGGTGTGTTGTGTGTTCGGTTTTTTTATCTCTCTGTTAGTTAGTTTGTGTATGTTCGCGATGTGTTGTATGTTTGTGTTTTCCCAATTTGGTGTGCATTGGGTTTCGATCTGTGTCGCGAATGTTTCGGCTTTGTGTTCGTCTGTTAACGCGTGTCCGTTTTCCGTTTCTAGCGGTGGTATTGTGATCTTTTGTTTTTTGAGTGTTCTACATAATCGCCAAAGGTCGTTTGGTTGTTTGTTCGTGTCTATTTTTTGTAGTTTGTCTTGCCATTTCGAGTTTTTAAATTCTCTTATGGCGTCTTTTACCTGTTGTTGCAGGTTGTTGAGCGCGGTTTTGTCTCGCGGGTCTAGTGTATTGTGGAATTTTTTACGGGCTCTGTTTTTCTCTTTTATGAGTTGTCTTATGTCGTGTGGCAATTTGTCTGTTTGGTATTTGTGTGTTACCTGAAACGTGCTTGCTGTCGCGGCTGTCTTTATTGCGTTTTGTATCTGAGTGACTGCATTTTCTAGTTCGCGCTTGTCGTTTATTTCTGTTATTTCGGGTGTGGTTTGTTTTAGGTGTGTTGTGAACGTTTCCCAGTTCGTGTGTGTTGTGTTGTATGTGTGTTCTTGTGTCCCAATTTCCCAATGTAGGATAATTGGGTTGTGGTCCGAGCTTAGAGCTTCCTCGGTTTCTATTGTTGGTGTGTTGTGTATATTGTTTGTTATTGCTATGTCTAGTATGTCCGGCCTGTATCCCGATTTGAAATATGTGGGCTCGTCCGGCGCGATGACGTTTACCCCTTGCTTTTCATGGTATTTCTGTAGCTTTCTCCCGTGGTTATTATTATATAAGCATCCCCACATGATGCTTTTCGCGTTTAAATCTCCCGCTATTATCGTCTGTTTATTGTTGTCTAGTAGTTTGTCTAACTCATCTTCTTCGAATGCCGCCTGTGGGGGCAGGTATGCCGCGTAGATGTGGATGTCTCCCTTCTTCGTGTGGATTATCACTCCATTTGTTTCCAGTTCTGCCGTGTTCGGTATCGGTAATTCTGTGTGTTTTATGTTTCTTTTCACATATATCGCCGTTCCACCTCCTGGTGTTTGTCTGTCTCTTCTGTATGTCCTGTAGTTTTTTAGATTTAATCTTTGCGCCGGCTGGAGGTGGGTCTCCGATACCAGTATAATGTCCGCTTGTTTATCCTCTGCGTATATCTGTAGCTCTTGCTTTTTCGTTCTTAGCCCGTTCGCATTCCAAGCGATTATCTTGAGTGCCGCCGGGTTGATTTTGTTATCCATTAGAAGAGTTGTAGGATTGTTTGCGTATGCATCAGGAATGTTTTGGTTTCGTTCGCGGACGGGTTGGTTTTGCTGAAAGTCAGCAACATTTCCCCGAGTGTAGCAGCGGCGATCGCTGTTTTATTCGCGCTGTTATGTGTGTTTTGCGCGTTTTGTGTGTTGTTTTGTTTTGGGTATTTGTGTTGTGCTTGTGCTTGTCTGTGGTTTTACGTCTGCTATTATGTTGGCGTATGTGTTTGTATTATTATTGTTTTTATGTGTTGCTTGGTGTTGTCGCGGTGTGTGTGTTACCGATGTCGGTAGTAGTGGTGTTTTATGTGTTTGCTGTTGGCTAGCTGTTCTTGGTTGTGGGGCCTTAACACACCCTCTGTAGTTCGCGGTGTGTGTTCCTCCGCAGTTCGCGCATATTGCCTGTGTATCTTTACTTTTCGCGCATTCTTCGCTCTTGTGGTCTGCCCCGCATTTAACGCACCTGAAGATAGCTCTACAGGTGTATTGCGAGTGGCCGTATAGCTGGCATCTATGGCATTGCCCGTTTCCAGCTTTTCGGATCAGCGCCTCTACGCGGATCACTAGCCGGCAAATCTCGGTTAAGCCGTATAACTCTGCGGCTTTATCACGCGCCGCCTCTACCAGTACCATTGGGTAGGGTGTCTTTCTTATCGGGTGTCGCATTCTGGACACCGCGATGGCTTCGATATCTTTGTTTCGTAGATCTTCGTGGATTTCCTCGATTGTGAAATCCGTGGGGATACCGCGAATCACAACCTTCAATGTTCGCTCTTCCTCGAGCCTGAAGGTGTGATACGGCGTTTTCTTGTGGTCAAGAAAACGCGTTGTTGCGCGAAAGTCGTCTGTGGTGGCTGGCTGTATTTTGATTCCCTCCTCGGTGAGGCGGGCTTTAGTGAAGCGAATCTTCTTCGCATCCATCTCTCTGTTTAGTTGCCCTCACGAGTCCTTCTCGCGGATTATAATGGGCGGTATTTTTTGTCTTTTTATGTTGTCGGTCGCGTCTGTTTGTTTTGTTGTATTCTTGTTTATATTGGGTTTTGTTGTTGTGTGTTTCTTTTGTGTGTGTGTGTGTGTGTGTGTGTGTGTGTCAATTGTTTTTGACGTTGACGGTGTTGGTGAAACCGTTTTTTTGTCTTTCTTGTTCTTGCGTTCTTTCTGCTCTTCGTCCGATTCGTGGTGGTGTTTCCGTTTGTTTCACTACCGTGAAAGGTGTGTTATCGTCGTTCTCCTCGTCTGAGGATGGGGGGTAGGCGACGCGCATCGCCTCGTTTTTTAGTGTGTTTTGTGTTTGTTTTTGTTGCGTGTTCGTGTTTGCGTTTGCGCTTGGGTCCTCGGTGTTTGTTTTTGTGTCGGTACTGTCGGTGTGTGTGTGTTTTGTGTCTTCGTTATTTTTTTGTGTGTCTATTTCCATTTCGTCGTCCTGCTCGTCGAGTCTCAGCAGCAACGTCTTGACATACAAGAGTATGTCCGTTAGCTGCTGTCTGTTGAGCTTTTCGGCGGAATGTGTGTCTGTCAGTGCTCCCATGTCTGTGTTTATAATGATTTCTACCGGTTTTTTGCCGGTAGTTGTGTTTGTGTTAATTGTGTTTTTTGTGTTCGTGTTAGTGTTTATTTTCGTTGTCTTACCAGTAGTAGCTGTCGCTTCTCCGTTTTCCATTTTCCTTTCTTTGTTCTGCAGCTGCAGATTACTCACGGACGGTTCACCGAAGAGCCGACGAGAATCGAAGGTGAGGAGCCTGGGAATTTCCGCGTGGTAATTGATGTCTCTATCTTTACTGCTGTTTCTCCTATTGGAAACACTATAATGCACTAACACAATAGAGTCACAAACTTGCCAAAAATCTCTTTGATATCTCCGCACGGTTAACATGTACCAAGGTACGTGCTTTCAGTACGGCTGTCTCAACGAGAATGACACACATACAACACAACACACACGAACTGGAAAACATTCACAACATACCTAAAACAGAACACGCCGACCATAACACATATAAACGACAAGCGCGAACTAGAGAACGTGGTCACACAAATACAAAACACTATTAAAACAGCCACGGCGGCAAGCACGTTCCAAGTAACACACAAACACTACACAAACAAAACGCGAAGAAAATTCCACAATACACTAGACACGCGAGACAAAACGACACTAAACGCCCTACAACAACAGGCAATTCGCGATTTAAAAAACTCCGAATAGCAAAACAAACTTCAAAAGATTGACACGGACAAACAACACAACGATCTGTGGCGACTGTGTAAAGCGCTTAAAAAAGAGCAAATCATAATCCCACCACTCAACACGGATAACGGGATCGCGATCACGGACTAACAAAAAGTAGAAACATTCGCGGTATAAATAGAAACCCAATGCACGCCGAATTGGGAAAACACTGACATACGGCACATCGTGAACACACACAGACAAGTAAACAGAGAAACAAAGACACAAAATACACAACACGACGACTTTTTCACACCGAACGAAATAAACCACGCGATAAAACGCGCGAAAAACAACAAAGCACCCGGATTTGACGGCATAAACAACACAATGATGAAAGCGCTACCACACAAAACACTAATGTTCATTCTCGCCATAGCAAACGCGATTCTAAAAATCCAAACGTATCCAGAACAATGGAAACATTGTGTTCCCGAAACCAAGTAAGGATCACAAAACCCCGCGAACTACCGCCCGATGTCTACTTTCCACAATCAGCAAAGTAATAGACCGACTATTACCAGATTAACGGAACATTCCGAAACACAAAACATAATACCCTATTGTTACACTTCGCATATATTACTTTCTAAAGCGTTTTAAAATTATTATTTTAATGCCGCGCTTTAATTTTCAAAACCCGTGTATACAACCTTCCGCGTTGCTAACACACATTCCAAGGAGAATTTTACCGTTACATGGTGATTTGTCTGCTTCGCGCCAAACCCCCATTCCTGGAAATTACTACCTAAGCGAGTGATATTCTAGCTAATGTACGTTTTTTAGATGCCTTAATACTTAACATTATGATTGTTTTACCATTAATTTTTACCCGATTTAATTAAAACCACTTCTCACAAACTGTATCATACGTTAGTATAATTTACCACAAGTCTCTCACTAAAGTCCCATTTGATTATGTTATATTAGTGTTGAGATAATTTGATTTATTTTATCCAAAATTATTTCTCTTCTGTCGATCCTATTAAATAAGATAGTAAATTACATTATATTTAGTAGAATATAACATTAAACTGATCCGTTCTAGAGCAACGATCACTTTAGTAAACTACCTTTCAGGTAGAGGTAAGTCTCACCTGAGGCTTACCTGATCTCATTTACCTGCGTGATACTGACAGCAAAACACCTACTGCGAGGTATCATTTTAATCGCCTTTCTTTCACGAATCTTCTGATTGTGTTTATTTTAATCAATACCGCGATCCATTTCGCGTATCGTTAATTATAATCATTCTCTGCAGACCGTATTCTGTGATTGGTGCATTTCTATTTCCTTTCCCACTATTTTTTTAACCATCTTACCGTACCCCTCCGAGTAGTATAAAAAACCAGCGATGCGCTAAGCGTGTCCTCTCTCTGCATCTTGCCATCTCGTCGCCTTCACCAACAACTTGTAAGTTCTTGCTTCGCTACGCCATCTTAACCCTTGTACGCCCGTACAGTTTTGATGAGCATTAACCTTGTGTTGCCGCGACCCATCTTCCGGTAATACAGGACAGCCACACTTGCAAGGTAAGTATCCCTTCGTTCGGTAATTGATTTTTCACTTCTTAATCTTTTACGCGATATTCGTCAACACAGACAAATAAACTCCATGCACGTGGTCTCTGCGAGTACATTAGCGCGTCTTTTTATGTAATTATTAAAGCTAGTGAATTTCTCGTTTTAATTTATAACTGTTACATAAATTTTATTGAGATTAAGACAAATTTGCATTCATTTGTTGCGTGTTGATTTAATAAAGTACTTTAAGGGCATTTTTGCTGTTTTATTTTATGTTGTGCTAACCTTTTATTACAGCTGCGCCTTTATTCACGTAGGTACTATATCATTAGTTGTTTGTTCTTTTGATTCATCTGCATTTATTGCGTCGCCCGAGCTAGCCAAGCGTTCAACACAACGCAGCGATCGTAATACTATGAACAGCACGGTTTCAGACCCAAACACTCAACCACGACACAATTATCCAGGGTGACAGAATACATAAATGACGGTTATAAGAAAAACCGCGGCCGTGTTCCTCGATATATCGAAGGCATTCGACCGTGTGTGGCATCAGGGACTAATATACAAACTACACACGTACAACTACCCAAAACACATAACACGAACCATACAATCATACCTATACAGACGAACATTCCAAATTACAATACAAGATACACAATCGACAACACACGTGCTGACGCCAGGAGTCCCACAGGGATCAATTTTGTCGCCACACTTGTACGCGATATACACCGCTGACATTCCTAAACCGCAACGAGGAATAATCGCCACATATGTAGACTATACCGCGATACTCACACAATCGTTCGACGAACACATCGCGATACAAAAACAACAGGAAAACACAAACAAACTCATTGACTGGTGCCACACCTGGCGCATCGCGATTAACACAGACAAAACACAAGCAATTGTGTTTAAACGCGAGAAAAAACCACCCGCAACAAATCTGACAGTTAAAAACACACACATTAAATGGACAGAAGAAGTAAAATATCTAGGCGCCACCCTAGATAAAAGACTGACATACACACCACACATAAACAATACAATTAAAAAAGCCAAACAAGCCCGCAGCGCACTGATGATGCTAACCGGAAAACAATCAACACTAACCCCGAAAACAAAATTACTCATTTACAAACAAATAATACGACCGATCACATCATAGGCATCGCCAATATGGCTACGCGTAAACAAGACACTTAAAAACAAACTAAACGCGTTTCAAAACAGATCACTGCGGGTGGCACTCAGGGCGCCGTGGTACATGAGAAACACACAAATACACAGAGAAGCGGGATTAGAGCCGCTAATCGATCTCATTAAGAACCGAGCAAAGAGCTTCTACAAAGCGATGAAAACACCCAAACGCGACACTTACACACGTAACAGATTACCCTAAAACACACCAAAGATATAGAAGGCCAGCGATGGAAGTAGACAGTGAAGAAAACGATTAGATATCTGAGTAGCTAAAACATCAATGTGAAGATTAATCACGACAAAGATTGAGAGCAAAAGGGCAGAGCCCTAGCTCGAATATACTATAAAGAATCAGAGAGCAGATACTCTCAAAAAAAGGAGATATCCACGTATACGCGGCGTACCTACCCCGGGAGGCAAACTTCGAAGAAAAAGAACTGGACGAATCGCTTAAAAACAATAAGCAAACAATAATAGCAGGCGACCTAAACGCAAAAAGCATAATGTGGGGATGCTTATGCGACAACAAGGATGGAAAGATATTACTGAAGTACCACGAGAAGCAAGGGGTCAACATCATCGCATCCGACAAGCCCACATATTTAAAAACGGGACAAAGGCCCGACAAGCTAGATCTCGCGGTAACAAACAACCTGCAGGACAATCCGATAATCGAAACTGAAGAGGCACTAAGCTCGGACCACAACCCAATCTTACTACATTGGGAAATAGGAAAAGAAGAATACATATATAACACAACACACATGAACTGGCAACTCTTCAAAACACACTTAGTACAGAACACACCGGCAATAACAAACATGAACTAGAAAACGCAGTCACACTAATACAGAACACAATAAAAATAGCCGCGGAAGCAAGCACGTTCCAATTAACACGCAAATACCAAACAGACAAATTACAATATAAAACAGCTAATAAAAAAACAAAAACAAAGCGCGCAGAAAATACAACACACTAGACCCGCGAGACAAAACCACACTTAACACCCTACAACAACAAGTAAAAGACGCCATCTGATAAGATGGATGATATATCCATCGCTAACCCCAATACTTCCACGGACGGAGGTGTCGAGGGTAATGGTAATGTAGATATGAATACCGAATTGATTGATTGTTGTGAAATAAATACACAGTCCTTTGCGGTTGTAAGGACAAGCGCACACAGTAAAATAAATTTTGCAGAACGTGAACAGGCTATAACATTGGATGCATTAAATGATATTCAAAAAAACGATTATATTATCGGCGTCGGTAAGCTAATAGGCCCCAGAAATATATTGTTTGCTTCTAGAATATCAAATAATAGAATATGTATTTACTTGTCGTCTAAACAGATAGTAAATGATTTCATTAATAAATACGGAGGAATAACATTGAGCAATAAATTTGTTACCGCACGTCGTCTAGTTTCACCGGCTAAAAGGGTTATATTATCTAATGTCTCACCTAGCATTCCCTATGAAATTATATATGATTCACTGAAAAAACTAGGCATAAAAGTTGTTTCTGCTATCAGTTTTATAAGTGCAGGGCTTAACCTGACGGAATATAAACATGTCCAAAGTTTTCATAGACAAGTTTACGTAGCTCAGGACATAAATGATATTATAATATACCGGACTCAACAATAGTTCAGTACAAAGCTAATTCATTTAGAATTTTTATAACAACAGACGAAATAAAATGCTTTATATGTAAAAAAGTGGGACACGTTGCAAATAAATGTTCTGAAAATAAACAGGACAATTTAAACGAAACGGTTATTACTGCTGAAATCCGCGAAATACCAAAAGTTAGCAAAATAAATAATATTACATCAGAATGCCCGATAAGTAATGTAGAAGGAGAAAGTAAAGTTAAAACTCCTGAAGTAAAAGTCCCAACAAAAAGGTCAGCTTCTAGCTCAAATGAATCGGAGACCAGTGGTGCTCGCGATGAATCACAGTATCCAATTCTGATGCAGAAGTAAATCCTATAACATCTAACAAAGAATTTTTGAAGCCACGTTTAAAAAAGAAATTGAAAACGAATATCACAGTAAATGACGACCTCTCAGAAATTGAAAACGTTTGTAAAAATGACAATGTAAAGGGTGCCGATTTTAATAATTTCTGCAAATTTCTAACATTAAGTAAAGGTAAACAAGATATTATGGGAATCATGGAATCACCAAATTTAAACGCGATCCAAGTGTTTAAATTATTTATTAAATCCATTCATACTGTTAAAAATAACTCAAGATCACGATTAAAACATCTTGTTAAAAAAATTAAGAAGACTCATTGCTCCTCAGCTGAATCAGTGTTACGGCTGGACAATGATGAATTTGAATTTAACATGTCACAAGAATACTCAACCGATACATCAGAGTCAGCTTAAGTAAAAAAAGTTTTGTAGTTGCTTTCATTGGGTATATTCTCTTGCGGTGATAGTTTCTTCTTTACTCTGTTAGATTTCAATTCAAATTAGCATAATTTAAATATTCTTCAATGGGATGCCCAGTCACTTGTTGCCAAAAGATGTAGTTTAGATTGCGCTGTTGCAGAATATAAACGTCATATTATTGTCCTTTGCGAATCATGGTTCAAACCACAATTCGAATATCGATTCAAAATTATGACGTTATCAGAAGAGATCCGCAAGACGGATATACTGAAGTTGTTATTTTAGTTCAAAAAATGGTTAACTATGGTATTCTTGACTTAAAACGTAAAATTAATGATAACTTCGTGTATTGTGGAATTAAATTAAAACAATTTCAACTTTCCATTTTTTCTACTTATCGAACCAGTCAAACTCACATTTCGTGCGAGGAATATGTTGATTTATTTTCACAAATGACACCACCATTTATGGTATGCGGCGATTTTAACGCTCACCATACTACCTTCGGTTCGGGGAAAAACGATAATGCTGGCAACATTCTTTTGAAAGCAATAGATATAGCTGATTGCATCTATTTAAATGACAGATCACCCACTAGAATCTCCCGTCCAAATCATGGTCCATCTGCTCTCGACTTAACTTTATGCAGTCATAATTTAGCACAAAGAATACAATGGCGCGTATTAGACGATACTTATACATCAGATCACTTTCTCATTGCTATGACTTTAGTGTATAAAAATAACAACAACGACACAACATATCCGACACGTAGATGGAACATTGATCAAAATAAAATAGCGCTGTATACTGAATATTTATCAAAACATTATCTTCATATTCCCAATAATACAAACGCTAAAAAGAAAATAGAATTTTGCATCCATAGCATTAGACAAGCAGATGACGCAATGTTCACAGTAAAAAAGCCATACGTACCTAAGAAAAAGCTAAGAAAAAGCACCAATACGGTGGGATAATGAATGTTCGGAAGTTACATAAACGTTAACAAGCTCTTAGAAATTTTAATGCAAATCGCGCTTTGCAAAATTATCTAACATCGGGAAGTATCCGCATATTCCAAGAGGTTTTTGAAGCAAAAGAAGAGAGAACCAGTTGGAAAACATTCTGTAACAATTTAACTAAAGATATTCCATATTCACGAGTTTGGAATACAATTAGAAAATTTAATCAAACATCTGCTAGTCTTAGTACACTTTCAGATAACCATGCGAAAACTTTTCTGAATAACTGAACACTTGATTTTGCCTCTCCTGCAGCCAATAAAATCAACAACTTTATAAGCAACATGCATCTTATTTTAGAGGCGTTCAGTTTAAATGAAATGAATATTATTCTAAACGACGTAAATGATCTGCTCCAGGTTCTGATGACATCTGTTGTACATTATTAAAGTATTTACCAAATAGCCACAAAGAGAACTTACTTGCAGCCTTTAATTGTATGTGGCTAAAAAATGAAAAAGTTGATATTCTTAAAGAAGTGGTAATAATGCCAATTCTAAAACCGGGTAAAAATCCAAATTCAGTGGATTCTTATCGGCCGATAGCACTTATGTCATGCATAAAAAAGATTTACGAGCGCATTATTAAAGATAGGCTGGATTGGTGGTTGGAGAATAATGTTTTACCAACTCATCAATTCGCTTTTAGAAAATCTAAGGGTACAATTGATGCCTTAACGGAACTCGTTACAGATATACAGATAGCCCTCATAGACAAAGCGACAGTGACATGAATATTTTAGAAAAAGAAATGAATAATATTAGCGTACCTCCACAAGCTTCTCGGAAACTAACGGATCTCTTTCGCAACTTACATGTTTTTGTTAAATCAAAAAAAAACAAAAAGATAGGTCCTAGATTATTGTCGCATGGATTATTGCAAGGATCTAGTCTAAACCCGATATTGTTCAATATTTATACTCGTGATTTCCATTACGAATTTCATTGTAAAATTAACATTATACAATATGCGAACGATATTTGTATATATAAGACGCACGAGAACGTAGAACAGCTCACAAAAGATCTCTCCGTCATATTAAAAAAAATTAAAAGCTGGTTGTACATATAACAATGCACTGGAGCTTTCGCAGAACAAAACACGATCCAGAACATTATCAACATGCAGGATAAAGATTGATGATAATACATTTCCAATACCGCAGAATATTAAGTATTTGGGTCTGGTTCTCAACAATAAATTGAAATGGACGAATCATATGAACTATATAGTAGACAAATGTGAAAAACTTTGAATATCTTGCGAGTAATCGCGAAAGTCAGATGGGGTTCACACTTTCACACCTCAATGAGCATTTATAAGGCATGTATAAGGTCAGTGTTGGATTACGGATGTACACTATACTCCGCAACTTCCAAACAAAATCTAAGGAGGCTGGACATTGTGCAAAACGAAGCTCTTCGTATATGTGTAGGAGCGATTAGATCCACGCCTATCAATTTTTAGCATCGAAATACATATTAAAAATGAAGGTATCGAATATGCCCTTCATCTTAGAAAAGCTAGGAATATTGACTACATTAGATTTAACGGCTCCTTATTGGAAAAAAAAAGATCACCTATATTATGTGATGCATACAGAGACACTGCAAAATATCTACGTTAAATATAAATTATTTTGACTATACAGACACGACATGTCTTTTTACCTCAATATACTGGACAACATGATCACGATAAACAAATTTGTTTATCCATTTTAGCACAATATAAAGAAAGCTTAGTTATTTTTACAGATGGGTCCAAAGGTATTAATGGATGTGGATGCGCATTTTATGTATTGAACAATGGGTTTCAGAAAATGTGTAGGTTGGATTCAGATTCATCTATATACACAGCTGAGGCAGTGGCTATTTTTGAAGCATTACACTATGGTGCTGATACAAAGTTCCAAGACATATTCATTATATCAGAATCCATTAGTGTCCTACAATCGATTACTAACCATAAACCACCGGCCAAGATAAATGGCATAATATTAAGGATAATTGATTATGTAGCGGATATAAAGAGACAAAATAGAATCATTCGCTTTTACTGGGTAAAAGGCCATGCAAAAAATAATAAAGCACCCGGTTACGGCACCATAAACAAAATGCTAAAAACAATACCACACAAAACACTGATGCACAATCTAACAATAGCCAACGCAATAATCAAACTTCAAACATATCCATGACAATGGAAACACGTGAAAATCATCATGTTTCCAAAACCGAATAAAAACCACAAAGACCCCGCCAATTACCGCCCGATCAGTCTCCTACCTACAATAAGTAAAACCCTAGACAGACTGCTACTAACCAAAATATCAAATCACTCGGACACATAATACCAGACGAACAACACGGCTTTAGACAAAAACACTCAACCACGACACAACTAGCTAGAGTGGCAAAATTCATTAAGGACGGCTACATCAAAAACAAAAAAATCGCGGCCGCGTTCTTAGACATCTCTAAAGTCTTCGACCGAATGTGACATCAAGGGTTAATACACAACTACACACGTATAACTACCCAGAACACCTAATACTAATCTTACACACATACCTATACAGACGCACATTCCAAATACACATCCAGGGCACGAATTCGTCGGTACATGTACTGACGGCAGGAATGCCACAAGGATCAATATTATCGCCACACTTTTACGTGATATACACCGCGGCCATATACACTGAAACACGGTATAATAGCGACATACGCAGATGACACAGCCCTACTAACACAGTCGTTTAACGAGCACATAGAGGAACAAACTTTAAGAAAACATAAACACTAACCGATTGGTGAAACACTTGGCGCATCGCGTTAAACACGGAAAAAACACAGACAATAAATAATGTTCAAAAAGAACAAAAAATCGCCGTCGGAACGGATAAAGATCAATAGTACCCACAGCGAGTGGTAAAACGAAACAAAATATCTAGGCGTCACACTAGATAAAACACTATCGTACAGACAACAAATAAACAACACAATAAAAAAAGGCACACAAGCACGCGGCGCCCTGATGATGCTAACCAGCAAACAGTCCACCCTAACACCTAAGACAAAAATACTAATTTACAAACAAATAATAAGACCCATATTAGCGCGACACCGCGATACTTACGCAATCTTTCAAAGAACACATCGCGATACGCAAACTACAAGAAAAAACAAACATACTCATCGACTAGCGCCACACCTGGCGCATCGCGATTAATACGGAAAAAACACAAGCTATTGTGTTTAAACGTGAAAAAAAACCGCCCGCAACAAATCTGACAATTAACAACACACACTTTAAATGGACAGAATAAATAAAATATCTAGGCGTCACCCTAGATAAAAGACTGACATACACACAACACGTAAACAATACAATTAAACAAGCCAAACCCGCGGCGCGCTGATGATGCTAACCGGAAAGCAATCAACACTAACCCCGAAAACAAAAATACTCATTTACAAACAAATAATACGACCCATCACAACATACGCATCGCCCATATGGCTACACGTAAATAAGGCACTCAAAAACAAACTAAACGCGTTTCAAAACAAATAACTGCGGATGGCACTCAGGGCGCCGTGGTACATGAGAAATACACAAATACGCAGAGAAGCGGGATTAGAACCGCTAATCGATCACATAAAGAACCGAGCAAAGGAGCTTCTACAAAGCGAAGAAAACACACACAAACGCGACACTTACACACGTAACGGAATACCCTAAAACACACCAAAAATACAGGAGGCCAGCAATGGAAATAGATAGTGAAGAAAACGATTGAATATCGAAGAAACTAAACTATCAATGTGAAGATTAATCACAACGACGACTGAGAGCAAAAGGGCAGAGCCCTAGCTCGAATAAACTGCAAAGAAGAAGAGAAGAAGAGGGCGTACCCACTGTGGTTAACGGTATGCTGTACAGACGGCGGACGAGTTTGCTCGGATTAGTCCGGTAAATAAAAAATAACCTTTATGTTCCAGATTTTCGCATTTTTCAAATAAAACTAGCTGAGACGAGGTAGCCGACGGAAGGAACACTGCCACTGATCTCGAAGCGCCTGACAAGTGGGATTTTTTGACTTTTCACAATGTTGAATCTGAGTAGTATGCAGATAAATCATTGCCGAAAATTTCGCTTCCTAAAAGGCTACTATCGACCGCAGTAGCAGCAATGATGATAAGGAAATAAAAGACCAAGGTGCGACAGAAATACTCCGACTACGAAGATGCTGAAACGAAGTGCTATATTAAGATAACGAGAAAGCTGAAGCCTTTGCAGACCATTTAGAGGTTGCATTTACCCCAAACTACGACAATGTGGACTTGAACCACGTGGACAACGTGGAGAGCACCATTTGCTGAACGCTCCCCACAGATCTAGAGATAGCACCAGTCACCTCAGATGAGGTGAAAGGAACTATCAAGAGCACGAAGACCAAGAAGGCATCTGAACACCATATATAACGAACACCGCACAGAAGGCATTGCCACGAATAGGCGTTATGTTCGTAGCGAACATAATAAACGTTGCTCTATGACTCCTCCATTTCTCGGCTAGGTGAAAGAAGGTGGAGATAGTAATGATTAAGAAAATACAGTACCCGAAGCTCGCGCAGAGCCAATCAATCGGCTACCTGTACTTAGCAAGATTATGGAGAGACCATCCTCAGCACGCTAGCAGAAGAAGAGTATGCGCCGACGACACTCCTATCTTTACACAGTATCATCATGGATCGTAGATTAACCAGGCGTTATGGCGTTCAGGAACTTACTTTTCATGGCACCGCAGCCCTGGTGCTGTACCCTTCTACACCATAACAAACTTAAGATTCGCTTCCGCGCCGCTATCTACTAGTCCGTTATTCGACCTCGTCTTATATATGTAGTTTCAACATGGGATGCAGATGTTTGTCTGTGAATACACGTTTTAGTGGGTGCCTAGTATTTGTCAGGTTTTCTTTTTTCATTAATTTTTATAAATTAGCATTCTGTTTTGTACCGTTGGAAAGCTTACTTTCTTCTCTAGCGGTACATATAGTTGTAGCTATTATTTGTGCGTTATTAATGCTGGAATTGCAGTGAGTAAGTTTAATGATATATTTTCCTTGTGTCTGTGCTTCTTCTTGCATAGTGTTTTTTTGTTATATTTTTATTTTTCCTGGTTGTTTTTTCCCTTTTATGCATACATATACGGGGATTAACCAATTATTATTGTGAACGTATATATCTATCACATTGCTTGCTTTTGTGCTACTCCTTTTTCCCGTTCTATCCACGGCCTTCTTGTTTGCGTTAATGTGAGTCACCAAGCCAGGTCGCTTAGGTGCGAAGCTTTGTGTCCTTGTTTGTTCCTGCTCCCTTGTTGATTCTATATTCCATTGCTTTTTATTATATATTTTATATTATTTGGTCTCCTGCAATGAGCACGAGGTGCGCTGTTTGCGAGCATGAGCTCAACCCTGTAAAGGAGATAACTTGCGATATGTGTAGGTACTGTATACATACGAATTGTAGTGGTTTGTCACGATTGGAAATTCAATGTCTGAGGACTAAAGATCGAAAATTATCTTTTCATTGCACTAACTGCTCTGATCTTAAGCTGCAGCTTGGGAAAATGCACGAGTTGACCTCGATGGTTGTTACGCTTCAGAATGAAATACGGGCAATACGTGAAAGAGCTACTACTGTTTCTCCGAGGATGTCAATCGATTTATTTGGGATGGAGGATGTTGTCCAGGAAATGTCGGACAGAGAGAGGAGGAAGAATAACATCGTTATATTTAACATACCTGAGGAGGCGGACAGTGGGAGCGATCAGGTGGCTGCTGATGTTACAACAGCTAAGGAAATTTTGTCCGTGTTGGATGTTTCTATGAGTGTTCCTAAACCCATTAGATTGGGTAAATTCGATTCATCTAAGCCACATCGGAAGAGACCTATTAAGGTGTCCCTTTCTGATGTTGGTGATGTGAGTAGGGCGATGCGGAGCTGCAAGAAACTGAAAGCTATTGACAAATTTAAAGCGGTGGTCGTTTCTAGGGATAGGACGCCTCATCAGGTCGAGTTGTATCGTAAGGTCAAGCAAGAACTAATTGATCGTAAGGCTATGGGTGAAACTGGTATTTATATTAAGTATGTTAGAGATGTTCCTAAAATTGTTAAAGCCGACCATTCGTTAAACTAACAATGTCCAACGTGTCCACCCGAATCCTGCATATATATTACCAAAATGTTCGTGGTATACGTACTAAGACTAGCGAAGTGTATTCTTGCTGTAGTGTTATTGATGCGGATGTAGTGTTCTTTACTGAAACTTGGCTGAGCGATGACATTGGTAATGCAGAGATGTTCGACGCCAGTTTTTCTGTATTCAGGTCAGACAGAAAGTTTTCGACTGTTGGTCGAATGAGTGGTGGTGGAGTTCTTTCTGCTTTTTCTAATCGGTATGACACTACATTGGTTGATGCTTCCGCTGTGACCAATTTGATGCCGATCATCGATCTTACCATCTGCAGGTGTTGCTATGGATCAATTACGATATATTTTGTTAATATTTACATTCCTCCGGATGTTAACGGTGATGATTATGAGTCCTTTTTGGATGCGCTCGGTCTTTTTCTACTGGGTAAACATCTAATTGTTATCGGTGACTTCAATGCTCCCTGTTACATTTCTACTAACTTTGATGATAGGAGATCTGCAATTATTAAGCAGTTTATGCAATTACTTAGCTTACGTCAATTCAATGTAATTATTAATGATAACGGTAGAATACTTGATTTAATACTGTCTAATATGGATTGTGATCTCGTAGTGGTTAGAGATCCGATACCGATAGTTCCTGAGGATACGCATCATCCTGCTCTCTCTATCACTTTCACTTTTGATACTCTACCTGTGCGGGTCAACTTCCCTTCGAACAGTAATATGAGATATAACTTTCGTGCAGCTGACTTGACAACTTTGTATACAAATTTGGCTGCCACTGACTGGTCTTTTCTTTTAAGCTGTAACAATGTGAATTTTGCTGTCGATGGTTTCTACAGCAAGATTTATTCTGTGTTCGATCGTTTTGTGCCTAGAGTAAGATCATCTCGCCGTCAATATCCTGTGTGGTTTAATGGCAGGATTAGGTATCTTGTGCATATGAAGGAGTATTATTTTAAAAAATGGAAGTCTACAAAATCTGAATACTATTACAGTGAATTTAAGAGATTGAGACGAATGGTTAAATGTGATACGCATGCCTCATATAACGCTTATCAGACGCGTTTAGAATCTAAAATTGTAGATGATCCTAGAGCGTTTTGGTCGTTCATCAATGGTAGGAGATCTGCATCAAGAATTCCTGGTCGTGTTTTCTGCGGAAACGAAGAATTTACTAACCCTCAGGAAATAGTTAATGTGTTTGCTCGTGAGTTTTCCAAGGCTTTTCGTCCGAGTGCGGTGGTATCTCCAGTATTGTTTGGCAATTGCCCCTCATTTAATGTGGGAAGCATTACTGAAGATGATGTATTACTAAGTGTACGTAAACTTAAATCCGGTGTAACGTCTGGTGAGGATGGCGTTCCCGGTTTCTTGGTGCGCGATTGTGCTACAGTTTTGTCCTATCCCCTTGCCATCTTGTTTAACATGATAATTAATGCATCTGTGTTTCCGGACGCCTGGAAGTTGAGTAAAATAATTCCTGTGTTTAAAAAAGGAGATCGCTGCGATATTGCCAATTACAGACCGATTAACATTCTCTCCAATTTTGCTAAAGTTTTGGAACACATATTATATTCTAGGATCTATAGGAGCGTACAACCTTACTTGTCGTTTATGAGCGGGAGATCTACGGTGACGAACCTTGCGGAAATGGCACAATATCTGTGTGATGCTGTGGATCAGCGAAAGCAGGTTGACGTTATTTATACGGATTTTTCTAAAGCTTTCGACTCTATCGACCATAACCTGCTTTTGGCCAAACTTGATCGTATCGGTTTTTGTTCTGGGCTTTTGCAACTGGTCTCTTCCTACATAATGGACAGACGTGCTTACATTTTTTATAATGGCTACTCATCGAGCTCCTTTCCAGTTCCTTCGGGTGTACCACAAGGATCGAATCTTGGCCCTTTACTCTTCAATATTTATATTGACGACCTTTTATGTAGGTTGAACTGTGAGTGTTTGTGCTATGCGGATGATTTAAAAATCTATAACATTGTCAACATGGAGGCTGACTGTATTAGATTGCAGACGAACCTTCGGATAGTGGACGAATGGTGCGCATTGAACCATATTTCTCTGAACATTAATAAGTGCTCAGTAGTTTCCTACTGTAAATGTAGCCAACCTCATATTTATAATTATACGGCCGGATCTGGGCCGATAACAAGAGTGTCGAGGGTGCAAGATTTAGGAGTGCTTTTTGATTCGCGGCTTACATTTGTTGGGCATATTTCCTCAATATGCTTATCTGCATCGAGGTCGCTTGGCTTTGTGATTAGATCCTGCCGTGGTTTTAATAATATCCAAGCTATTAAATCTGTATACTTTGCGCTAGTGCGGAGCAAGTTGGAATACGCATCATTGGTTTGGTTTCCATGTTATCTCCATCTCGATTTGTGTATAGAGCGTGTTCAGCGACGATTTCTAAAATATTTATCTTTGAGGGTAAGTAGTCATTACCCTGACCGTGGGGTTGACTACACAAGCTTGTTGGATCAGCACGACTTTCGGTCTCTATCTAATCGACGCAATATGTACAGTGCAAGATTTATGCACAATCTATTAACAAACACAATTGACAGTGCAGCATTATTCAAGTGCGTTAATTTTCATGTGCCGGGCCGTGATACCCGTTCTAGTAGCTTGTTGGAGATTCCTAGGGCGAGAACTAATGTTTTAGCTAAGTCACCGATTGGTCATATGTCACGGAATTTTATGCAATTTTATGATGACCCGTTTCATTGACTTGAATTCTTATTTTATTATGTATGGTATACCATTTTTGTTTAGTTAATTTTTTTTTATATTTACATATATATATATATATATATATATATATATATATATGTTTTTTTTTCTCTTTCTTTTGTATGGATTATTTATTGTATTTACTTAGGGTATGGCAATCTGCATTTATTTATTTTCTATGGTTGTTCATATTTTGTCCTGTTAATGGTGTTTCACTGTTGGACAATAAAGTTTTCTTATTATTATTATTATCATTATTATTATATCCCCAAACCTCTACTTGATACGCAATTCGCACTATGCGCCGACGACACTCCTATCTTTACACAGTATCATCATGGATCGTAGATTAACCAGGCGTTATGGCGTTCAGGAACTTACTTTTCATGGCACCGCAGCCCTGGTGCTGTACCCTTCTACACCATAACAAACTTAAGATTCGCTTCCGCGCCGCTATCTACTAGTTTGTTATTCGACCTCGTCTTATATATGTAGTTTCAACATGGGATTTCGCACCAAACTGCCACCTGAATAAACTTAGGTAGTACAAAACAAGATCCTTCGTACTATGATAAAAGCGTTTTGGTTTACAAGGAACTACCTTGCAAATTCACACTATCCTTGGAACACACCCAAAAACTAGCGAGGAAAATCCTCCTCCCTCATACTCCAGTAACCGACTAACTGATAAAATCTCCTAACTTCGAATGAAGTTTTTACAATTATTTTCATTTTCATTTGTATATCTAAACTGTCCCTAGTAATTGTTAATGAGGCTGTTGTTACGGTTTATTTTTCAACTAGAACATATTTCTGCGTATTGTATATTTATTTATTTAATAAAATAACCCTGCCGTATTTGATAGAAGGGACGCCCCTGGTCATCGATGAAGGTTATGTGGAAACACATATTTAAGATATCGTAGTATTCATTTTAAACTTTTAAAATCGTTTTAAATAAATATATTTCAGCGTACGTTTACTCGACCTTGATTTTGTTTATATCTATGAATCGCTTTTTGTGGCGACCAGGTGTACATATCGCGAGTGCAAAACATCCTCCCATTCCTCTTACTCGCCCTGGTCTGATACAATATATCTACATCGAGGGCATTTGAGCGATAACTCTGCAAAAGGTTGGACGTTTGATATAGACCCGCTTCGATTTTTTATAGTCAAATGTGTAACGAGCAGTTAACGAAATAAACTATTATAATGCATGGAAGGAACAAGTAGTTGTTAATCAGCAACTTCAGACTACAATTTCCCAAATGCAATTACAGATAGAAATGATGCAAAAACAAATAGAACATGAAAAAGAAGAAAAAAGAGTGCTAAAAGAAGTAGCGCCTGTAGAATATCATACGGACAAAGAAGAATTAGCAAGGGAAACTGAGTGGATACGAGTCAAAAGCAAGAAATCTAAGACAACGGTGAATACCACAATGAATCCACAACAGAAAAGTCGGAATAACCCAAAAAAAAAACAGAAAGATACTGAAACTAAACTCAAAATGCCTCCTCCAATCATTGTGGATGAAATTGGGGATTACAACAAAATATATGAAAAACTAACTGAAATTATCGAGGGATTTCAAATTAAAACTATAAACAGCGAAAACATCAAAATTAATGTAAAGGATGAAGCAAGCTACAGACTGGTTGTACGTATGCTCCAAGACCAGAAATATTCATTTCATAGTTATGAAAATAAGCAAACTCGACCAATAAAAGTATTGGCGAAACGACTCCACCATACGTGCAAAACCGAAAGTATTATTGGCGACTTAAAGAAAAGAGGATATAAACTTTTGGAAGTCACTCCTAAGTTAAGGTTCCGAACTAAAGAACCATTAAATATGTTCGTATTAACCTTCAGACAAGATGAAGTGTTACAGTTTAATTCATTTATTCTAAATTATTTGTTTCATTTGCGAAAACTCTGTATAACGTCTGTATTATCGTTAAAAATCATATATGTTCAACTGCGTATTAGTATTTCATTTCTACTCGTTTTCATACAATTTAACTTGCGTATATTCTGTGTTCGTTCAATTATGATTAAGGGTCATTTTTGCATATTGTGAATCGCATAAGCTGATTCTTTTGTTGACACAGCTGCCTGCTAGTTCTCCCCCCTTTCCCTTCGTATCTATCCGCGCCCCGATGAGAGAAGCAGAGACGAACCAGACGTTGGGGAAGACGGTCACGAACACACTATCAGATTAGTGCTCCTTCGTTGAAGGGATTTAAGCACGTATCGAACATCGTGTTATACGAACCAAACTCGTAATTAATTAAAAACGACGTCTATCATCCCAAGCGGGTTCAAGTTAAAACCCTGACCAACACCTACAGGTATGTCTCTGGCTTCCTTAACGTACTCGTACTATTGTATTGTGATCTATAGGGTTTTCTTATTTTGTGTGTCTTCGTCTATTACCGTATTTGCTGTGTGGGGCCGCAGTGAGCTTGGTTCGCTCCTAGGAGTTCGCTCGCCTTCCTGAGATCCTGAAGCCCGGTAACGACTCTCACACGCAGGCCGAGAACAGGTCAGAGAAAACCATATTATTTCTTTTCCTTCGTAAATTATACGTGAAATTTGTATCAGCAATAGAACTAAATTGTAATAATCGTAAGTACACAAAATTAACAAGCTACAGATATTTAGTTATTAAAGAGAGAAATTAACGTTAAGACATTGTTGTATCTTCATTTGTTTGTTTTTTTTTTGTTTATTGTATCTTTAAGTAACTAATGTTAAATGGAAATTCATTCACACGGTTTGTTATGCTAGATTGTAACCTGTATAATAAACGCTATATCATTACCTCCAGTCTGGTGTTTTTATTTGTATCAACCAATTAAGAACCTGCAGTGCCGAAGCACTGTAACAGAATTGGCGCTCAACGTGAATTGGTTGATGTTAATTTTTTTTATGTACTGGAGGTGGTTTTAGTAGCATTTTAAGTTTTTTTAATTAATATAAGTTGTATAATGTAATCGTATTCGACCTGCGTTGTTTGTGATATCGTTGGCTTCGCCTTATTGAAGTAAGGGGAGGGCTGTGTATTTAAAAGTGGCCTCATTGGAATTTGTAATATAGTTTTGAATTTTCTTTCTTGTACAGTCAGGGGAAACAAAAATGTCACTATTAAAGATTGATGTGGGTTATCTTAGGAAAGATGAATTAATTTATGAATTGACATTGCGTGGGTTTTCAGTGACTGATTCTCAGACGGTAGATGAGTTACGTAAATGTTTGCGCCCGTTGCTTCGTTTGGAGAATCAGAATAAGTTACTTACTTATCCAAAATTTAATGTTGACGCAGATTCCGAATTAAAACTTTTAGAGACTAAAGTTAAAGACTTATCGGTTTTAGTAGAAGACCATGTTTCGTCTACTGTACGACATCCTCAGGGGTTGTGTACACGACTTCATCACGGTATTAATAGAATTAATCGAATTATAACTGATGGGTTATCGAGTGAACAACTTCAACTTCGGTCATCCTTATTAACGACTTATTTGGGTTTATTGGATACTTTAGACATGACTGACCTTACACCCGACTTAGACAAATTAAACATAGAATCAAACGACTCTGCGACGGGTACAACTGTAGCTGGTATGCAGGCTAACACGACCGTGCACGAAATGAGTCCGACCTTCCGAAATTCTCCTAGTAGTTTCCCAGTTAGGAAATGGAATCTTACCTTTAGTGGTGAACCAAGAGCTATCTCAGTTCACAATTTTCTCGAACGTATCTCCCTCTCTCGACCAATACATAAATGTATTGACCGACAAAGTCAATGAATTGTTAATCGCGCGCAATATTTCCGTTTCAGATATCATGAATTGTTTGGGTCAGCCATTGATCTTTTTGAGGGAAAGGCTTTATTGTGGTTTAGATCAAACCGACAACGCTTTTCTGATTGGAAATCTCTTTCTAGTTTATTAATTAAGCATTATGAACCACCTGATTATAAATCACGACTGTTCCAAGACATTTTATCTCGAACTCAAGATACTACTGAGTCTTTTGTTGATTACTTTTCATGTATGTTGTCCATGTTTCGCCGCCATGGTGATGTGTCTGAGGAGATTCAGCTCAGTATCATTTCTCGAAATTTAGCTCCTTTTTATACCACACAATTACCGATAGTTTCGAGTTTGTCAGAACTTGAAGACGAATGTCTCAAACTGGAAAAACGAAAGTTTCGTGCTGACAATTACAAACCACCAACTCGAAAGCGTAATACTTATGTTGAACCTGATTTTGCTTTTGTCGACTCGTTTAAGGCAGAACGCCCAGTGGCGGAGACGCCAATCAGCGCAATCGAGAATAGCGTGCCAGTTGCTTCTGAGACCACCGTTAAATGTTTCAATTGCGGTCAGACTGGTCATCGTTTTAAATCTTGTAGACTTAAAAAGAAGCGTTTCTGTTTCAAATGTGGCCATCCCGATGTTGCAGTGTATAATTGTCCGAGGTGTTCGGAAAACCGATCAGCGGGTTCGCTAGGTGGTCGAGCGAGCACTCCTGAGTCATTCGACTCGACCGAACTGCCATCTTCCAATAATTCTCTCGATTATATAATGTCTCGTGTTTCCGGTGATCAACGTCCTTATTTAGAGGTTTCAATTTTGGGTTGTCCCATGATAGGTTTATTAGATTCTGGTGCTTCACGAACGTTAGTGGGTTCTCCGGGTTTTGATATTTTGAAGAAGTTAGGTCTTTCTGTGAAATCTCGTAAGGTTGAGTGTACAGTGGCAAATGGCGAAAAGTGTATTAGTTCTGGGTATATTACCACCCCTTTTCAATTAGAAGGAAAGATCTGTCTGATTGACGTATTAGTATTACCAGAATTGTCTCATACGCTTATCTTAGGAGTCGATTTTTGGTCGGCCATGAATATTATACCTGATTTGCGACAGAACATTTGGCATTTTAGTGAATCTGAACCTTCTATTAACATACATAGTGTATCAGGCATTACTACGCTTACTAAACCTCAAACTCGTATTCTCCAAGAATTGATCGAAGAAAATAAGAATTTATCAAGTAAGTCTTTAGGACGAACTCATCTAGTGTTTCATGAAATTGAGTTATTACCAACTACTCGACCTATCAAACAGCGATGCTATCCTGTGTCGCCTGTTAAACAACAAGTCATCGATGAGGAAATTCAAAAAATGTTAAGCCAGGGTATTATTGAACCTTGTAAAAGTCCTTGGGCTTCACCTGTATGTCTTGTACCTAAGAAGGACAACACTTATCGATTTTGTGTCGATTATCGAAAGTTGAATTCTGTCACCCGAAAAGACTCATATCCTCTGCCTCGAATCTCTACTATTTTAGATCAGCTAAGGGACGCTCGGTATTTAAGTTCCTTAGATATCAAAAGCGCATATTGGCAAATTCCCATCGCTGAGAATTCCAAAGACTCTACAGCCTTTTGTGTGTATAATGGACTTTATCGATTTAATGTCATGCCGTTTGGGCTGACGAATGCTCCTGCTACGTGGCAAAGACTCATCGATTCAGTGCTTGGTGCTGATTTGCAGCCATCCGTGTTAGTTTATTTAGATGATATAGTCATCGTTTCTAAGGATTTTGATTCACATGTGAATACCTTGAGGGAAGTGTTTGATCGATTACTCAAGGCAGGTCTCACGGTGAACTTCGAGAAGAGTCAATTTTGCCGTCCTCAATTGAAATATTTGGGTTATATAGTCGATGAACTCGGTCTAAGACCTGATCCCGAGAAAGTCCATGCCATACTTAATATACCATCACCTCGTAATGCCAAAGAGATTCGTAGATTCATAGGAACTGCTTCTTGGTATAGACGATTTGTACCAAATTTCGCATCTATTGTCGCACCCTTAACCAACTTGACTAAAAAGAAAATTACGTGGCATTGGTCACGAGATTGTGAGATAGCATTTTCCACTCTTAAGGAACATCTTGTTACTTCTCCTATATTGGTGTGTCCAGATTTTGATAGGACGTTTTATCTTCAAACAGATGCTTCCGCTTATGGCGTCGGCGCCGTGCTCACTCAAAATTTCGATGATGGGGAAAAGGTGATATGTTACTTGTCAAGATCTTTAACTTATCAGGAACGTAAGTACAGTGCTACTGAACGTGAATGTCTTGCAGTAGTGTGGGCTGTTGAAAAGTTACGACATTATTTGGAGGGTTATAGCTTCAAAGTTATCACTGATTGCCATTCTCTGTTGTGGCTACATAATTTAAAAGATCCTCAAGGTCGATTGGCTCGTTGGACACTTCGCTTGCAGCCATATCGTTTTGAGATGATACATCGAAAGGGATCAGAACATGCCGTTCCCGATTTTCTTTCACGATCAGTGCCTACCAGCATTGATAGTGTCGGCTCTAAATCCACCCTGCCGATAGCCTCTCCTGTTGCCATCACTCTCGGTAATACAATTCGTGATCGATGGTATATGAAAATGTTGAAACAGATCCACCAATTTCCACAACGTTACCCTCTATGGCGAGTAGAGGATGGGCAGTTGTTTAAGTACATCAAACCCCGTTATTCCGATTTGAGCGATCCAAGCGTAGAATGGAAAGCTATCCCACCTAAAGAGAAACGTCTCGAACTAATTCAATCCTGTCATGATGATCCTACCTGTGGTCACCCTGGTATCACTAAGACCATTGCACGCGTAGCATTAAAATATTACTGGCCTAAGATGTCCTGGGATATTGCCAAATACGTTCGTCATTGTGACACTTGTCTTAGTACTAAACCTGATAATAAACCAGCCTCCGGACATTTGCTCAGTAAAGCTATCACCGCAACTAAACCATAGCAGATTGTATGTGCCGATCTTATGGGACCTCTACCCCGCTGTAAACGAGGTTATGTGTATATCCTTGCTGTCTGTGATGTTTTTAGTAAAGCCGCACTCTTGTTTCCTTTGAGAAGTGCTACCGGCAGTAAAGTGACTCAATTAATTGAAGACCATGTAATACTCCTATTTGGTGCTCCCAAAGTCTTAATTGTAGACAATGGTGTACAATTCAAGAGTAACCAATTTCGTAATATGACAGAGAACTATGGTATCGAAATTTCGTTCACTGCCAATTATCACCCACAAACCAATCCTACTGAACGAGTTAATCGTACGATTAAAACTATGCTAACGGCCTATGTCAAGGACAATCATCGATCCTGGGACCAATATCTCTCGCGAATAGCTTTCGCGATTCGTTCAGCTGAACACGAAGTAACCAAACTAACCCCAAATTTCGTTAATTTTGGCAGGGAAATTTCACTAAAGGGCAATGATGAGCATTTCAAGCCCCAAGATTCATCTACACCTGTTCTAAATATAGACAATCGAAAGTTAGCCTTTGATCGGTTGTATAAAGATGTACAAGATCGGATTCGAAAAGCGCATGTGCGCAGTGCTCACCATTACAATTTACGACGACGTGACGATAAATTCCAGCTGCAACAGCAGGTTTGGAAACGAAATTATGTATTGTCGGACGCCTCACGGCATTTTGCTGCTAAGTTAGCTCCGAAATACATCGGACCTTACACTGTCACAAAGATTCTGTCACCCTGGACTTACGAACTTACCGATCAAAATGGTAAAACATCTACTTAGCATATTAAGGACTTAAAAGCTCACCCATCTGAGTAAATAAAACATCGCCTGTAGTGAGGGCTGGAAGAATACTCCTACCGGATAATCTCCGTGTCGTAAAAGGCGACTAATCAGACTCGGCTATTTCCATTCCTTACATTTTCCTGTGGATTCCTAAAATATCGCCTGTAGTGAGGGCTGGAAGAATACTCCTACCGGATAATCTCCGTGTCGTAAAAGGCGACTAATCAAACTCGGCTATTTCCACTCCTTAGACCTTAGTATGGATTCCCAAACCATTGTCAGTAGATAGACAGATTTTACCGATTATGACTTTACCGATTATGATTACCTAATTATGACTTCACCGATTGTGACTTAGTTTCTCGATTTTGACTTTTCTTTTTGCATATAAGGTTTCTTCATTGAGTTTATCTCCGCCTTGCCATACTGACTGAGTTCCGGCAGTCTTGTGTTTCTTAACCGTTTAAGCTATTTTGTTCCGGACATGGATTAGGCGCTTTTTGTTAATTCTTTTTGTGTTGGGTTCTTTGGTCATGATGTTATCATTGGCCTCAGATACCTTGTCAGTTAGTGTCTACTTCACTGTGATAAAAAAGACACCTCCTTTCCTTTTCTGGTGCATTTGTGCACATTTTCGGTTGATGAGAGAGATAGTAATTAGTCAGTACGTGTTACTGTTTTATTTTGCACGCAGGTGCGTTTTGTTAGGTTCGCCTTCAGCGTTTTAGTCTCGTATGGGCCATACGATGACTTTAAACCTTGTTTTCATCACTTAATCTTGTTGTACCGGTTGAATGCCGAAGGATCCACGTGGTCGAAAAGGATCAAGTTGCGTAGCATGAGTGTATGTGGAGCGTCTGACTGGGAGTGTCATCCTGTCCCATCTCCTTTGCTGTTATCGTTATCTTATATTAGTTTATAGTTCATCCGAGGCGTTGGTCCGGAAATCTTCTTGAAGAAATTTCCTAAAGGTAGTTAGGGTGGGGTTGTTACAGTTTAATTCATTTATTCTAAATTATTTGTTTCATTTGCGAAAACTCTGTATAACGTCTGTATTATCGTTAAAAATCATATATGTTCAACTGCGTATTAGTATTTCATTTCTACTCGTTTTCATACAATTTAACTTGCGTATATTCTGTGTTCGTTCAATTATGATTAAGGGTCATTTTTGCATATTGTGAATCGCATAAGGTGATTCTTTTGTGGACACAGCTGCCTGCTAGTTCTCCCCCCTTTCCCTTCGTATCTATCCGCGCCCTGATGAGAGAAGCAGAGACGAACCAGACGTTGGGGAAGACGGTCACGAACACACTATCAGATTAGTGCTCCTTCGTTGAAGGGATTTAAGCACGTATCGAACATCGTGTTATACGAACCAAACTCGTAATTAATTAAAAACGACGTCTATCATCCCAAGCGGGTTCAAGTTAAAACCCTGACCAACACCTACAGGTATGTCTCTGGCTTCCTTAACGTACTCGTACTATTGTATTGTGATCTATAGGGTTTTCTTATTTTGTGTGTCTTCGTCTATTACCGTATTTGCTGTGTGGGGCCGCCGTGAGCTTGGTTCGCTCCTAGGAGTTCGCTCGCCTTCCTGAGATCCTGAAGCCCGGTAACGACTCTCACACGCAGGCCGAGAACAGGTCAGAGAAAACCATATTATTTCTTTTCCTTCGTAAATTATACGTGAAATTTGTATCAGCAATAGAACTAAATTGTAATAATCGTAAGTACACAAAATTAACAAGCTACAGATATTTAGTTATTAAAGAGAGAAATTAACGTTAAGACATTGTTGTATCTTCATTTGTTTGTTGTTTTTTTTTGTTTATTGTATCTTTAAGAAACTAATGTTAAATGGAAATTCATTCACACGGTTTGTTATGCTAGATTGTAACCTGTATAATAAACGCTATATCATTACCTCCAGTCTGGTGTTTTTATTTGTATCAACCAATTAAGAACCTGCAGTGCCGAAGCACTGTAACAGAAGATATCAATAAAATATACGCGATTACTGAAATTATGGGTAGCAGCATTGAAATTGTTGCACTAAAGAAAAATCGACTTGTACCACAATGCAAAAGATGTCAGGCGTATGGGCATACCCAAAAATATTGTGCCAAGGAACCAAGGTGCGTCAGATGCACTGGAAAATATCTCACAATAAACTGTCAGAGACCCAAAAAAGAGACACCTAAATGTATACACTGTGGGGGTGACCACCCAGCAAATTATCGGGGCTGCTTGGTTGCTAAGGAAGTTCAAAAACTCCGACAAAAGAACACCAAAAAGTTCAATCTTCCCAAGCAGCCTCAAAGGGCTGCAGTGACAACTGAGCCAACTGAAAGACCAAGACAAACTACTGTAGCTAATGAACAAACGTATAGCCAGGTAGTTATGGGTAAAGCCACAGCCTCTGGGTTGAAAAGCCAAAAACAAAAACCATCTACCGAAGTACTGCTGCAACAAATTTTGGAGAGACTGAATAAGATGGATGACAGAATCAATAACCTTGAAAAGCGCCGCGCCATCAAGGAGCAATACCAAAAAAATAGAAATGGCTAAGCAACTTCGTATTTTGCAATGGAACTCTAATGGGCTCCAAAATCATCAACAAGAACTACAAGCTGTTCTTGACTTAGAAAAAATAGATGTGTGTCTAATTTCTGAAACACACTTCGCCAAAGAATCTTTCATCAGATTCCCAGGCTACAAGGTGTACCATACTATCCATCCGGATAATTCAGCAAAAGGGGGTAGTGCGGTCATCATCAAAGAGACAATCAATCACTACCAAGAGATGGGATTACAAACGGCAAAGTTTCAAGCGACAGCTGTTAAGGTAACGACTAGAAAATATGATATTACAATTGTAGCATTGTACTGTCCTCCTCGGCATGCTTTGAAAGAAGAGGATTATATGAACCTGCTGGTAAATCAAGGACAGAAATTTATTATTGGAGGAGACTTCAACGCGAAGCACACCCACTGGGGTTCGAGGCTCACCACCACCAAAGGGAAAGAGTTGCTAAAAGCAACTAAACGACTAAAGTGTGATACCCTGTCTACTGGTAAACCTACATACTGGCCGACGGATCCAGGTAAGATTCCTGATTTGATTGACTTTTATATCATCAAGGGCATTGCGGCAACTTACTTGGATATACAGGAAGCATGGGACATGAATTCAGACCATTCCCCTATCCTTCTCACACTCAATGATACAGTAATCCAAAGAGAAAACTCACCAAGATTAATCAACAAGCAAACCGACTGGAACAGCTTTAGGTTGCAAGTGGAAATGAACACAGTTCTGTCTGGCTCATTAAAAACTCCTGAAGAATAGGACGAGGAAGTAGAAAAGCTTACGAATGACATTCAACAAGCAGCTTGGGACAATACACCAACTATTTTCCCAAGAATCAAAGGAAACAACTATCCGAAAGAAATTAGGGAATTAATCGCCGAAAAGAGAAAATTGAGGCGGAAATGGCACCAAACTAGAGATCCTGCTGATAAAACTACTTTAAATAACGCGACTCAGCAATTAAAACGCGAAATCAAACGCATCAAGCAAGAGACAATCGGAGTATACCTTAAAGAGCTTACTACTGAGAAGAATACAGAATACTCCCTTTGGAGAGTTACCAAAGGACTCAAGAGGCCGATTATACAAAATCCTCCCATTAGAAAAGACAATGGAAGCTGGGCCCGCAGTAACGAAGAAAAAGCCATGGAATTTGCTGATCACTTAGAAAACACGTTCCAACCTAATGATGGAGAAGAACTCCAAGAACAGGTAGAAATAAATGCTGAGAATGTAACAATTAAGCCGGTCACACCTAAAGAAGTAGAAATGGAAATAAAATTCAACATCAATCCGAAAAAAGGCCCTGGTTTTGATCTCATAACAGGTGAGGTTCTAAAACAGCTGCCAAAAATAGTCATTAGAAAATTAGCCTACCTTATTAATGCTTCATTTAGAATAAAATATGTCCCGAGGCTGTGGAAGGTGGCAGAAGTAATACTGATACCAAAGCCAGGGAAGCCGCAACATGAAGTAACATCATATAGGCCTATTTCACTGCTCCCTGTGATATCCAAGCTTTATGAAAAACTGCTGTTAAAGAGACTTGTACCAATAATAGAGGAAAGAAATCTGATACCGGAACATCAGTTTGGCTTTAGAGAGGGTCACTCAACCATTGACCAGATACACAGGATCACCAATGTCATTGAAATGGCACTAGAAGAGAAAAAAGTCTGTTCAACCATATTTTTAGATGTAGCGCAGGCTTTTGATAAAGTATGGCATAAAGGATTAATACAAAAACTCCACAACTGCCTTCCCGAACAATATTGCATACTTTTGGAATCGTATATCAGTGACAGATACTTCAGGATTAAACAGGAAACTTCCACTTGAGACAGATTAGAGCTGGAGTACCACAGGGAAGTGTCCTGGGACCATATATATATTGTACACAAGAGACATCCCTAAACTTAATAATAATACCATTGCTACTTTCGCAGATGACACAGCAATACTTTCAGTTGGAAAAAATCACGAAGAAGCAAATAAAAACCTACAAGCATCAATGGACAAAATCTATGACTGGACCAAGAAATGGAGGTTCAAACTGAATGAGTCTAAATCTGTTCATATTGATTTCACGAATAAAAGAAAACAGTACCCTCCAGTAAAAATTAATGATGCTCAGATCCCGCATGAAAACAATGCAAAGTATCTGGGCATAACTCTTGATGCAAGACTCAGATGGAGAGTACATGTCAAAAAGAAACGGCAAGAATTGGGACTAAGATACAAAAGAATGTATTGGTTACTTGGACGTGAATCCAAACTGTCCATACACAACAAGATACTTTTATACAATCAAATACTCAAACCTATATGGAGTTATGGCATCCAGATATGGGGATGTGCCAGCAAAAGCAATATACAGCAGTGGCGGCTGGTCAGGTGAGGCAGGTGAGGCAGTGCCTCACCATCTAAATCTTGGAATTATAACAAGAATAATATGTATACTTTTAAAATTCTTTATAAATTAATTATCATCTTTTATTCAGAATTTATCTTATAAACAATAAGAAAATAGTTTTAAATAAACCGGCATTACAAGCAAAGTACAAATTTATCATTTCATTTTAATTCCGTGCGAATGTACGAGCGCGTATACTTGCCCCGACCAACTTCATGCTTGATCTATGTATATCCCTACTAAAGGCCCGGCCACTCATTGCCTCTCATTGAAAATTTATAACGCACTACAGCAGTCAAAAAATTCTCAATTTCTATGGAAATTACAGTAAAGTATTAGCTACATATTTAAGATAACAAAGAAGAAAAAATATTCAAAAAGTTAATAGATTTTTCTAACTTTATTGTGAGATTTTTGAATTTTTTAATAATATAGAAAGCATTATTAATAGGATAAATTAAGTATTTATTTAATGATATAAAGATGTCTAAAGGTTTACATTCTTCTTGTACAGTTTCTCAATATTTCCTCCACGCAAATAATATGTTTTAAGTTTTAACAGGAGTATTTTTATTGTTTCAAGTAGATATTATTTAGATATCAATCTGAAGCCAATTTAAACTGAGCCTCTCA